>OY757914.1:7894680-7977180 GCA_963585895.1 Sepioteuthis lessoniana | reverse complement strand
ATTATTATCAATTGAATTGTTCGACGAACCAGACACGCAGGACACTGCTGGAGAAGCAAGGACGAGCTCATAAGCGATGTACTCCTGTGGACCCCCACTCATGGATGTGCAAGAGTGGGACGACCAGCACGAACTTACATACAGCAGCTATGTGAGGACACGGGTTGTAATCCTGAAGACCTGCCGGAGGCGATGAATGATAGGGAGAAATGGCGAGAGACGGTCAGGGATATCCGCGCAGGCGGCGCGATATGATGATGATGAATTAGGAAATCTTTTATTTTCTAAGAGCATTTTACCGCTATGAAAAATCCAGAGAGAATGTACTATTTTTGTTTCAGTGAATACTCTCTACAATTTGCTGCAACACTAACATTCAAATTTTGAAAGACTTTTTGTTTGTTTCTTTGATTATCTTTCTTCCTGTCTTGAATTAAAGAAAACTTTTGAAATCTCCAATAAATTCATTTTTTCTTTTATCTAGGAAAGACTAATTTGTTGTTATCATGTGTGTGTGTTCACATCAGAACTAGTTTGTGACCTTCACTGGATTCCAAGAGACAACAAGTCTCCTCAGACCGCATCTCAGTATTCTAAGTGATTTCAGTACTGCCGTGGTTTGAATAGTTTCAATCTTTCTCTTATCTCCAATGTCATCACTCTTTTCCAGATTCTTTTCCAGACTCTTTGGGATTGTTCTGGGGGCTCTAACAATTATTTGTATCACCGTTACCTTAATTTTCAATCGCTTTTTCAGCTCTCAAGCTAGGTCTAGGTATTTTTCTTGGTTTTCCTTTTTAAGCTTTCACTACCGTCTGCTGGAGTGACGTTGCTGACTTGATAACTAGTTATGTTCTTCTTGTTAACTAACACAAGATGCCGTCTTCTGGTCTGAATTGGGTGATCAAAATCCCAGATACTTGTTTTTCCGTAACTGATCTGTCCATTTATGTTGAATGAAACAAGTCATAAATTGACTAAGAGAGGAAAACTTTTACTAACCTAATGCTGGTAAAGGTGTTTAAAGGTATCATGTCAAAAGTTTATTGTCGTTAAGGAACAAATGAATCGGAAGTTGAGGATTTGGTACCGTAAATGCAAAAACTAGGGAAATCTGAGATAACTGCTTTACCATAAAAAGAAAAATTCAGCTAAACAAATGATTTCAAAACATGTTATAAGATAGATAGATAGATAGATAGATAGATAGATATGAATAGAATGAGATAGATAGGTAGATATCAATAGACGAGAAAAAGACATGGAATGATTACGAAGAAAGAAAGAAAGAAAGAAAGAAAGAAAGAAAGAAAGAAAGAAAGAAAGAAGTTAATGCTGAAATAACCTCTAAGAAAAGCAACCATTTTTTTCTTTTCCTTCTTCCTTCTTGTTCTTCCTCTCTTTACCTGTTTCTCTTGGCAAAAAAAAGTGAATTTCTTTGATGAGTTAGCCAGATCGACAAGATATACAAAATGGACGACAAACTCGAACTCAACAGACAGCCTCTGACAAGTGAAGCATCGAAACTAAATCGCTTTAGCCGGTGGCCAACACGCAAGCTGGGGCCCGAAGAAATATTTTTACACGGAGCACTGATGTCGGTCGTCACCGACGGCGTGAGGAACCTCGTTGGTAAAATTTGATGTCTCATTCATTGAAAACGGCTCTCCCTTGATGCGCTTCCCATATGTGGTTAGAGGTGAGGTGGGATGATCGCACGGCTGATGTATCATCAGCAGCAAGTTATGCCACAATTTATGTATCGCATAAAGCCAAAGTTTCAAACGCCATCTGGACTTTGCATCATCTCCTTCGAAATTCAAACACGCGGCTTGAAATAATTCGCAGATGCATTGCAGTTTTGGGTGTTATTCATCTTAAAGTCGATTATTACAAATCGGGCTATAAAAACTGTCTTGCTTTTTTGCTTACGGATGTTCAAAAGGGAACAAAGAAATTGAATATCTACTTATAAATAAAATGAAATGTGGCGATATATATATATATATATACATATATATATATATATATATATATATATATATATATATATATATATATATTACTTAGTTGATTCTAATTAAAAGTTCAGCTACAATCTGACTTCATTTATAAGTGTAGCTATGGCAATAGTGCCATGAATTACCTTCACAAATACACACACACACACACACATTTATATGTGTATATACATTTACGCAAAAATTTAATAGTATGAAGACAATATCTGAGATAGATAGATAGATAGATAGATAGATAGATAGGAATGGACTAAGAGAGAGATAGAAACAGAATAAGAAAGATGGAGTGACGGAAACAAACTGACGTAGATAGATAGATAGATAGTTATTATTTCATTCAATAAGTTTTGTTGGTGATACGATTTTAGAAATCCAAATATATACATGATTTTTCACGGCTAATAAATAGAGTAAACTTCCAAATTCCTCTCGCTCCTTTTCAGCGTCTGTATATTTACCTATCTATCTACATATATATATATATATATGTGTGTGTGTGTGTGTGTGTGTGTGTGTGTGTGTGTGTGTGTGTGTGTGTATCTCTGTGTGTATCTGTGTGTGTGTGTGTGTGTGTCTTTGGTTCTTTTACCTTCTTTTTTTTCTTTTTCTCTTGTCTGACTCTAACTTTCTAAATTTCAGTCTCCTTATTTTCAGCATCTTCCTTTCAACTTATTCCCTTTTAGCTTTCATCTTTCCAACCTTCCTTCCTTCCTTCCTTTTTTCTAATATTTATTCAAATATCTTTAGTTGACTAACTTATAGAAAACCTTATAGAAAACCTTATTTCTACAATACTGATACAAGCTTGAATAATCGTGTCACTTATGACAAGTACTAAACAAGTTTTCTTTTCAATGATACAAATACTTGAATTCTCAAATCCAAATTCGCTAATCCGATCTTCATGATTTCAGAAACAGTGTAACATATTGACCCTCGACCGAGCCGTCAATCAAGAGATGCACCTGTGTAAATAAGCAGAAGAATAGCGGAAGCAGGTGGACCTCAAACAAAAATATAACCAGGACACAAACGGCTTTAGTCAGTTGCAGTTGGAATTGGAGTCAGTTGGTGACAAGATGCCGAATTGAGAGCCAGCGGCAGACAGAGTGCTTTGGGCCCTCATTGACCCACGGTTGAGCAACTCCAGCCAAGATGAGAAAGAAGTGCTGCTATGGTCAGAAGAACTTGGGTCAATATGCAGCAGTCTGTCCCCGTCTCCAACTCACCACTCACACACAACCAACATCATCCCTTTCGAGAATAAAGTGTGAGAGATATATATTTGCATCATCTCCTTTGAAATTCAAACTGCATCTCTGCAGAGAGGCAAGACCCCTCCAATGAGTGTTTCAAATATGACACTAAACAATCTAATGTAACTCCAGTAATGCCGGAGCTTTTGGGGAATGCGGATTATCCCTTCATTGCCATTTCTCCTAGGTCCTTTCTGGTCCTGAGTGGTAGCACCTAAAGCCCTATCAATGGGTCAAATAGAACTAAACTGTGTACTTATGCTAAAAGGAACTGTTTGAAATTGAACTGTTTTTGACATTGAAATTGCACTAAGGCTAAACTGATATGTTTGAAATAGAACTGTTTTGACATTTAACTGTGTGTAAACAAAAAACTATATTCATACTAAACTGAATTGTTTGAAATAGAACTGTCTATATGTATCAAATGGATTTAGCATTAAATAACCTACAATGGTTGATGTGCCATAAAACCAAACCAAACCAAACCATCTTAACTTAAATATATATACATTATCACTGATATTAAGCATTCTCTTTTTATAAATATCCCAAACTACAAACACAGCACACACACACGTGCACACACACACATACACACACACACACACATATATATATATATATATATATAATCTTGCAATGTATAATCTAGTATACCAGAGATTGTCAAAATGTAGCTCCAACAATAGTGTTTCTTAATTGAATAAGTGATCAATTGGTTAGTTTTAACGGCATGTCAATTCGTCTAGGTTTATTTTTTGTCAAGAGATTAGGGAACCGTGAATATTATAGTCTATATTTAAATCTTTGTTTAGTTTCTAAAGAGTTTTTTTGTTTTTTGCACACGGTTATATGATATCAAGTATTCCTGAAAAATACGACTGATTTGCACAGTTATATGGCATCAAGTATTCCTCTTTAATTCAAACAATTTACAAACAGATCTATTTGACCCATTGATGAAACCATGATATTTACTACCAATCTGGGTCAGAGTGAACCTGAGAGTAATGACAAGAAAATGGGTGCTCCATACTCCCCAGGATTCCAGAACTAGAGCCTCACCAACAGATACAATTTAATAACATACCTAGGATAAAGTGTTTCTTGATTAAAAATTAATTCGTTGATTTTGTTAATATTTCGAACTTTATTCAAATCTAACACTCCTATTTGTCGAATTTATTTGCATATCTATGTAGGTTATCGACACAGTAAGAGATAGCGAAACGCAAGTGAAAATGACAGTGATTAGTATAAAGATTTGATGTATCAGTTGTTTTCTTGCCATCTGAAATTCACTGGCTTTCTTTACGCTGGGTGGACGTAGGCCAAGTGACCACAGAAAAATAGCTAATTTGAAATCAACTACTATGATGTCCTTTATTCGCTATCTATCTCGTGGCCAAAGTGCCTCAAATTCTTTGTGCGAACCATCACTCACACCATTCTCTTGTCTTTCTTCTCATTCTTCAACTGGTCACCAACACGTAGCCGTCTTCATCACTGACTGAGCAGTCCGCCGATCACTAAAGATGGCAGAAGTCCAAGATTTGACGCACAGTGCCAAATGATTAGAGAAGACAGTCCAATGATAAGCTATTAAATCAAGCTTCAATGATTATTTATCTTATCTAACAATGAGGGGAAACGATAACCATGACATCTATAATCATCTCCCGCCATTCAACATCTTCTATCATTATTATTATTACTATTATTAAAGTGAAGAGAGAAAACGGCAGAAATTTTGCTGTGGTTTTGGTACTAGTGGGCAGAGATGAATTAGATCTGATATTATCCTGGGGGTCTGTCTTGAAAGTACCCAGCAATATTTCTCATGAAAATATCAGATCTAAACCACCCCTAAATCTCGAGAACCAGTTGCATATACTTGATGTAACTTAGTAATCAATTAAAGGGAGCCTTAATGAACAGACGCTCTCTTATGAGGTTACAAAAGTAAGGGGTCATTTAATGAGCCTGGATATCGTGTTAATTACTTTTTGCGCCAACAAAGAGAATATGCATCAGGTTTTGCTTGGAATACGGAAATTCGCGAAACTATTCGATTGATTAAGGTGGTTGACTGATGGAGTGATTGATTGATTTTTAACGCCATGTCAACTTGCCAAGTGTTATTTTATGCCAAGCGGTTTCGGAATTATTATATTTCCATTTTTGTGTAGTTGTTTCTCTCAATTATTTTTTGCACCAGGTCCTATTAAAAAGAAACGGATCTATTCAACCGTACTACCACTCCAGATCAGAGTGGATCTGGGAGTAATGGCAATGTAAGGGTACTCCACACTCCCCAAGTCTCCAGAACTGGAGTCTCACCATCAGATATAGTTTAGTATCATACCCAAGACACGTCATTTTTAGTAGAGTGGTTACCTGCCTGCATAGGAACGGTAACCCCTGCCGATTAGGCTGTGATTAAGAAGACTTTCCAGAATAGTTCAATGTATAAAACTAACATTTCCTATCGACCAATATCCTCACTATGAAACTAAAAATCCACTCATTGCTATCAAATACCTACATTCAAAGGGAATTAGTTGTAAATATACATTATTAATATTTCTTTTTGTCAAATTTGTTTCAATTTGGATCAAATGGAATGGAGATTTATTCAAGAAAAACAATCAAAGCACGCCAAAAAAATTATTTTAATCTTTTCGGAAATTTGATTAAAAGGTTTTGGCGAAAATAACTTCCACAGAAATATTCCAAGATTTCTCGTTCACGGTTCATTGCTGAATTTTCTGATAAAAAAAAACACGTAATTCTACATGTAATAGTCTTTGCAATTCCTAAGAAACATCCTTTTGTCGGTTTCCGTCACAAATATGAAACCATTTCTTCATGAAAATCTAAAGGGGTCATTTCGTCATTGATATTCGTTTTTACACGGAGAACACCGAAAAACTCGTCTTTCAACGGGAACTAACTCCAAAGAAAAAAAAAACTGTAAAAGCTCCCGTAGGTGAAATAAAATACTCGTTATTTAATGAGTGAATAAGAGAAAAATACGAACGAATGGTCCCGCCAAATAAAAGAAGCATATTTTCTTTTATCGCTCAAAATACACAGTAGGGACCCGAGAATTTGCAGGCAGCATCCTTTTTTTTTCTAGTTAAAACATATGAATGAGAGTTCTTGATATATTCCCCCTGCATTAAGAAAATTCTGGCAAGAATACTCGATATAATCCACTAAGGGTTTGAAAACACTTCTTGTTATCCACTTGGGAGAAAGTTAAACTGAATAAATCAAGTTTCCTGCATCGAATGTTATTTCGTGTGAATGTTTATTTAGTTGAATATAAGATCTTCTTTGCGACTAAATTATATATATATATATATATATATATATATATATATACATAAAGAGAGAGAGAGAGTGTGTGTGTGTGTGTGTGTGTGTGTGTGTTAAGGAAAAAGAAAGAGAGAGCGAGAGCGAGAGAGATTGAAAATTATGGAGTGACACTGACAGAAATGAAAACAAAAAAGCAGAAAATAATTTAAAAAGAAGTACGTGTACACACACACACACACACACACACATATATATATATATAGAGAGAGAGAAAGAGAAAAAAGAGAGAGAGAGGAGAAAGAGAGAGAAAGATATATATATACATATATATATGTATATATATATATATATCTTTCTCTCTCTTTCTCCTCTCTCTCTGTTTTTTCTCTTTCTCTCTCTCTCTCTCTCTCTCTCTATATATATATATATATATAAGGATCTCGCGTGTCTAGCCACATTGATGAGTTGTGATACAACAAAACAGTCTGTGGATGACAATATATATATACATATATATAAAGTTTGGATAGCGTGTTCTACAAAGGGGTAAGACTTCTCTCCACCACAAAATGGACGGTGTCCCCCCTGATAAGACGCAAAACTATCTGCTAGTGAGACCCCAGTTCTGGAGCATTGAGCAATGTAGATTCCTGCTTTCTTTCCTCTATGCACACATCACTGGATTTTTCACCTCACAGAATTTATTATGGTCTACAATGAGAAGATCTGTGTTCCGAGAGATGAAATTCAGATATGAGAATTGGTGATGTAACAACTGAAACTAGTTTTGATTTAAATCCTTCAGATAGAAAAAAAATTCGATGCTAAGGATCTTGTAGATACGTTCCAATAAGAAAAGATGTTCTTTCATCCCTTTCGGCCCCCGACTTGTGATGATGTTAGTTTCGGGTTTCATTTAGGTAAGTTTGCGCTGATAAACGAGCAGGAAGCCAGAAATGACAATATTTTTGCAAGCACTGCTGTTTGCCAATTTTCCCATCATATGATCTCGAAGACATAAACTACAGAAAACATCTCTTTGATTTCGTATCTCTGAAATATAATCAAGAATGGATCATATATTCTCTTTTGCAGACCTTTGCAGCTTTTTCGATTTAAGCTATATGTTCTGCTGAAACAATTTTCCGAAAGAAGAAGAAGAAGAAGAAGAAGAAGAAGAAGAAGAAGAAGAAGAAGAAGAAGAAGAAGAAGAAGAAGAAACAAAGGTCTAACAACACAAACTCTAAACTCTTGTTTAAGTGAACACTGTTGACAGTTTATAAGACAACCGTACAATATTTTTCTTTCATCGAAAATAATCAGTTAACGTTTTATTATTTCGAGCAAATGCTACGAGTCTGAGAAAGTGATTTGCAAGGATTGGCACAAAAGCGATTGACTCACAAGGGCAGATGTGTACACAAAAAGGCGCCACATAGATTCGAGAAACTCTACCCAGAATGCTTTTCGGCAAATAACGTTAACACATCCGGGGGCCATATTCCCACGCCTTCTCCCATGTTCCAACGTTCGTCTCTCACGGACAGGCTTCCTCTTAAGCTCAGCTTACGAACAGCTGCAAAATGGATGACCCAAACTGCAACTTTAACTTTTCAGTTTTTATTTCCTTTTTCTTTTTTCTTTTTTTTTTTCTTTTTTTTTTTTTTTTTTCTGAGAATTACAGTAATTGATGGCCATGTCTGCGCCGGCGCGATTTCATGGCTTCTTTTCTTTGCGGAGGTGGGGTACACCGTGAGAGTAAATAAAAATGTCCGTCCAGAATACTGAGGAGAAATGGCAAGTAAAAAGTTTTGAAACTTTTTCAGGAGATTTAAACAGAATTTAGTGTTACAGAACAATGGCCCGATCTTTAAAAGAATTGACATGAAGGCGTTTTTTTACAAACACTGATAGATAGATAGATAGATATTAAATGATATCTGAAAATGAGATAAACAAATAATATCAGAAAATTATATAATGAAATATGATACAATTTAAAATATTGGAATAGATAGATAGATAGTTAATTATATGTTATGATATGATATAATACAGTGAAATAAGTAGATAGATATATTATATGATATATGATATCATAACATGTGATAGATAGAAAGATATCGAGATAGATATATAGATAGATAGATAGATTGATTAATTAATTAGTTAAATGGAATATCAACCCTTGCTGGCTATTTAATTCCAAATCCTTTTAATACATATGTATTACGAATATGATTTTTTGGTAAATAGTTTATAGGTAACTATTTTTAAACGAGTTTGGGCTCATTTTTTGAACACTGATAAATGGTTCAATCATTGCTATTTAACATTACTACCGGGAGACCTGGGTTCAATCCCAGGTCGCGTCATACAAAACACTTTAGAAATGGTACTTGATACCTCCTTGCCTAACACTCAGGAATATAAAGTACGTATCGAGGGTAAAGTGGAGCAATCCAGGGAAAGGAGTAACACTCTCTCCTACACCTCGGTGTAGTAGCTATTGAAAAGGGAGCCTTCTGGTCGCCCTCAACTAAAGGGAGATAACTTTACTTTATTCCTAGTTTAATAATAATCATTTATTAGCAGAGCACTTAAATGATTTCAAATATTCCAATCTAATACTAATAATTCTATTTGATATTAATTACTCGTCTACATAATCAAATGGTTTCAAGATTTACAGTACAATATTAGTAATTCTATTGATCAAGTATTCCTATCTAATACAAAGAACTTGCAAACGAGTGAATAGTTTCAAATAACCAATAATGATAATCTTTAGTAAAAGATTGAACGGTTCTATTTCACCCAAAGATTGGACCCTAACTTCGGGTCAGAATGGGCCTGGGAGTTATAGAAATGAAGTGGTACTCTACATTCCCCAAAGGTTCAGAAATGGAGCCTCACTATCAGATTGTTTAGTGTCATACTCGTTAAGATAGATAGATAGATAGATAGATAGATAGATAAATATTAATTCAAAATAAGGATATCGGAGCCGAGTTTTTGTAGAAATAATGGAAAGGTTGTGTGTATGCCCGCGCGCATGCGCATATATAATAGAATGTACTTTTGGTGAAAAACAATTTAGTCTGATAATTAACGATCGGTAAATACGCATTTTATCATTTTCTCGCTCATTTCATTTTGATTATCGATTAAATGATTGCTTAGTTTGAATGTGTCAGCATCCAAATTACTGACATGAAAGTTTTCACTCACCCTGAAAGGAGTATTTATATAAAGAAAGAAAAACAAATGACCATTGATGAAAAAAAGAAAACCTCTTCCACACTCAAAGGAAATTCCCGAATAGCAAACCTGACTTAATTGTATCAAACCCCACCCTAGACTCACACACCTGTATGCTTAATCAACAGAAAAATGTTCCTCCACTTTCTAGACACAAGAGCAAGAAAATGAAGATTAACCCTAGTGGCAGGTCTTAAATTATGCTAACTGTATCCCCCTGAAAAGTCGTAAAACACCCCCCAAAATTACATCTTTTGGGGGTATGGGCTACCTCTTTATTGTCATGACTCCCAGGTCCACTCTGATCCGAAGTGGTAGTAGCTGGTCTCATTCATGGGTTGACTAGATCTGTTTAAAAATAATTCGTAGTCAATCAGACCGAAAGAAAAAGAAATTTCTTTTCTAAAAATACACCAAAATGTAAATATGAACCTACAATGAAAGCAATTCCCTAACCTCTTGGTATAAAATGACCCTAGATGGTTTCACATACCCTTAAAATCAATCAATGAAATGGCGATTGAATAGTATAATTCAGTTTATTAGATTTAATGGCATATAGCAACACTTGATGGTTATTTAAATGCCAAATCCTGTTCACACACACACACACACACACACACACACACACACACAATATATATATATATATATATATATATATATATATATATATATATATATATATATATATTTAATTCATGGAATCTACACTGCAACCCCTGGGTTTCATGGAGTTTTTTGCAAAACATCAATCATCAGGCAGTTTAACTGCTGTCTAAACTCCATGAATTAAATATATATATCTAATATATATTCATTTATTATTATTATTATTATTATTATTATTATTATTATTATTATTATATAATAGCTCTATCCTAGATATTGAGTACTCTTCATATTATATTGCATCAGTTCGACACATACCCACAAAGTGATTTAGTGACAACCAACACTGTTATAATATGATATATATATATATATATATATATATATATATATATATATATATACATATATATATATATATAAAAGTTGGTGACCTTAGGCGACCCGAAGGCTCCCTTTTCAATATCTACTACACCGAGGGGCAGAGGAGGGCGTTTTCCCTGGATTGCTCCACTTGATACATACCTTATATTGCTGAGTGTGAAGCAAGGAGGTGTCAATTACCATTTTTACAGTCTTTCGTATGACCCGACCTAGGATTGAACCTCGGTCTCCCGGACCATTGGCGAACACGATTTGAAATCGAATACCTTGTAGGTTGGTTGGTTAGTTGTGTTTTATGGCATATCAACCACTAAGGGTTATTTAATGCCAAATCGAGTTTATATATATATATATATATATATATATATATATATATATATTAAAAATGTATGATTTGTAAACATATTTTATATATAGTATACTTAACAAGCTCGTTTACTCACACACGAGTAAATGGTTTCAAGTGTTTCAAACAAACATGTGTTTGTCTTTAATTGGAATCACTTTGAGATGAGGTTTCTTAATCTGAGAATTAATTTTTATTTATTGCGGACTTTTTTCCTCATCTTGGTAGTTTTTGCGTTGTTTCTTCTTTCACTACGTTTTGGCCAAATTTCACCTCTGGCCTTCTTCAATTTAGGAATGCTGAGTCTAGTAACCGTATCCCCAGTAATTACTGCCTTGTTGTCTATTGTTGTTGTCTATCGCACCACGTTTTTGACCAAGTAAACCTCTGGCCGGCAGGATTTGAAACCGCTATCTTCTGACAATGCTCACCTGGAACCGCGGAGACTCAATGCCTCTATCCGCTGCGCCACGGGCCCCGAAGGGGCGATCAATGATGGATTTTTTGATCTTATAAATCCTTATCTCTTCTTCCAGAGTCGGGTCCGTACCGAATTTTTGTACTTGTCTTTAATTGGAATCATTTTGAGATGAGGTTTCTTAATCTGAGAATTAATTTTTATTTATTGCGGACTTTTTTCTTCATCTTGGTAGTTTTTGTGTTGTTTCTTCTTTAAATAAAAATTAATTCTCACGTTAATTGGCACGTTCTCAAATAAATCCTTTATGTTTCTAATTTGGATGTAACGCTTTCTGGTGGTATTTGTTTGGACATAGTTAAAGGATTTCAAGCATTGCTATTTAATATTATAAATTCTATTCCTCAAGTATTCCTATATAATTTAATATCAATCAGTTCTTAACACAAAGTTAATTTGTGGTTCAAAGATCGAACACAAAGAAAAATTTTGAAAGAAGTTCACTCATTTCTATATCCGCATGCCTTATGATTCTAAATGTTGTGACGGAAATAAGTCAGGCGTAATTTAAAACAAAAAGAGTCGTGACAACAGAAGTTTTGACTTATGTAATGTTGTAACTGCCTCCCTAGCATCTGTGGTAACCTGTTAGCTGACCGACAACAAAGAGTCAATCACGATAACTCTCGCGGTAGGTTTGAAAAATACACACGAGAATTGAAGATTTTTCAAAAAGTAGTGGGTAACCGGCCGGGGACAAAAAAGGACTTAAATTTGGGAACAAACAAAACTTCCCCATTGTTATTGAGGATTGACGACGATTTAGCAATTCACAAAAATAGAGTGAGTAGCATAATTTTCTGTGACCCTATGTTTGATTTTTTTAATTTCCTGTGAGCTTGACGACATCTTTTCACCTCATCTTTGTCTCCGTCAACATTCTTCAAAACTCGGCCACGCAAAACAAAGATGTACAAAGTTTTGATCAGTTGGGTAATAAAATACAAGAGCCCTAAACGGGGTGAGTCCCCCCATGACGTTGTGGCAAACATGTTTGACTATGACTTCGTAGTTAACGAGTTCCAGTATAAATGGCTCTTGTCTGGAAACAAGAGTGAGTTCAAGTCTCTTTGAGTACCCCATTGACAAGGGCTTGTGCCACACATGTTCTCTGACGAAAGCAACAAGCTGGAAACACACACACATATATATATATATATATATATATATATATATATATATATATATATATATATATATATATAACGTATGTAAGAACAAAATAAATGAATTCAAAAAATACAAATCTCTTCGTGGACCTTCCTATTTTAAAACACACGTATATATATATATATATATATATATATATATATATATATATATATATATATATATATATATATATATACGTGTGTGTATGTCCACATTAATCTTTCCTATATACGTATCGGCTGCTTTAAATATATGACATATGCTTCAACATATACCTGAATCACCTATGTCAATGAAATGTGTACAAATATGGATGGATTTATTTGATAAAATATTAGCTTTAAAATTAATAAAAATTCAATCGATCCCCGTTATCCATAATATCTATAATTTTCAACGTAAATGTTTTCAAGATTTTTTTATATCTTTTAAGAACTACCATTCCGAGATATTGTCTTGTTTTTCTTCTATTGTTCAACATAATAAGAAATAAAATAAAAACTGACTTCTTCGTTTCTTGTAAGGAATTTCTTAAGCTGTGGACAGAGAAGAAAAATTAACCTCTAACCAGGTTAACATGATACGAAACTTTCCACGAATAGATACATTTTTCGTCGGATCGAGTGAGCAGATTCCGCTAGGAAGATAACATAAGTTCAGCGCTTAAACAAATAATAGATATTCTGAAACGGTTGCTATTTTCGAAAAACCTTACAGAATCTTTATTTGTTTTTTTTCATATAGATATCGAATGTTACAAATCTATCAATATCTAAATCCATCCATTATCGGAACAGAGATGTTAGAAAATAAAATTGCCAATTTGTTTACTTCATTCTGAGAGTCCTGTCTTGCATTGCCCATCAAAATCAAGAACCCTTAATTTTATTAATAGTATTTATCTTCTCGTGACTCCAGAATCTAGTTTTAACGATTATATTTACTTAAACCTTCTACCAAGTGCATGATGTGATACAAGGCCTTTTTTTAAAAGGAGTATAGCTGTTTTAAATTTTCCTTTCCTTAGACGAGTTGACTTAACAAGGCTGAAGAACACAGACTGCCCTTTTATTTATTCATATTTGGTTGAGAGAAGCGATAGATTCCTGGTTTCCCCAAAGGCATTATATATATATATATATATATATATATATATATATATATATATATATATATATATATATATATATATATATATATATATATATATATAAGGAATAGTCAGAAAAATGTCGGTCTCCCTATCAGCCATTCTATCTTTATCGATTTATAATTATTTGTATAAAGAATATACATAATGGATTCTGTTGATATGAAAAACATATTTTCGAATATTATTATCTAAAATATTTATCAAAAGGTTTATGAAATATATAATATATAGATATGTATAAATAAACAAATATGTCAGTTACTCAATGTGTGTTTGTATTAATGAATATATATATATATATATATATATATGCACGAAAAATATATGCACGAAAAAAAAAAATATATATATATATATATATATATGCACGAAAAATAGATCTAAAATATGAATTATCTAAAGTAGTGTGGATATGTGGTAGGTAAAAACGATGGTTTGGATTTTTTGTTTTAATGGCATATCAAACTTCGTTGGTTATTTAATGCCTTAGACCTCCTTGTAAAAATAACAGTAGTGGTATGATTTAACCCAAAGACGAGGATAAAGTGGTTCATACTTCTAGCAAGAGTATTTGCACGGACAGAGTTCGAACTCGCTTACGACGATACCACAGTCCAGCATGTTAGTCTCTACGGCACAGAGAGCTTAATGATTTGTTTCTTTTAATTCTAAAAAGGTAATTCTTAAAGATAAAACCCACCCAGAAATGTTTTATACAGCTGAAAAATTTCATAAAAATGAAACAAAATTCACTTCATTATAATCGTTTTTTCATAGCGTGGAACGAGCCGCCACAGGCATTGGCCTCCATGTCAATGCACACAAAACGGAATACATGTGCTTTAATCAAGCTGGCGACATTTCCAAACAAGACGGAAGCTCTCTGAAACTAGTAGACAAATTCACCTACCTAGGACACGCGACTAACGAAGGCATGGACAGCTATCGATAAGCTATCGATCATATGGAAGACAGACCTGACCGATAAAATGAAACGCAGTTTCTTCCAAGCAGCGGTCGTATCGATACTGCTATATGGATGCACAACTTGGATGCTAGCTAAACGGCTGGAGAAAAAGATAGACGGCAATAACACAAGAATGCTGCGAGCAATATTGAACAAGTCATGGAGGCAACACCCCACAAAGCACCAACTATACGGCCACTTACCTCCCATCACGAAAACTATCCAAGTTAGACGAACCAGATATGCAAGACACTGCTGGAGAAGCAGGGATGAGTTCATAAGTGATGTACTCCTATGGACCCCCTCATATGGCCGAACAAAAAGAAGAATGGCCATTTCGAACCGACATACAGCAGCTCTGTGAGGATACAGGATGTAGCCCTGAAGACCTGCCAGAAGCTATGAACGATAAGGAGTGGCGAGAGAGGGTCAGGGATATCCGTGCTGGCGGCACGAGATGATGATGATGATCGTTCCTTAATTTTGATCTTGTTTCGATTTCAATTGTTTTAAATGTTTTCCTTCTCTTAGATTGTTTGACTAAAGAATCCAAATTTGTCTAACTGTTTACTCATGACTGTAAAGAGCACAAATAAATTCATTTCTTTTGTCAAGTGAAGTACAATTCAAAGAGCCTCATCCGGGATTTGAACTCTAATCATAGATTCCATTGCTCACTATGATGTACGCATTTAGACCCATACATTCAACACTTGTGTGGAGCTCATTCATTACAAGTCCCAAGAGAAATGATTGAAAAGGAACTAAGATACCATTACCTCGTTGTTTTGTTTTTATTTGTTTAGTTTGTCTTTTGGGGGATGGTTAGGGGTTGTGATGATAGTTTCGTTTTGTTTTTGTGAGTATTTTTTATATTAAATGCCTGTGTCATTTGTGGAAAGACTTGGTGACTGTGCGCTTAGTCTAATGTAAAGGATCCTATTGCAAATGTACAAAAACTTGATGTCATCTCTGAAATCAAATCTTCTGGCTGCGTGACAAACGAAGCACTGACAAAGCCACCAATTATGTCAAAACAATTTTATACAACAAAGTAAACAATTAGACCAGCAATTAGCATCCATCTTGTTTGAAACTTCCTTCTCGATATAACATTTGCTATTTATATTAACTTCCTTTTATCGAGGCTATAAATGGGTGTAGCAGCTACATTTCGGTGTATGCTCTCTCTTAATGTGTTCAATCATCTTCACTTTTTTTGTACCTATCACTGTATCCAAGATCGGTTTCATGGATAAAGTTATGGCGCATTTCTTATCTACACAAACCAAACATAACACATATCCAGTTGGTGCAGTCTTGAATTTCCTGACTCTATCCCTTACGGATAAATAAGACCACCTCCTCGAGAGAAGTGTTCTGAGTATGATAGCTAGATGACTCCGATGATGAGACCCGATTTCTTGAATTCTAGCAAGTGTATGTATTTTTGGAGATGCCCGTGGTGTAATGGTTATCGTTGTAAGAAATAGACACGGCAACACGTGTTCAAATCCTGGATGAGTCTGATTGCATTTCACATAGCACTTGGGAAAGGTATGAATCCAATTATTCTCCCTCCAGCTATGGCTAAATAGTAGGGCAGACTGGCTTCTTCAGCCTTGGTGAGGCAACTAGTCTAGGAGAAGGAAAACTCTGAATTCAAACTCCGCTTAAAAATTGACCCTGTGTCATATCCTGCCCGAGCGGGGGGGGTAAATATGTATGTATTTACCCAAACCCTCTGGAAGCGCAGGATATGACACAAGGTCAATTTCAAGCGAAGTTTAACAGATTGGAAGTCAGTTTTCCTTCTCCTACACTGGTTGCCTAAACAAGGCTAAATAACCCAGTTTTCACAAATATTTAGCTCTCCTAAGGGTATTAGAGCGATGTGAAATGTAATCAACCTGGTCCAGCATTTGAACTCGTGTAGCCGTGTCCATTTTCTTCGACGATATTCATTACACTACATGCAGAGTTACTCTTTCGTTACCATTACTCCTAGGTCTACTCTAAGGAAGATTGATAATTTTATCAACTTGCTTGAGTTCATTTTTTTAATAAATTTTAATGCATGTGTTCTCAAAACGCTGATACTACAATAAAGTAAAAATTATTTACCTATTTAAAATGATCGTGAAGATATATTTGTATGGTAAATAGTCATATGCCATAACTGTTAAACCCACATTGGCAAGAAATAACCTCAAAAGATTGACATGCCGTTAAATAAATCACCCAACCAATCAACAAACCAAAAAAATACCACACATTAGTGAAGAATCTTCCACACTATTAAATGGCATTCCATTGTGTCTCCAGATAGAAGAAAATGAAAACATTGGCCTAAAGGGTAGAGTGTTGGCCAATGTTCAATCTCAGGTCGACTCATACCAAAGACTAAAAAAATAGTACTTGATATCTCCTTACATAGCATTATAAGGTACGGATCCATGGTAAAGTAGGGCAATCCAGGGAATAGAGTAGTGCCCTCTCTTTCACCTCGGTGTTGTAGCTATTGAAAAGGGAGCCTTCGGTTCACCCTCGACTATGGTTGCCAACTATTTCACTACAACCACTACTACTACTAATAATAATAATAATAATAATAATAATAACTTCAGTGAAAGACAACCAGCTAATACTGATGTGAAAAACCTTCAAGGAGTAAATAATGATAATAATGATAATAATAAACGTCATTAAGAGTATTTTGCCGCCTCGATGGACCACACAGTGAAAATGAAAGAAATTAAAAAGAGATAACAACTTGGATTTTGCCTGAGAGCAAAAAAGAAATTGTGCAACATGAGGGTGAGGTGATACCAATTGTACTTGGAACTCTAGGAACAGTTCTCATGGACTTTGAAAAAATATGGGAGGAAGTAGAGATAAGTGGAGGGATCGAGACTATGCAGACTACGACACTATTATGATCGGCCAGAATACTGAGAAGAGTCCTGGAGATCTGAGAATTCTTGCTGTCGTTCAGATTTCAATGATAGACAATCAGCTAACGCTGGTGTGAAAGCCTCGCATAATTATTATAATATCCCTTCGAATTGTTTCCAAAGTCCTGAAAAAAAGACTGGAGGAACTTGAGGTCAGTAGAAAAATGGAGACCATCCAGACCACAGCACTGTTGAAATAAGGTTGAATACTGAGAAGAGTCATGAAGACCTAAGGAATATTGCTATCACTCAGACTAAAGAGCAAAACTATTTGTGAGAGCTGGTGTGAAAAAGCTCGCATAGAAAGATATAATAATTATAATTATTATTATTATTTACACCTTTAGAGTTTTTCACATCAGCGTTAGCTGATGGTTTTTCACTCGATTCTAAGTGACAGCAAGTCTCCTCAGGTCTCCAGGACTCGTCTCAGGATTCTGGCCGTTCTCAGCAATGCTGTCATTTGGATAGTGTCTACTCGTCCGCTAACTTCCAAGTCCTCCAGGCCTTTTAATAATCCTTTAGTTATTGTGCCTAAAGCACCAATCACAAATGACACAATCGTTACTTTCATGTTCCACAGCTTTTTCAATTCTCTTGCAAGGTCGAGGTACTTATCCTTCTTTTCACATTCCTTCAGATTTATTCTGTGGTTCGCCGGGACAGCAAAATCGACAATTTTGCAAATTCTCTTCTTTTTTTTATTTGTTGATTACTATAATGTCTGGCCGGGATTAGTTGATCCGTTTGTATGTTAAAGTCCCATTGGAATTTATGCGTGTCATTTTCTAGGACAAGTGCTGGGTCGTGCATATACCATTTGTTAGTATGGTCAAATTTCAATTTCTTGCACATCTCCCAGTGGATCACCTTGCCCACCTAGTCGTGTCTAGTCTTACATTCCTTCTGGGCTAATTTGCTGCATTCGCTTATTATGTGATTGGTGGTTTCATCTCTGTCACCACATAACCAACATTTGCTATTTTATTGCGTCTTATCTATTCCCGCTTTGATATGATTGATTTATATGGCGTTGTCCTGTGCTGCTATTAGAAGAGATTCCATTTCTCTCTTAAGGTTTCCTTTTCTTAGCCAGGTCCAGGGTTTCTGGTGTGAGATGTTGTTTATTAGTCGTTTAAAGCAGCCATAGAGTTGTTGTTTCTCCCATTTTTGTTATTATTATTATTATTATTATTATTATTATTGCTGGAATTTTGAGATACAAACAAAATACCTAATGCCGACCAGAAGATAATTAACAAGAAAAAGAAAACCTGCCGAAAAGTGGATTTTGTTGCCCCAGTGGATCACAGAAAATCAAAGAAAACGAAAAAAGAGACAAATACTTAGACCATGCTTGAGAACTAAATAAGCTGTGGAATATGAAGGTAACGGTGATACCAATTATAATTGATCTCCAAAGGCTTGGTTGTGGGGCTGAAAAAGTTAAAAATCAGAGGACGACCCGAGACCATCCAAACTAACGCAGAGTACTGAGAAGAGTCCTGGAGACTTGAGGAGACTTGCTGTCTCTCAGACTCCAATGAAAGACCATCTTCAAACACCGGTATGAAAATATCGCAAGGAATGATAATAATTTCAGTTTACTTAATTTCAGTTTGTCTATTTCTTTGATATCAATTCATTTGTTCTTCCTTTTTTTTTTTTTTTTTTTTTTTTTTACTAAAAGCTTCCAAGGTTGTTTTATCTCAGACTTCCGCTAATATAATCCGTCTCCCTCCTCAGGTCTTACCCATGCACAGCCAAACACTAGTCAGTCCTCGGCCGGGAGCGATCATCGACATACCCTCCCTCTAACTCTATTACGGCTTTCGCTCAATAACACTAACCGTTGCCAGTGGCTGTCATTTTGAAAATTGTGAAGAAAGAGTGAAGCAGCACTGTGGTATACAGGTGCTGGGCCGATGCGGCTCGGTGATTAAGAGACAGTTTAGCTGATTGTCAGACATTTTCTCTCGATCACTCGATCGTTCGGTTATTTCTTCGACTGTCCATGACAGCAATCTCCTCAGCTCATCCTTTCCAACCGAAAAGCACATGGGTCAATGCACAAGGGCGTCAGGCGGACGTCGATTAACGACGCCGCTTGTATTCAACACTTCCGGCCCAGCTACTTCCTGCCTTGTTGACCAGCGTCCGCACGCCAAATCCTCTTATCCGACAGGGAACAGCTTTATCTGTGAACAGTGATTCCGGCGACTATGTCTGATGTCTCTCTCGACACTTTGTCAGATACTATTTATATCGCCAGTCTCTTTCTATATCACAGTCACTCTGTCTGTCTGTCTGTCTGTCTCTGTCTTTCTCTCTCACACACACGCGCACTCTCTCGCTCCCCACACACACACACTAGTACTCTCTCTCTCTCTCTCCCTCTCTCTCTCTCTCTCTCTCATGCCCACACCTCACAGACACACACAATTTCTCTCTCTCTCTCTCTCTCACACACACACACAGTCATTCCCCCCACACTCACTCTCTCTCTCTCTCACACATACTCACTCATTCCCCCCACACACACTCTCTCTCTTTCTCTCTCTCTCTCACACAGTCATTCCCCCACACACACTCTCTCTCTCTTTCTCTCTCTCTCTCACACACACACACTCATTCCCCCCACTCTCTCTCTCTGTCTCTCTGTCTCTCTCTCTCTCTCCTTGTTTTTCCTTTATTTTCTTCTTTTCAAGTGTTTATCGACTAAAATTATTATTTGCAAAATTATGAGTATGTGTGTGTGTGTGTGCGCGTGTGTATGTGTGCGTGTGTGCGCGTGTGTGTGTGTGTGTGTGTGTGTGCGTGTGTGTGTATGTGTGTGTGTGCACGCGTGTGTGTGCGCGTGTGTGAGTGCGTGCGCGCGTGTGTGTGTGTGTGTGTGTGTGTGTGTGTGCGTTCGCGCGTGTATCTATATGCAAGCACACTTGTGTGTTTGTGTCTTTACGGATAAGTAATCTGTTTTTATTTATTTTCTACACAACTATTTTACGCTTTTTTAATTTTTTCTTTTTTTTTTTTTTTGTTACTTCTGTCCTTTTTAATCTTTCACTTTCTTTCTCTCAAATTTCTTCTTCTTCTTTCTTAATCTTTTAATCCTCCTCCTATTTTCCTATCTTTCGATCGTTGGTTTCACCCCCTGCAATCTCTCTCTCTCTCTCTCTCTCTCTCTCTCTCTCTCTCTTTAAATATTTCCAAATATCTATCGATCAATGTTCCTCCGTATTAAACCATAATCGAATTTCTTATCTCGAGGACAATCTCACAATGTCGCGTGAGATGCTGACGTCATAACTTTTCCGAAACATTAAAGACGGCCATGTTGTGTGTCACGAGTGATGTTATCATCAAATCTTCATTATCCATTTAACAAAAGATTCGTTTCTCTTCTTCCTGCTCTTCTATCACCATTGTGGACCCTATTTTGCATTGGTTCATTCTCTTTAGCAAGACTTCCACTAGCGAGAGGTCATTTAAACGTGTCTGGACTTGATAACCCTTTTTGTAAAGACGGTGAAGGTATCTTTTTATTTTTAGCTGAAAAGGTCGTGGTATTTTGGAATAAGATAAATAAACCTTGGCTATGTTCTTTTTCCGTTGTTCATTTCCTTTCTCCCTTTCTTGTTTTTACATTCAATTACAAATGTTTCTGGCCAGACAAATCGGTCGTTCATGCCTGCTCGATCTTTTAACCAAAACTGACTTTTGAGAAATACATTTTTTTATGATCATGTTTTGTGCAACAAACGATGACTTAAGGATTTGTAGCTTACGTTTCCTCAAAAATAATTAAGCGAAAAAGTATTCTGAATAATTTCCTTACAGTTCCCAAATCGAAACGTAAAAAAAGATTATAATTCCAGCAATATTCTGTTTTCCGCTTAAAAAGTTCTATGTTATGTAACATTGAAACAACCATTATTATGAATTTTAGATTATTGCCTAACATTTATATATATATATATATATATATATATATGTATATATATATATATATATATATATACCGACAGACAGACAGACACATACACACACACAAACACACGCACACATATATAATTTAAAAACAAATCCCTTGTGAAACTATTTATTTATATATATATATATACACACACACACACACACACTTATACATATCAATTTTCAATAATTGCCTAACATTTATACACACACACGCATATATATATATATATATATATATATGTATAATTTTTTTAAAAATCCGCTTGTAAACCTACTCATTTATATATATATATATATATATATAAATGAATAGGTTCACAAAGAGATACGTTTTTAAATTATATTTTATATATATATATATATATGTGTGTATGTCGAGACAACAGGGGCAAATATATATATATATATATATATATATATATATATATATATATATATATATATAATGGACATTACATCAAAACTGAGAATTCCTCTGTTGGTGGAGATTAGGATACCCTGACTCTACCCCTAGGAGAAGAGTAAGGCTCCTCAAAAACTATGTCCTGGTATGGCGCTAAACTGCATCTGATGATAAAGTCTCAGTTTTACAGATCTGGAGAGTATAGAGTACATCTTTGCTGACATTACTCTCGGAGCCACTCTCGCCTGTCGTGGTAATACCTTTTAGGACTATGGGTCAAATAGATCTGTTTGAAAATTATTTCTATTAGATAGGAATACTTGATGCCAAATAACTGTAAATTATTTGTATTGATTGGTTTGGTCCAGTTTCTTTATTTAATCGCACATCAATCTTCATGGATTATTTAATGCCAAAGCTATTCTTGTAAAAAAACAACAATGAAACTATTTAAACCATAGCTGGAGGATGAGAGGGTTCATGCCTTTCCCAAAGCTATTAGTTGGAAAGTAAACGTAATAGAACTCACTTCCTTCGAGGTCTCTGTTCAGCACGTTAGCCTATACGCCATGGGAATTCACCGTAGTTGTATTGAGAATTGTTACTTGAAGCTACTATTGATTACAAGTTACTTGAAACCATATAATAGTGAAAAAAAATGATTATTATCAAGTTAAGATAATTACAAGAAAGCGTTGAATTACGTATGGATTATTTGTATTAGATAGGAATACTTGAAACCATACAACTGTGTTCAAATTATTCATACAAGGTAAGAATACTTGATATCATATAACTGTGCCCAAATTATTTGTATTTGCTAAGAATCCTTGAAACTGTACAACTGTGTCCAAATGTGCAACAACACAAATAATGTTACTATAAGTATATAATGAATGCAATTCCTAAACGTTGATGGGTTGACATGCCGTTAAACATCAATCCGTCTATCCATAAATTGTGAGCATAGCCCGTAAAATTCTGACTTTACACAATAATAATTTACTTGTATTAAAATTTCTGTTGAATCTCCTCTTTCTAACAATCATTTTAAACAAATTATTTCATTTTATTTCATTACAAAAAGAACTGCCTAAAAGCAATATTTTCCCGCAAGATATTTCTTAAAAGGTAAAGGTTTTGATGTTTTTCTATGTAAAAAAAAACAACAACAAAAAACAGAAATAAAACACACAGAAAAAAACAATCTTATTAATTCCTGTTTAATTAGCAGACGTCAATTAATATGAGTCTGATAATAAACCAATTATGTAAACGTTAATGTATATCACTATATGTGAAGTTTCCAGGGGTAAATCATTTTTCAATAATTCTATTCAGTCTCTTTGTTTCAAAAAAAGAATAGCTGATATCTTTTGCTCACACCTAATAAATAGGAAACGTTAGTGCGAATCATATATTTCTCACAAGACGACAGATGTTGATATTTACATGCAACATTTTCTTTCATCATATCTAACTTTGAAGGGTGTCGCTCTATCTGAATATTCAAAAAACAGAACATTCCCGAAACACCCTGTCCACTCCCGACATATATTTTGGCTTATGTAAACCTTAAAGCAATCATCATGATTAATTTTGCAGACTTTTATAACGTTATATATATATATATATATATAGTTTTTTTTCAAAATACTAGATATGATCAAAAAGTATCATGGATGAAGATGCGTTTACCAAAATAGAAGATTTAAGAAATGCCTTCTTTAAAATTCACCTCTCGCAAATCGACACTCTAATTCAAGTGAATTTTGCTTTGGCCACAGTACCTATGGAGTTCCTCTTTTGAAATATCGCGTGAACCTTTACCATCTTCTTTCTTTTAACGTTCTCCATATCCAAAGATCTTAGGGTTGAGATAAATTTTCAATTTTCAATGCAGACAACGGCAATGTTAACATCCACTAGAATACTTGGTAGAATCCGGAAGGACTTAGGGAACTTGATGTTACTCAGGTTTCAGGGAAAACCCACCAATTAAAACTGGCTGGAGAACCCGCAAGGAGTAAATTAATAATAATAGCCCTTAAGTGTGTGTGTGTGTGTGTGTGTGAAAGTTACGCATAGGCTAGAAACAGACAGTCAGCAAGCGCCTATGACTCTGTGTCTGTGGTATTCAAACCTAGATCTACATATGCCCTGTCACCGATATTGATCACACTTTATTTATAAATATAACGGACGATAAATAAATATATATATATATATATATATATATATATATATATAAGTAAAGAAAAGTTGACGACCGTAGTCGTGGGCGACCAGAAGGCTCCCTTTTCAATGGCTACTACACCAAGGTGTAGGGGAGGGCGCTGCTCCTTTCCCTGGATTGCTCCACTTTACCCTTGATACGTGCCTTGAAAATGCGAACAATATATATATATATATATATATATATATATTGTTCGCATTTTCAAGAACTGTAATTGAGAGCATATTCATAGACCATCCAAGTCTTATGGCAACCCAAGTGAGTTCGATCCCACAAAACATGCTCTATAAGTACAATACAAAATCTATATTTTCAATCAATAAAGATTATTAAAATCAGACAGACAATTAACCTCAAAACCAATTAAAATGCTATTTTTATTATCATTAATGATGCAGACCCCAATAACGTTATGTACTATTTAAATAATACATCAAATAAAGAATTCAAACTCAATATTGCGAAAGAGAAATATTTAATTTGACATGAACGGTCTTCCCTCGCCTAAAAAGTATGAATTAATGAGACTCACCATCCAGGCATTTGGAAGGGAAAAGAATTGGAGTTGTAAGCATAAAAGTTTAGGAATTTTGGTGAAGGCAATGAAGAATTGAGATGTCCTTTTAGAAGAGAAAGCGAGGCGCGAAAGATGTTTAAAAGTAAAATTAACAATGTTGTCCCAGGGGTGGGTGGGTCAGCAAATGTCTCAGGGGGAAGAGAGAGGGTCAGAAAGTGTCCGGTAGAGGCAAAATGAACTAGAGTGCAGTCTAAAACTGAAATGAGGTCTAGTCACGGGTGCTGAGGAGAACGTTCAGGTCGAGGGCGCGAATATCGGAGAAAAAGGAAAGAAATAAGAGTGTTGATCACAGGCTGCTTTCAGAGAGAGAAGGGGAGGAACATTGACCTTTTTGTGATCCAATGTTCTTTGTTACTTGTACCGGGTTTGAGACTATTATTAAATACTTGGCAAAGTGTCAATAGCCGACTTGGTCACTGCTTTGAGCGGGCGACTCGTTGAAATAAATCCGAAACTCTTTTCGATTCGCATTCACCGTTCGTCCCGCTTCCACCATTCTGCCCGAAGCATGTTGACATGATCAACTAAGGTGCAAGGCTTCGGCTGGATTCACTGATTGCAAATAAAGCGAGGCACCAGAGGTAGAAGAAGAAGAAGAAGAAGAAGAAGAAGAAGAAGAAGGAGAAGAAGAAGAAGAAGAAGAAGAAGAAGAAGAAGAAGAAGAAGAAGAAGAAGAAGAAGAAGAAGAAGAAGAAGAAGAAACAAACACTTTGAAAGAAAATGCTGGGAATTCAACTTGCTTCATAATATGGAAGAATATTTGGAGGAGTGTTGGAAAAGAGGAGGTGGACGAGGAGAAGAAACTAGTCATAGATATTAGTGTGATTATTTCATTTTATGAATGATGTTAAGGATATCTTTAGACAAGGACACACAAGGACACACAATGATTGTAATAACAACTAAAACTAGAATGTTTGACTGAAATAATGAGAAAAACGGGAAGAAAAATATCAAAATGAAATTGTTGTTGTTTGGGAAAATTCTGATGCTGCTAATGATGTGAACAGAAAGAAAAATGAAATTAACGAGCTTTTTTGTTGTGATAATAGATGAAACCCTATAATAACAATAATAATAATAATAATAATAATAATAATAAAAACTATGGAACATGCAGGTGACGATTATACCAATTGTAATTGGTGCGTTTGGAACAGTAACTAAAACATTGCAAAAGGGACTGGGGGACTTGAAAGTTGGCGGACGAGTGAAGATCGTCCAAACTACTACATTATTGAGAACGGTCAGAATACTGAGAAGAGTCCTGGAGACTTGCTGTCACTCAGACTGCAGTGAAAGACCATCAACTAACGCTGATGTAAAAAACTCTAATGAGTAAATAATAATAGCAATAGCACAGAAGGAGTATAAGCCTAGACGCGACTGGTTGGGCAAGGAGATTCCCTGGGAGATTTGCAAGAAATTTAAATTTAACCATACAAACAAACGATAAATGTGCAACCCAGCAACTGTCCTAGAAAGTAACACACATAAACTCCTATGGGACTTTGACGTACAAACGTATCCCCTATTCTCGGCCAGAAGACCAGACCTAATAATAATCAACAAAAAAAGAGAACTTGCAAAATTGTGGACTTTGCTGTTCCGGCTGACCAGAGAATAAAACTGAAAGAATATGAAAAGAAAACTAAGTACCTTAACCTTGCTAGGGAATTGAAAAAACTATGGAACATGAAGGTGACAATTATACCAGTTGTAATTGGTGTGTTTGGAACAGTAACTAAAGGATTTATAAAGGGCCTGGAGGACTTGGAAGTTGGCGGACGAGTGGAGACCGTCCAAACTACTGCACTATTGAGAACGGCCAGTATTCTGAGAAGAGTCCTGGAGACTTGAGGAGACTTGCTGTCACTCAGACTCAAGTGAAAGACCATCAACTAACGCTGATATGAAAAACTCTAATGAGTAAATTATAATAAGAATAATAATAATCTCGACCAGACGAACAGACCTAGTGGTAGTCAATGAAAAAAGAAAACCCGCCAAAGAGTGGACTTTGCCGTCCCGGTTGACGACAGGGTAAAACTGAAAGAATGTGAAAAGAGACTTAAGTACCTTGAGCTTGGTAGATAATTGAAAAGACAATGAATCAGGAAAGGGATGGCGATACCACATGTAACTGGCGCGCTCGGAGCAGTCACTAAAGGATTTGTACAGGGACTGGAAGACTTGGAAATAAGAGGACGAGTGGAGACCATCCAAACTACACTACTATTAAGAACGGCGAGAATACTGAGAAGAGTCCTGGAGACTTGAGGAGACTTGCTGTCGCTTGCTGGTGTAAAAAAAAACTCTTAAAAGAGTAAAACGATATAAACACAAAGAAGACAAAGATCAACAGACACAACATTAACTAGAAAGCAAAGAGAGGAATAAAAACAACTGTTTAGAAATTTCAAGCGACAAACAAGCGAAATCTCACACAAGAAGACTTGGACATGTCTAAAGAAACGGAAACCTTAACAAAGAAACTGAATCTATTCTAATAGCAGAACAAAATAACGCCATAAGGACCAACTATGTTTAAGCAAAAATATATGATACGCAACAAAGTAGCAAACATATGTCATGCGGTGATAGAGATGAAATGATAAATCATGTAATAAGCGAATGCAGCAAATTACAAAAAGAGTATAAGACTATACTCAACTGGGTAGGGAAGGTGATCCGCAGGTAATTGTGTAAGAAATTAACATTTAACTGTACGAACAAATGATATTTGCACAAACAAGAATCAGTCCTGAAGAATGAGACATACAAAGTTCTCTAAGATTTTGAGATACAAACAGAACTCCTAAACTTGGCCAGACGACTAGACCTTACAATAATCAACAACAAAAAAGAGAACCAGCCGATAGTAGACTTTGCCGTCCCGTCAAACCCCAGAGTAAAAATAAAAGAAAGCGAAACGAGAAACAAATATCTAGACCTTGGTCGATAACTTAAAAAACTGTGGAGCATGAAGGTGACAGGGATACCAATTGTAACTGATGCGCACGGAACAATCCCCAAAGGTTTGATAAAGGAACTGGAAAACTTGGAAATAAGAGGAAAAGTGGAGACAATCCCGACGACAGCATTATCAAGACCGACCTGAGAAGATTTCTGGAGATTGAGGAGTCTTGCTGACACTCAAACTCCAGTGGAAAACCATCAGCTAACCCTGGTATGACAAACTTTCATTGGAGTAATAATAATTATAAATAAATTACCTTAATCCCAGTTCGAAGACCAAACATAATGATAGTTTACAAAAGCAAGTGAACCCGCCGAATAGTGGACTTTGCCGTCCTGTTTGACCACAAAGTGAAAATCAAAGAAAAAGAAAAGACAGACAAGTACTTAGACCTTGACAGAGAACTAAAAAAAACTTGGAACGTGAAGGTGACAGTGATGCCAATTGTAATTGGTACACTTGGAACGATCCCCAAAGGCTTGGTAAGATTGCTGGACGAGTGAAAAATCGGAAGACGAGCCAAGATCATCCAAACTGTAGCATTGTTGAGACTTGAGGAGACTTGCTGTCACTCAGACTCGAGAGGAAGGCCATCAGCTAAAGTTGGAGTGAAAATCTCGTAGGCAATAATAATAATAATAACAGAACTTGCCGTATAGAGGATTTGCGGTCCCAGCAGACCACAAAGTGAAAATCAAAGAAATCGAAAAAAGAGACTAGTTGTTGGAAAGCAATGGAAATAAGGGTGACGGTGATGCCAGTTGTAATTGGTGCACTAGAGAGAGTTCTGGAGACTGGAGGGAGAAACCATCTGTTAAGGCCGGTAAGAAAAATTCCCAAAAGAGTAGAATAATGGTATATGCACAAACCAGAATCCATTCAAGAGAATAAGATTCTTAAATTTCTCTTGGATTTTGAAATACAAGCGGATCACCAAATCCCAGTCGGAAGATTAATTTACAAGAAAAGAAAAACTTGCAGTCAAGTGGACCTTTTCCTTCTGGCGAACCACAGCGTGAAAATAAAAGAAAGATAACCAGGTAAATACTGAGACCTTACCAGAGAACTGAAAAAAACAGTGAAGCTTGAAGTTGATGGTGATACCAATTGCAGTTGGTGCGCTGGGGACGGTCCCCAAAGGCTTGGGAAAAGAAACTGAAGAATTGAGACCCTCCAAACAACAGGATTGCTGAGATCGGTAAGAATACTCGGAAGAGTCAGGGAAACCTGAGGATACTTGAAGTCACTCAGACTCCAAGGAAAAACCGCCAGTTAAAACTACTATGAAAAATGCAGAAAATTCTCCGGGATTTTGAGATATAAACGGATACCTAATCTCGACCAGACGACCAGACCTAGTGATAGTCAACGTTCCAGCAGACGAAAGAGTAAAACAAGGAAGATATAAAGAGAGTTAAATACCTAGAGCTTGCCAGAGAATTGAAAAAACTATGGAACATGAAAATGACGGTGATACCACTTGTAACTGGTGTACTCTGTTGTCACTAAAAGATTAGTACAGGGAGTGGATGACTTAGAAATAAGAGGACGAGTGGAGACCATCTAAACTACAGAATTATTAGGATCGGACAGAATACTAAGAGTCCAGGAGACTTGAGGAGACCAAACTCCAGTGGAAGACCATCAGCTAACGCTAATATGAAAAACTCTTTAATGAGTAAAATAATTACAATAACTGATTATTCTCGGAAGATTAGCAAGTGACTGGAAGAACTAGATATCTCACAAAGAATCGAGATTATCCAGACCAAAGCTCTGTCAAAATCTCCAAGATTACTAAAAAGAGTCCTGGAAAGCTGAGGAGACTTGTTGTCGCTCAAACTCCAGTGAGAAACCATCAGCTAACACCAGGGTGAAAAACTCTTTAAGAGTAGAATAAGAATAGGAATAATGAAGATGATGAAATAAATGAAAAAGAACAAAACAATAGAAAGAAGAAGAAGAAGAAGAAGAAGAAGAAGAAGAAGAAGAAGAAGAAGAAGAAGAACGGTGAAACCAAGATATAGTATTATCTTAGTCACTGTTTTGATGGTGAGTCTCCAAAACATTGTTTAAATCCAAATTCATATTTATCAAAGGAATGTCAATTTTAACATGAATGTATTATGGAATACCGACAGAAAAAAAGAATTTCTATGAATAGCTTGTAAAACTAACTTGTTAATTATTGCCTTGTAGTCGTGCTGCTCAAAACTTAATTTATTTACCGTTGACTGAACGTTTCAAACTTTTTTTTCGTAAGCATTGATTGGCCAAGGGTGTAGAGTGTTCGCAATGGTCCGGAAGAACGGGGTTCAATCCCAGGTCGGGTCATACCAAAGACTTTAAAAATGGTACATGATACCTCCTTGCTTATCACTCAGCAATATAAGGTACGTATCAATGTAATGTAATGGCCGAGGGATTTCGTTTTATATATCTTGCCTTTCGGTTTAGTTAGGCTGAGAACCTTTCGCTTAACGCATGTGTTAGGTGCAACATGAGCGCAGGTGTTTACGCGCGCCGGGAGGATGTGTCATTAATAGATGTCAAAATAAAAATCCCATATAGAAATATGACCGGGGGATGTGAATGGCGTCATGCACCGGAAGCGTGCGCGGGGGATTTGGGGGATTTGAGAAAAATCAGTGGGTTGAGTTTTAGCTTCTGAAGAAGACGGTTGAATTTCGGGGCTCACCGAGATCAGACCAGTAGTTTGCGGCGGGGTGCCGCGCGTGGTGGTGGTGGGGGGGGGGGCATATGGAAAAGTCAGCCTAGAAAGAGTGTGTATCACTCTCCTTATGTCGAATTACCTTTAACTCAAAGGTAATAAAAAGTTTCGTACCTGAACTGAGAAGTCGTAAGTATTTTTTGTGTTTCGGAATTCCTATGTTATCTATATATGAGTTATGAACATTCTATGTACATTTTACATATCCGTATCATGGGTATGTAACATCAAGGGTAAAGTGGAGCAATCCAAGGAATGGAGTAGTGCCCTCCCCTTCACCTCGGTGTAGTAGCTATTGAAAAGAGAGCCTTCTGGTCGCCCTCGACTACTGGCTAATATTCACGAGTTTTCGGTAAAAATTAATTAACTCGAAATAACCACTTTTGTTTAACTCTAACAAAATACAGGGGAAAGGGGAGATAACTGTTTAAGAAACTGAAACTAAAATAAGATTAAGATTAAGATTTACATCTATTACCTGTCTTATCTGATAATCTGATATAGGGCTTATTTGGGTTATTTTAGCGAAAGGAAAAGAAAGGAATATTTTTTTAAAGTATATACATATATGCATGAATACGGAGAGTGATAGACAGACAGACGCACAAAGAGAAAAGGAGAGTGAGGCACAGAGAGAGAGAGAGAAAGAGAGAGTAAGAGGAGGTTGTTACCAATGCACAAAGATTTTCTGGATGGACAATTATAAATGATTTCAGTCTTGGATTTTGGATTAGCGAATTAAAAAGACAATGAGGTCAAATAGAATGAAAAAAAATATATAAACATTTAGGGTCTACATTCTTCTCATTTTTGTTTGATTGCCAATATATCCTACCAATATATACCTCTCTCTCTCTCTCTCTCTCTCTCTCTCTCTCTCTCTCTCTCTCTCTCTCTCTCTCTTATACTAATAGAACAAGAAAGAGAAAAAGAGAAAGGGAGAGAAAGAGATAGATATAAGTATATATTCTTTACCTATTCTTTCTACATCACTGTCGGTTGACTTAGCAACCTGTATTTATCTGTCAGTTTGTGTGAAGATAGATATGAAGTCATCGATAGATAGATAGATAGATAGATAGATAGATAGATAGATATTAACAGAAGATAGATAGATAGAGATAGATAGATATGAACAGACTGAGATAGATAGATAGATAGATAGATAGATAGATAATGAGCAGAGATAGATAGATAGATAGATAGATAGATAGATAGATAGATAGATAGATAGATAGATAATGGGCATAGATAGATAGATAGATAGATAGATAGATAGATAGATAGATAGATAGATAGATAGATAGATATCTAAATTTTTATTAAATTCCTCATTGCCTCTTTAATATTTAAGTGTTAATTCTTATCCAAAAAATCGATAGAGAAGAAAATAATTCCTTTATTTACATTTTCAAAGAGATTTTTCACTTTGTTCAAGGTTTTAGTTATCCTTTCTTTTTGTTTCCCCTTTATCCACTTTATCCCCACACCGACACACACTTTACTCTTCATCTTCTACGTTTTCTTCAACGTTTTATTTTGTTTATTTGTTTATAATTTTATTTTAATTCTTTCCAAACTCATAATGACCTCCCTTCTTTCCTCTAGTGTTTTCAAAACGCGGATCAAATATTTTAGGGATTTTCTTCTTCTTCTTCTTCTTTATCTTCCTATTCTTCCTTCAAACAAAACCTTCGTTAAACCTCAAACAAGACAAACACATAAATCCCACTTCGCTTATTCTTTTCTCTTTGGCAATAAAAAAAAGATCTCAATACTCGCCAAATACGTAATAATTTCATTTCCTTATAATCCCTTCTAATTGCGACATTTTAAATACAAATCCGTCTTCAATCTGGAATTTTATCCTTTTTTTCCCGCGGAAACACAGATTCGGATTTTTTTTTTTAGAAAAAAAATTTTTTTTCAAGACCCCCCACCTCCTTTCGTTTTATAACCGCCTTTCTTTTTTTTTTTTTTTTTTTTTTTTTAATCATCAGTTTAGACCATTTCTATTTTCAGCTGTGAACTTTCCCAAAGTGCGTTCCTTGCTAAAAAAAAATGTTGACATTAATTTTACCATTAATTATCACTTGAATAACAAAATCGATTTCAGAACTATCATTATTTTTGAATTTGTCTAAATATTTCTACCTGAAGGTTAAATTCTTTTGCTAGTCTGTCTGCCTGAAATACAAAATGTGATCAAATTAATCGCAATATTTTTTTTCGTTTCTTTGCTACTTCGTTTTAATCATACAATTTAAGTTTCTAAAATGAGGCCGCAACTTAAACAAATTTTAAACGAGATAACTTAATTATGAATTTTGAAATGACTGAAAGCACATCATGAAATTTCACTCTACAATCAATGGGAAGTTCAAGTAAAATCCATCCCCAAATCTTCCTTTGTCGAATAACTTTTAGTAATTAAAAATGAAATCTTTAAAGGGAAAGGAGGCTTCATAAAGTAAAAAGAATTCCTTTTCTCATCAAACTAAAAATCTTTAATTTCACTATTCATACAATAAAGACATCAGAAATTATTCTCGGCACACACAAGACCAAACTTATAGCAAATATTTATAATTGTCTTATTACTACGTAGGGATGGTTGATGAATAGGATGGGTTTGCCAAAAAAGAATAAAAAAAGAAAAGCTCTTGTTAAGGAGAGATTACTTTGTAACACATGCTTTAAAAAGAGAAAAAAATAAAAGTTCAAGGTAGTGGGGAGATCTTCCAGCCGAACGACAGTTTAAAGATTGAATTCGTTGAAAGAAAATAACTGCTCGATAAAAAAAAAAAAGAAGAATCCTCTCCAACAGCGAATTTCGTTGGGTAGAATCACAAGGCGAAACAGAAATGTAAAAAATATACACATATATGTATGTTAGCGAAGCACACTCACACAGAGAGAGAGAGAGAGAGAGAGAGAGAGAGAGAGAGAGAGAGAGAGAGAGAGAGCAACCACATCTATATACATATAAGCGGGTGGAGTGATGAACAAAAGGGATAAGACAGTAATTATGATGAAAATATATCTCTAAAAGCGTTTTTAATTAGAAAAATCTTCAGAGTGCTCTATAGTCAACAATGGAGAGCAATATCTCTTTATTTTCAACCCTACTGTCGATGAGTCTCGACTGACTCTACTGAGAATCGTTTTTAATATGAACTCTGATTATATTTTCGTTGTTGAATTAAGAATATTGCTTTTTTTGAATTTAATAAATGCTTTTAAGTAATGGATAAATTATTTAAGCTTTGCATGCATAATGAGTTCGATTCGTACTGAGTTCCTCATATTTCTGGTCGCTTACCTAAGTATGTATTTACCCAACCACAAACAGGATATGACACATGGCCAATTTTTTAGAGGGGTACACGTGGTCTGAATTCCTGGTTTTCCTTCTCCTAGACTGGTTGCTTAACCCAAACCCAAAAAACTCTGTCTACCTAAAGCCATCCGCCATCATTCCCGAGCGATGATGCATGTATTTACCCAGCCCCTCCGCCACTAGGAGGATGTAACACAAGGTCAGTACAGCTAGTTTGAATTTAGTTTTCCTTCTCCTAGACTGGTTGCCGAACCAAGACCAAAGAAACCAAGTCTGCCCTACAACACACTTACTCATAAACGTGTCGGAAATCGGATAGATTCATGTTTTTCCGAAAGGGCAATAACACGAAATGAAACGCACTCAGAATTTGAACTCGTGCCACCGATTCCATTTTCTGCAACGTTAACCGTTACACAGAACCTAAATAAATACAAATTAATAAACGACGACTGCCTAATAGATTTGATCTTCATTATGCGATCAACTTATGTAGCCAAAATGTAAGACTAAACGAAGTTAATAGATAAATTTTTCTATATGAAAACATATGAAAAGGTCCCAACTCAACTTCCCCATTTGAAAATAGATCCAAAATATGAAAAAAAAAAAATTCTTCAGATTAGAAATATTAGCGTTGAATGCAAAGTGTTGGCATTCTTCGGACGCGAATTTTTTTTAAATAAAAAAATCGGATTTCATCTTCATTTACATCCTACAGAATGTGTTTTTTTTTATATATGCAAAAGCTTCTTTCAAACCAATGTAACATTTATAAAGAGATAATTACGAGATTTAATTACGTAATTGTATGGCATTCAGTAAAAATCTAAGCCACTTGTCTACGTGACAAGTTGAATAATAATAATTATTATTATTATAATTATTATTATTATTATAATTACTTTACTCATTAAAGTGTTTTTCATCCCACCCTTATTAGATGGTTTCTCACAGGAATCTGAGTAACAGAAAGTATCTTCAAGTCTCCAGAACTCTTCTCAGTATTCTGGCCGATCTCAACAATCCTATAGTTTGGATGGTCTCCACTCGTCCTATAATTTCCGACTCTTCCATCCCCCTTACCAAGACTTTCGGGATCGTTCCAAACGAATCAGTTACAATTGGTATCACCGTCATCTTCTTGTTCCATAGTTGTTTCAGTCCTTTGGCAAGATCTAAGGAATTGACCCTGCATTCTGACTTCAATTAGTATCATTTTCATGTTCCATAGTTTTTTGTTTTTTTTTCAGTGCTCTAGCAAGGTCCTGCACTTTTACAAAATTAAAATGTTAAAATCTCCCAAACAAGTTACTTGATTTGAAGCATCTGTTTATATAACGATTACGTCAAAATTTCCGTAATCATATTTTTAAAAAATCTCATCAGATGAAGTTATGTAAGTAAAATAAATTACATGAATGAATTGATATTTTCAATAATTTAGTATCAGTTTTTTCAGTCATGTTTCTTAACCAGAATGTCAGATATTAGGATCCAAAATATTCAGTATATAGAAATGTATCATTAACATATTGATTTTAATTTTGTTCTGTCATTTATCTAAACCACATTGCTTGATATCATCCAAAATCTCTCTCTCTCTCTCTCTCACACACACACACACACATATATATATATATATATATATATATACCTTCATTAAGAAAAAACACAAACCGGTCACATTAGGATTATAAATTTATTTCCATCCTGTTATGTGTTTTTGAAAAATCAAAAAACTTCTGTAATGTCTGTTACATTGAGCTCTTTACCAGGAAAATTTAAATGTTCACTCTTGAATAGTTTTCTTGTCCTGATTGAATCACTCCCAACTCCGGTTTAACTGGACCAAATAATACATATATATATATATATATATATATATATATATTCATCACCAAAATACTCATAGGCAACAAGAATGCAATTTAAAATACTTTTTTGATTAAATAAAATCTTCATTTACCCTATATAATTATCTTACTTCCCTTTCAGACAATTTATATCCGCTAGACTTTTAGTGAAACATGCCAATCTTACTTTTCAAACTGTCATTGCTTTACACATGTGTGTGTGTGTATATATATATATATATGTGTGTGTGTGTGTGTGTGTGTGTGTGTGTGTGTGTTTGTGTGTGTGCGTGTGTGATGTGTTCACCAGGACGAAGGAAATATATTTAGAGTAAAATCAAGCAAAATCTAGATCAGCATTAATAACGTTAAACGTAATGACAAAGAACCAACAAAAATCTGATCATATCGCAAGTTATTGCCAACGTACTCTACATTAAAGTAAGTGTATTGAATTAGTGACACAATGTCTGTGCCGAGATTATCATAATATAAAATCAGCTATTGCAATACTGGTTGAATGAACTTACACACTCTCTCTCTCTCTCTCTCTCTCTCTCTCTCTCTCTCATAATATATTTATATATATTGTGGTTTATAGATTGATTGATTCTAAATTACTTGAGGCCAAGAGCTTAAGGAATTTGCGTATTTTTATATTTTTTGTTATTTCTTAAGAGGTTTTTCCCCACAGTTATATGTTAACAATACAAATAGTCTGCACACAGTTGTATGGTTTCAAGTATTCCTATCTAATACAAATAATTTCATAGTTTCAAACAATTATTTCTATTTAATAACAGCCATTTGTTTGCCTAGAGTTACCGTATTCGACGGCATATAAGATGCACTTTCTTTACAAACAATATCTTTTTAAATTCCCTTGCATTTTATATGCCATGTGTACGTTTAAAATTCGTGATAGTCAACCGAAATTAGTTGACTGGCAATTAGCTTAGACTTTAGAGTAACTTTCATATCCTAATTGTCATTATCTAAAAGGCTTTTATACACATTAACATGTTATCGTTGATTATATTCATTATATTTATTTCATCACATTTAATCTTAGTACCTTGTTTTCTCCTTGATTTGCCCTGCTGAAATTGGGGTGCGTCTTATACACCTTTACGCCTTATATGCCGTCAAATACGGTATATGGTATTCTAAACTACACCGACTGGACAGTATATATATATATATATATATATATGTGTGTGTGTACATGATTAAAGTTGGTGACCTTAGTTGAGGGCGACCCGAAGGCCCCCTTTTCGATAGCTACAACACCGAGGTGGAAGGGAGGGCACCACTCCTTTCCCCGGATTTCTCCACTTTACCCTTGATACGTACCTTATAATGCTGAGTGTTAAACAAGGAGGTATCTAGTACCATTTTATGGAGTCTTTGGTATGACTCGACCTGGGATTGAACCCCGGTCTCCCGGTCAATTGGGGAACATTCTAACCACTAGGCCAATGGGTTGTGTGTTGGGAAAATATATGGTATAACTATAACCTCAGCTTCAATAACAGTAGATGTGTCAGCCGTACAACATTATCCAGACATAGACGTAACAGGCAAATCTCCAGTGATAAATGGGATATTGTGAAAAAATGGCCAAACTTATAACAGAAGTGACGATAATCACAGCCGATTGTATTTGGAAAAAAATAATGTATTCTCGAAAATGATGAAAACATATTGCTGAGTAAAAGAAGGAAATTTATGGCTAAGGGTAGACATGTTAATACGGTCTCCTGTGTCATTTACCTCCTGACCTTCATTAATCCCATAATGTATTCCCCTCTATTCAGAGTGCCCTAAATTATACATATACATTTTTTCATGGAAATGTCACGTGTGGTAACATCTTAATACGTGATGATACCTAAATCAATATAGACGTTTGATTAGCGAGTCTTTTTTTTCCAAATTTCCGTCAGATTATGCACATTTTATGAAACTTTAATTAATGGATTTCTTCTGTCCATAATTCGTCTTTATTATTATTATTATTATTATTATTATTATTAACTCCTTTTCGAGTTTTTCACACCAGCGTTAGCCAATGGGTTCTCACTAGAGTTTGAGTGACCACAAGTCTCTGCAAGTCACCAGGACTCTCCTCAAGATTCTGGCCGATCTCAACAATGCTGTAGTTTAGATGCTCTCCACCTGTCCTCTTATTTCCAAGTCATCCTGTCTTTAATCCTTTTGTGACTGTACCAAGTTCACCAATTATAATTAGTATCACCGTCACTTTTATGTTCCACAGTTTTTTCAATTCCCTGGCACGGTAATTTATCCCTCTTTTCGTTTTCTTTCAGTTTCACCATGTGGTCAGCCGGGACAGCAAAGTCCACACTTCTGCAAGTTCTCTTTTTCTTGTTGATTATTATAAGGTCTGGTCGTCTAGCCGAGATTAGGTGATCCGTTTGTATCTCAAAATCCCAGAGGAGTTTGTGTCTCATTCTCCAGGAAAGAGTCTGGGTTGTGCATATACCATTTGTTCGTATGGTCAAATCTAAATTTCTTGCACAATTCCCAGTGGGTAACCTTGCCCACCCAGTTGTGTCTAGTCTATTTCTGTTGCTTTTTATCGCAACTCTCAGCTCACCATTCTATGATTGTGAGCAACAATCGCGGAACGGAAATAGTTCTTTAAAAAGTTCAAATTCCTTATTCTCCGTCAGCCCGTCAAGTTCGGGGCAGCTGCCTTACCGATTTGGCAATGGATATAATTTTAGTAGACGACCAAAAGAAGACGTAGAAAGAGTAATTTGCGCCAGTCTTCTATCTTGAAATTTAGTATTTGAAATACTGGCCATTAACAAAGCTTGAATACCTTCAACTGACTTATGGAGAAACATTCAACTATTTCGCACACAAAATAAACCTTATCATCCTCAATTTGATTAATTTGCTTCTTACTTCCTCTCTCTCTCTCTCTCTCTCTCTCTCTCTCTCTCTCTCATTCACATTTTTTCAATATTTTTCTTTTTAATTATGTAAAGATTTTTTTTTTCTTTAAATTTTTGACGCATCGAGACCAAAATAGTTTGCTCTTTGAAAAACTGTCGAAATATTTTGTGATATCTCATTGTTATAAAAATTTCATATCGGGTAGAAACATCGGCTGCAAACTATGGAACATTATTCTTCAAAGAGAAAGTCTGGTTTAGTCTTTTGTTTTGGTTTTTTTTGGGGGGGGGTGTCGAGGGGATGGGTCTTTTTTATTTTTAAATAAAACAAAAAGATAATTCGATCTGCAAACTGATTCTTGAGATACAGATTTTCAAACTGCGCAAGTCTTTGACGGTGCTTCAAAAATCTCTACAAAAACATGACAAACTGGTCGATTGTGGATCCTAATTTAGACACAATTAAAATTTATCATCAAAATTAATAGTTTATTTCATTGTTTATTTTCTTATTTCTTCTTTTTTTTTATATTTCATTTTTCCTTTTTTTCTGTTGTTCCATAGTTGCTATGTTGTTGCGGTTATTTTAAATCGTTCGCCGCGTCTCATATTCTCACCTATCCATCCGTTCCCTGCCAATCCTTCAACTCTGCCCCCCACCACTCTTTTCTTCCATATTGTTTATTGGTTTTCTTGTCTGCTTTTTGTCAGACTGCTAATTGTGAATTTTGATCTGGTCGCTCGCGATCGTTGCATCAAAACTCATCACACAATGACGTCGCCGAACAATGACATGACATTTTTATTGTCTTCCGCCAATTCAAACTGCACGGCACTCAAAGAGCTTTATTCCAAGATAAAATCAACATGAAAATGGCATTCTTTTGCAGAGTGTGGGGAGAGGAAAAAGAAAGAGAGGAATGTAGAAGTATAAAAGAAAGAAAGAAAGAAAGAAAGAAAGAAAGAAAGAGAGAGAGAGAGGAAATTGCTTATTCCCAAATTAAGAAACTGGAACACATCAATATGGCTGAAAAGATTCTTACCAAGAAAGAATGAATATTTCGTGGCTGACTCCATCAATGATTAGATGAATAGAAAGTGTAAAGAGGTTATTTATCCGAATCTGAATGACGTTTCTGAAACTTAAAACATTCATATTCACTATTTTTCCCCTTGTATTCAGATTGCATAAACTGCGTGTTAAGCTATTGATTTCATCGTTGATCGATCAATCACAAATGATAACAACAATAATAATAATAATAATGATAATAATAATAGCAATGGTCAGCTTAGATCTATCACGTGATTTTTCAATTGAGCTGAAAATAAGGTAAAATCATTTTTACGGAAATATTTACGCAGCTTCGCTTACTATGACGTTTCATGTGAATAAAAAAAAAAAGGTTGCTGCTTTTGTATGTTTGTTTTTTGTCTTTTTTTTTATTTCTTTTTTTTTTTTTTAACAATTATTCAATTTCGGAACTTTCAAGGTTAGCAATGAGTGCGAGAGCTTTCTGTTGTATACTGCAAGGAGGGAATAAAAAAGAAAATCACTAATTAGAATGATAGGAAGAGAAGAAGAGATAGGAAATTATAGAAAGAGAGACAGTTACATAAATAAGTCAATCTTTATCTCTCTCTCTCTCTCTCTCTATATATATATATATATATATATATATATATATATATATATATATATATATATATATGGGGCATTCAATAAGTTGCCAGACTTTTTTCGTATGGGCATTTAAGATTGTCGTAGACTCTTGAAAATTCACTATGTTATTGCTATACATCTTATGAGATGACTGATCAATTTTTATGATTTCAGGTTTAAATGAACAGCTATAGCAGGAATTGGAATACACCCTACTAAAGGCTGATTGGCACAGCTTGTGAATTTCAAAAATCCAATCTGGAGGTGTGGAAGAACGATATGCAATAAAATTCTGTTTTAAACTAGGAAAAAATGCCACAGAAACGTATGGAATTCTTTAGACTGCTTTTGGGGCATCTTGCATGAATCGAGCATGAGTTTTTGAGTGGCATAAGAGATTCAAGGAAGGCAGGGAGTCTGTGAGGGATGATGAGAGATGTGGGAGAGTAAGGAAATCAATAGACCAGAGTTGATTGGCCAAACGGTTAGGGTTAGGGTTACTATGTTGAGGTTTTAAGGGAGTTCAGGAAGAGATTTTGTCGGAAGAGGCCAGCACTCTTCAAATCGGGTCAGTGGCATTTCCAGCAGGACAATGCACCAGTCTACAACTCTATCCTTGTCACAGTCTATTTGACCAAGATGGATATCAAAACAGTCCCTCACCCTCCCTATAGTGCAGACCTTGCTCCCTGTGACTTTTGGTTATTCCCTAAGCTCAGAGGCTGTCGTTATGAGACAATTGAGGAGATGAAAGAGGCTGTGACGAAGGTCATTGATACGCTCACACAAGAGGACTTTCATGGGACCTTCCAGAAGTTGTTGAAACGGCACAACAAGTGCATTGCAGTCAGAGGAAATTACTTTGAAGGACACTAGAGTTTCATGTGTGTACTATCAATAAAAGTGCCCTATACAAAAAAGTCTGGAAACTTATTTAATGATCCTCGTATACAAAGTTAGGAACTTAGTCCAAATTCAAGAGGCTGTCCTCGTGGCGTAATGTCCTCGAGGTGTAATGGTTAAAACGATGGACAGTGTAATCGTAGCTAAACGAGTTCGAACTCCAGTCGCTCTATTACGTTTCCTTTCAGACAAATACACTTGGGAAGGTATCAATTCCCTTACTCTCCTAGCTACGGGTTAAATAGTACCACTATTCCATCTTCTTCTTCTAGAAGGATGGCTTTAGCATTAGATAATCGAAGAAAGTTGATACGCCTTTAAACAAAGAAACCAAATTCAAAAATATATAGTAATACTTAAAGGAATAAAACTTTTAAACTGTGCTTCCCCCCCCCCAAAAAAAAACAACGACATTGGAATGTCAGATTCTAAACAAAAGATGCGCAAATTTAATAACTCTTTCGAAAAAGACGAATATGGTTTAGATGACGGCATACAGCCTTAAGGTAGCAGGTTCCCAATTCCTTAATTAAATAAATGAGTTGTCGATCAGCTGATCATCACATATGTCAGTATTTTCCTTATTTTTCATAATTTTCTGACTAGAATCTCAATATTAGATATTCTTCGGATAATTGAAGATTTTTTTCGTATTCTTAAGGAATAGATTCATTTGTCTGAATAAAATTTCGAATGTTCATAACTCTTCCCAAAGTTTATGATTAATCGTCCTTGTTTCGATACTCTTCAATGTAAAGCTAATTATATATATATATATATATATATATATATATATATATATATATATATATATATATATATATTAATGAGCTGTTTCTTTCAGTCCCTTCAATTCTATAGCTAGCTCTAAACTTTTTGACCTCGAGTTTGTGATCTCGTTAAACTGAGGCGTTCTCGTGGAGACGAAAAATTTAAAAAAAAAAAAGAAGAAAACATGAGTTAGTTTTTCCTTTATTTTAAGTACTATACTATTGATAAGGGTTGAACGCTATTAACATCTAGGAGAGGAAGGCGTTTAGTTGAGTGAAAAATATTTGGAATGGATAGAGCGATTTTAATGATTTAGACGTTTGCGTCAAAGACATCAAAGATGTAGAAATTAGTCTTTAAGTGTTCCAAATTAATCATATCTTAAATTTCGAAGATTTTCGATCACTGTAAAGTAACCTATAATGATAAATAAACTGAACTGTGTGTATCAATAGGAAAATCAAATCCAAGAGGTCTGCTAAGCTACAAAACTCGAAATAGGATTCATTCTTTGCTTCATTTCGATCCCCGGTGAAAATCAATTGTTACTTTTTTCTGTTCAGGTTTCGTTCCTTTATTTAATGGCATATTAACTTTCGTGGGTTATTTGATATCAAAGCTATTCTTGTAGAATAGTGATGACTATTAAATAAATAGGCGGGAGCGATAAGAGGGTTCATATCTTTCCTATGGGTATTAGTCCAAAAGTAAACGTAATACCGTGACTTAGGTTCGAACTCGTTTACGTCGATGGCGCAGTGTGTCACTTTAACCACTACACTTCGAGGTTTATCACTCATTCTGTTCAGGCTGAAAATGCAATTTATCTATCTAAAGATATACTTCCGAGAAATGACCATCACCATTACCTCAGTGGGGTCCTGTCTATATAACCTTTTGATTAGATATCGTGGAAAAAAATTAATCTATTTCAAATTAAACTATTTTAATGAAAAGAAAAATAGGTGAAGTTTATATTTCAAGTACCAACTTTACATCAGCCGAGTCAGCTGGCTAAATGGGGGCTGTAGAATATATCGACTTCATCTCTATGTCTTGGATATGACTCTAAACTACCTGATAATGAGGTACTAATCCCGAAGCCTTCGAGAATGAAAAGTACCTCTTCATTGCCATTACTCACAGGTCCACTCTGACCCAAAGTGTTAGGGTACCATTTACTATAATCGAAACCATTTAACTTAGTGCAGAAACGTTAACTTGAATAATTGGTAGTAGTTTGCTTTTTAATGGCATATCAACCTTCGTAAATTATTTAATGCCAAGAGCCATTTTCATAGAAGAACAGTTATGGTACTATTTAACCTATAGCTTGGTGGATAAGGGGGTTCGTACCTTTTCTAAGAGTATTTTTCCAAAAGTGAACATTACAGCACGACTGACATTAGAACTAGCTCACTCCGATACCGTAGTCCCTCCCTTTAATCAATTCCCCACGGGGACACCCCATTTAACTGTAAGCCAACGAAGGAATAATATTGAATAGAATTATTGGTGTTAGATAACAATACTTGAAACCTTTTAACTCAGTGCAAACAAATGAGGTCTGGCTCACTGAAAATAAATTTACAATCTATTCTTTTACAAATCATAAATATTTCATATATATATATATATATATATATATATATATATATATATATATATATATATATATATATATATGAACAAGATTTAGCACTAAATCACCGACAAAGGTTGATATGCCATAAACCCAACAAATCAAACAAACTCATATTATAAAATTTATAGCATCCTATTTACTTAAAGTTCATAAAGGTGAATATTTTGCCTGATTCTCACCAAAGATAAAATTAGGAAAAGACATTTGGAATGCGTATTTATTTCACAAATGCTTAAATATTATGTTAAGCGTTCTCTCTCTCTCTCTCTCTCTCTCTCTCTCTCTCTCTCTCTCTCTTCAAAAACACACACACATATATGTTTTGTATATATATATATACATATATATATATAGCTCTGTGTGTGTGGGTGTATAGATACGAATCAAGTTTTCTATATCAGTAATTAAAACGTGTGCAATATCAGTGATAGACCATGTGTAGATCCAAGTTAGAATAGTATAAGCACAGCATTAAAAGCGCTTTGACTCTCAGTTTCACGCCAATACGATCATCAGGCCATGCAAATCGCATCGGCACAGTCTATGGATCAGACAAGCAAGATACTGACGTTCACTTAGCGCCATTGACTCTTTGCTCATGCTATTCCAACTTATATATATATATATATATATATATATATATATATATAAGTAAGTTAGCGACCATAGTCAAGGGTGACCCGAAGGCTCCCTTTTCGATAGCTACTACACCAAGGTGTAGGGGAGGGCGCTACTCCATTACCAGTATTGCTCCACTTTACCCTTGAACCGTACCTTATAATGCTGAGTGTTAAGCAAGGTGGTATCAAGTTCCATTTTTAAAGTCTTTGGTATGACTCGACCTGGGATTGAACCCAAGTCTCCCGGGCCATTGGCGAACACTCTAACCGCTGGGCCAATATATATATATATATATATATATATATATATATATATATATATATATATATATATATATATATAGTGCTATGTAACTAATTGACTAGTAAATAAAAAATATTTAGCCTATATATATATCAGGTAAAGGATGAGAGCTCTTCCCTACACCTTGGTGTAATAGCTAATGAAAAGGGAGCCTTCGGGTTGCCCTTAACAACCATCGCCACTTTTACTTTACATATATCAGTTCTATCTGATGAAGAAAGTCGGATATGAATAAGTAAATTAAACCAAAAGTAAGATTCCAGTCACTTAAATTCGCCACAGACAATCAGGGAAAGAAAGATAGATATATGTATGTATATATTTGTATGTGTGTGTGTGTGTGTGTGTGTGTGTGTGTACATTTGCAGAAAATTCTTTCATCACCATATTAGTAGAACCTGTTTAAATTCTACAGAACTAATTTAGATCTACATATATTCTAGCACCGATATTAAGTGCTCTTTATTTATACTCATAGAAAATTACATATATATATATATATATATATATATATATATATATATATATATATATATATATATATATATATATATATATATTCCTACAGAGTTAGGAAATATATACCTAGGTTTCTTCTGACTGGATCATCAGGATTATTCCATGATTTTTCTGATTCTCTAGGTCTTCATATTTTGTCCTACTTAGTCTATTGAGCACTCGTACGTTTACCTTAAGAGATTTTGTTGGTGTTTTTTTGCTTTTGGCTAGGCATTTCGTTATTGGTTGATTATTTTCAAGTAGTATGTATGTTTTTAGTCTTTTTTATATGGAATTTTTTTCCCAGATCTTAGTTTGCATGATATTTCTTATTTGTAAACTGTATCATCTGGGGTTTTTTCCCACCATCAGAATTATAGAATAGATATAAAACTTAAACGATATATATATATTTATCATTTATTTATCATATCATATATTTCATATATTTATCAGGTTAAGTGGTCGCGCACTTACCATGACTAGTTAATTTGGAAGCGCTTGTGTGCGATGTGAACCAGAGGACCCAATGGTGGAGGTTCGGCTCTGCTTTCTGTGGTTCTGGTTCGATCTCACGTGGTGGAGATCGCCGTACGCACTGCTGATGAGGCCTAATAAGGTCGAAACAGCGGTCTAGTGTTTTGAATGTCGCATGGAAGTGCTCGTCTGATTTTCTAGTCATGGTAATTCAATTAATGTATTATATTGGTATTATATATATATATATATATATATATATATATATATATATATATATATATATGTCTGTGTGTATGTGTGTGTAATTCGCAATTAAATGATACTTAGAGGTCTGCATTGGGTCGAAATTTTTTAATATCAAAATTATCGATATAATAAAGAGAAGGAACAAATTCTAATCAGACTCCTAAACTCATTCATTAAAAATACCAAACTAAATTGGGTGTATAAAATATCAATTTAAATCACCTTCTCTGATTCACTAAGGACTATCATTGCTATATAACGCTCAGTAATACTTGCGGCCTTGTTCCAGACTTAAGTAGATATCCATAGATATTTATATTGAACTTTAGAAAAATCCTTCCGGTCATTACATGAGGGAGAAAAGTTAAGAAAGTAACGTTTTGTAAATACGAGGATATTAGCATGTTTGTTCGTAAACGAGAGACGTGCGATGTGCATTCAATTATTCCCGTCCAAGATAATTTCTATCCATTCAGTCTGGAAATATTTAACGGTTGCCAGGAACTTGGGGAACCAATAAATAGAATTACAAGAATAATGACAACAAATCTCGGTTGTCAAAATTTCTAAATCGTGTTTGGTAAAAGTTGGGCCGGCCTGATTGCAGCAAGTTCGATACAATTTTGACAGTTGTGGAAGAATCGCTTTGACTCGGTTATCCGAGGCAACAATTGCCCGAAAAGAAAAGAAAAGAAAGAGAATTTCGAGCGAAAATAATAAATAATCAAAAGAGAATTGGGCGAGGATTCTTCTGATAAAGACTCGACAAAATGAATCGGTTGGGAAAAAATGTTGTTGATTATGACGATGGTGATAAAATGTAGGAGAAAGAAATGCGAAAAACAAAAGAAGAAAAAGAAGAAAAAAAAAGGAAAAAATAACAGAAGTGTAAAGAAAGGAAGGAAAAAGGAAATGCAAAAAATAAAAAATAAAAAAATAGAATATATGAATAAAAAAGAGGAAAAGAAACAGAAGAAATTGAAAAGAAAAGAAAAGAAAAAAGAATGAAAGGGAAGAAGAAAAAGAAAGAAGGAAAAAATAACAGAAGTGAAAAAGAAAAGAAGGAAAAAGGAAATGCAAAGAAAAGAATAAAAATAGAATATATGAATAAAAAAGAAACAAAGAAATGGAAGAAAAAGAAAAGAAAAGAAAAAAGAATGAAAGTGAAGAAGAAAAAGATAAAGCAGAGTCGTTAGATGATAAAGATGATGCTTATGAAATTGATTGTTTAATAAAAAAAGAAGAACATTTAAAGAATAACTATTTAATAAAAAACAAAAATAAAGGGAAAAAAATATAAAGAATAAAAATAGATAAGTCGACCACTAATTGAAAAGAAGAAAAATCTCAAAGCAAAACAATAAAATTATATAATGAAGAAGGAAAGATGCTCTTGGAAAAGGTAAGAACCCTTTTATCTACCCCCAACCCAACCTCCGCCAGCAATTGGTTAAAAAGCACCATTGCTGTTCTACAAGAACGGCTTTGGCATTAAATAACCCATAAATGTTGATGTGCCATTAAACAAAGAAACCAAACAAAACAAGAGTACGTAATAGGATTCTGAGTGTGTCAAAAGAAAGAAAGAAGGAAAGAAAGAAAGAATCATTGTCAGCTCATCAAGACAGACATGTCACATAAATATTGATCGTGCCTGGAGCGACATCTAGCGTATCCAAGATGAAACTCAGTTTGCAATTACTGCAACTATTACTCCCCCCCAGTTCCGCATCTATTGAAGGTGCTTCAATAAGAAGAATCTGCTGCTACTGCTGCCACCACCATCACTACCCCTACTCTGACCACCACCACTGCTTCTACTGCTTTGTTGGTGTTATTGTTGTAAGTGCCACAATTGATGAACAAAAGAAGGATTACCCGCCTAAATATGGAGAATGCTTTTGTCATCTGCTTTGCTCCGAAAAGAATAGAGGCGCTTACAGCGCGTTTGCTGGAAAAGCCGCCATTTTCTACCGCCTACTCGATTATGTTCCAACTGGCTACAGCTGGTAATGACAAACAATTAATGATAAAGAGATATAAATATGAATAAAGTACATGTATATAAGTCTAGTACGTCTTTTTTGTTGTTAGAATATGAAAAGCAAAAAGCTTTTTTAATTGAGTTATTTCATGTAACGGTTCCGCTTTCAATCTAGTACACCCAGAAAATCCCAATCTTCAGGAACACTTTGGCGAATTTGACCATTAAGACGGTTCTTTCTGTGTTTCCTTAACATCTATCAATAACACCCGTGGAAATTCTACGATGCATCTTTCGGATGGAATAATCTATTAATTGAATATAGATATTTGGATGATACAAAACTTCCCAGAGCCATCTTAGAAAAATCTTGAAAGGATCTTTGGTGTCTTCTCATCTCTGTCTGGTTTATGTACTAAGTGAACTGCCGTAAAGCGTTAAAAAAGGACTTAAAAACCTCTTCATCAGCCACTGAGTTCGATGTCGAGGAACATCGTATTTATAGGGCGTATTTATAGATTAAACCCTTTTATCCCTTCAGCTCTGGTTTAAATGGTATTACTAATGTTCTTCTACAGGGGTGGCTTTGGTATTAAATAACGCTGGAAGGTTGATGTGCCATTAAACAAAGAGACCAAACCAAAGTGATTTTAAAAAATTAACTGCCATTGCTGATTTTAAAAACTGATTTATGGTGAGAATCGAAAGCAGAGAAACTGTTGTGATCCAGAACGACCTTTGACATCTCAACTTGAATAAAGCCTACTGAAAATGGTTTGGTTTTTTTTTTTTTGTATTTTTTGTTGTTTTGTTTTTTGATCTCTCTCTCTCTCTCTCTCTCTCTCTCTCTCTCTCTCTCTCTCTCTCTGTGTGTGTGTGTGTGTGTGTGTGTGTGTGTGTGTGTGTGTATTTAATTTAGATAAAATTCACCATTATGAAGAGTTGGAAGGGATAGAAAGGGTTACTTTACAATGAGAAATTGGCTTTTCCGATGGACGAGAACAGAAATGCCTTTCTTTTTTTTTTTCTTTTTTCTTTTTTTGTTAACAGATTGAGTTTGATGTATAACAGCACCTGTCTTCATATTGCAAATGCGATGCAGTAATCAATCAAGGAACTCGTTGAAAATATCGAAAAATCCATCGAGGTATTCATTGAATGACTATAAGAATCGCTTTCATGTAATGAAATACACTATTTATACGAAAAGTTTAGTAAACAAAGAATTCTATAGACGGTATTTCGATGAAGGAATAAAGATTCCATAAAATTATTCGGAAAAAATATATTAATATAAAATTCAGGGCGTTTAAGAGACATTGATATCATTTTCATTATCTCATAACTTGACCAATTCTCATTCAAAGGATTTTAAATTTTGACAGCATGTGTAGAAACAATTAAAAAAATGTCTTTAATGTTTAATGTTTATTTTATTTTCAAGTATAGAAATCCAATTCACTGGAAAAGAAAAAGCGATTGAACATTAAATAGAATTTTCGGTTGTTTCTATATATTTGAGATCATCTGAACGAGAATTAGATTATGAAATATCATTTTTTTCTGAAACACCCAAAACATTTCAAATGATATCAATTTTTCTGAAACATCCAAATTACAAATTACTTACAGTTTTAATGATTGATTAATACAAGGTTCATTAACGAATAAAAGTATTCTTAAAACAAAATACATTTTCAATTTTTTTTCTTTTTTAGAATTTTTTTCCCTAAATGTAAATTTTGAATTGTTTGGTATTGGTTTCTAGTAAAAATTATTCTGATCTCACAAAAATACTTGTTTTCAGGTTATTTAAAATGGCGACAAATCTAACTGAGAGCTTCAGGCTTGAACAGATGTCCATCATAAAACTTTTGGTGGCTGAGAAGTGCAAACTATGCGTAAGTTACGGAAAATGTACAATGTATACAGAGAAGCATGTTTAGTCAAAAAATGTTTACGAATGGGCTAAATATGGGTTTGCTACTACGAGCCTAAGTCGAAAAGACAGACCATGCAGTGGAAATAAACTGACTCTCCGGTAAAGAAAAGTAGTAGTCAGTAAAAAAGGTCATGCTGACCGTATTTTGGAACCTGAAAGAGCTCATCACTATTGATTTCCTTAAAAAAAGGTGCAACTGTAAACAATACTTCCACTTGCCAAACTTTTTGGCAATATTTCACCTTATTTTTTTAATGACCTCGTATATTTACTAGTCACTGTTCGCTGTTTAAATTTCTGAGGAGCTCTTTATATTTGCAATAAGTATACGTATCGAACTGCTATTCCCGTTTTCATTGTTATATTCACAAAGTTTCGCCTGCTATACATTCCGACCTTCTACAGGTGTTTGGGGGGATTCTTTGTTTTTTGTCGGTTTTTTGTTTTGATTTTTTTTTGTTCTTTTGGTTATTTGTTTGTTTGTTTGTTTGTTTGTTTTGGGTTTTTTGTTTTTATTTATTTTTTTGTTTTTTTGTTTGCTTTTTTTTTTTTTTTGCTTTTTTTTGCAATCGGTAACCTTCAGGAAATTTGGAACCGAAACCTTTTATCTAATTCACTGAGGTAAGCATGAACTGTTGAATGAGAACTGACAAAACACACGGATTGAGTAAATTTCCAGAATATTCTCAACTACGACAAAAGAGATCTGAAGAAGGCCGAATGGTATTGCTGCCGAAATGTTTTGAATAAAGCAATCAAGACATGTTCGCCAATGGTCCAGGAGACCTGGGTTCTATCGCAGGTCACGTCATACCAAAGACTTTTAAAATGATACTTGATACCTCCTTGATTTACACTCAGCATTATAAGTTACGTATCGTGGGTAAAGTGGAGCAAACCAGGGAAAGGAGTGGCACCCTCTTCTATATCTCGGTGTAGTAGCTATTGAAAAGGGAGCCTTCTGGTCGCCCTCGACTAGGGTCGCCAACTTTACTTACCTTCTAGATGTATGGATGTCAAATTTACCCAAACAACCATGTATATGAAAACCATAAGAAACAAAGGAAAAACATAAAGCAACACATGAGACAACATGATACTTCAAATCATAAACCAGTTTATATTTAGAAAGTGAATGGTGTATAATACAGTTTATATTCAAATGCAGTCGCATGATATTTACAGTTCCTAGAATCTTAAGAGAACAATACGAACCACAGGTAAAACTCTTTTACGGTTATGTTTCAAAAATATCAAAAATCCAATCCTAATGAGAAATTATTATTTGATTCATGAATCCTAATATATATATATATATATGAATATTAGGATTTATGTGTGTGTGTGTGTGTGTGTGTGCGTGTACGTGTGCACGCGCACGCGTGTGTATGTGTGTGTGCGTGTGTAAACGAGTTTTCAAAACGTTATTTCCAGAAATCAAAAAGATCTAAAATGAATTATTGTCCACTCACCCAGCTGTCCTCGTTTGACGATTTCATATTTCCTTCCCCAAAAGAATGCATGAAACTGACAGTTAGGGGGCACCCAAAAAGGAATGAGAGAACAGGTGATATATATGTCAAATGTCAAATTTTAAAGAATGATGCCTAAATAAAGCAATAAGTATTTGGTAGCTGATCGGCGTTCGATCACCATTGAATTCTCTTTGATGTAATTTATTATAGCTTTATGAACATTGGAATTGCTCTTCTCATACAATCCGAGACCGACGTTACAACCACTGAGCTATCTAATGGAACAATACGAACCAATTAAAAGCTTCTAATTAAAAAATCAGTCAGGCAACGAAATTGTTCAAGAATTTCATGCAATATTTTAAAAATTCGTTTTCAATTCACACAAAAAAATGTATAAGTGAAATAAGCAAGTCATTTTGTTTCTCTGCTTTATTCAAATCTTATCGAAGTACGCATGCTCAATTTTTAATACACTCCTAAGGCTAATTATGCCCCTTTGAAAATCGGAAATCTTCTAAAGGAATTCTTTTTAATTATCACGCGGAATTGACGTTTCAAAAAGGGTTTTTCAAACAATAAAGAGAAAAATATTTCAGAATACGTAACCTGCCAACTTCAGTCGAGTCTAAAAGAACTTTATTCTAATCCGCTCTTGATGGATTGTCTTGGAGTGATTGCCAATGCAAAAATGATTGCCATTACTTCAGAATCCAGAATTTCAGAAAAAATATATCGGGACAAAAATCAGATACTTTTAAAGTATTAAATTTTCCAAAAGTAAATCGAGATGTATCTGACCAATTAGAAAACATCTTCAATTAGTTTTATTTCTATTTCACCCAAGAAATAACGATGTTTCTTTTAAAAACAGAAATTTCGGCGACACCATTTACTTTTGATTCTCATATTTTGCCAAGTTTTCTTGAAAATTCCTTTCAAAAGAATTTCAAAAGGATCTTTAAGATCAAATATATTTTTTAGAATTAGTTTCCCAAGGTTAATCAAATCTCTCCCTCTCTCTCTCTCTCTCTCTCTCTCTCTATATATATATATATATATATATATATATATAAGCTAAAATAGCCAGAAAGTACCTACCCAAGTGTCCCCTAACAGATCTTCAGGATAATTCTGATTAAAGAAGGTTGGCCCAAATGACATTTTATAATTAAAATGGCCCCCAGAAATATATATCATGAATGAGAAGGTTAAAAGAACAAATTAACTTCTTTATAGTTAAATTATATATATATATATATATATATATATATATATAGAGAGAGAGAGAGAGAGAGAGAGAGAGGTGTAAGGTTAAATTAATAGATGTATATATTTTCAAATATTAATTTATGCTTTATTTCCTAAAATTATTCAAACCCCTCTCTCTCCCTCCCTCTCTCTCTCTCTCTAAATAGATAGATAGTATACGTGTATGTATGTCTCTCTATGTGTCTGTGTGTTAATGACTATCTTCTTTGTAACAAAAATAATATATATATATATATATATATATATGCTAATTGAAAGATGAAATTAATGGACGTATATATTTAGAAACAAACGTAGATTTTTAGTTATTGTGCATAAGGATTTTATAATGAGAAACAGTCTTTAAGATTATTAATAAAGTGAATGTTGATATAAATCGTGTGGTGAAAGATCAAAATTATATGGGGATTGATTCAGTCTTTCTGCGATCAAGTCTCAAGATCACTGAAAGCAGGAAAATGAAAGTCAGCGTATAGTAAGATATCAACTTATATATTTATATAGACATGTGTGAGCGCATGTGCATTGAGTATGCAATCCTTTCTCAATCTAACATGCAAAAAAAGTGTTTGTGTGTGTGTGTGTGTGTGGCTAAGATCCAGAACGAAATTTTTTGCAATTCACTTGGAAAAAGGCACGAATCTGTGATTTCTTTCTTCTGTTATGAGTAAAATAATAGGGTAGACTACATTTTTTAACCTTGGTTGGTATCCAGACTAGGTGAATGAAAATACTCTGAAGTCAAATCTTCGGGATTTGGAGTCTGTAAGGCCGTCAAACGTTGAGTTCAATCTCGTTTTTACAAATCTTGCGGTCATACTGATAAATGTTGTACGGCCTTTTACTGTTCCCTTTGACTAGATCAGTGTTATGAAAAGAAAAGACCTGCAACATGGGCAACTGCAGGCCTTCTATACAACTTTACTCTTGCTTGTGTCGAGATACAGAAACAAATCCATAGTTTCGTAAGACTGATTAACGATATATATATATATATATATATGGGGGAAGTCTCCATAAGATAGTAGTTAGGGTGCTTGTCTCTGACATTGAAGTAAGCGAGTTCGAAATATTATATTTACTTTCAGATAAACACCATTGAGAAAGGCATGAGCCTCCTTAACCCTCAGCTATGGGTTAAACAGTACCAATTCTGTTCTTCAACAAGGATGGCTTCAGCATTAAATAACCCACGAAGGTTTCTATGTCATTAAACAAATAAACCGAAAGCGTGAGAGACAGAGTGAGAGAGAGAAAAATGAGATAGAGAGGGAGTTCAAATTTACATTTATTTTACGATTTGAATATATTTATGAATGTTTTTATACCTGCAAATTTTGTTGTCTATGTGTGTAAGAGAGTATAAACACACCCATATATATATATATATTCAAATCAAGTAATGATAGAAACTAAACGAAACTAACAGAAGCTTTTATTTAATCTGCAAATGGAACTGCAATGCCCGACTGAAAATGCATTTATGCTATCAAACTGTGTAACAAAGCTATCAGATGAATATAATTATGATTCCATTGCCTCTTCTTTCCAGCTTATTCATAAAGCAATGTCATAAAAATTAGATTTCTATCATTATACAAGAGACTTGAACGAATTTTCAGGATTATTACATGCAAACAGGTTCTTTTGTTGCTATTTTGATTTTCAACTAATACAATTTCAAAATCAACATTTCCTTCAAGAATATTGCTGTGTTTCGGATTTTGTTCAGAGAAACATCAACTGAATACGAACATGGAAACAACCTGTTTCATTTTATATTTTGTAAATGAAGTTCATTATTTAAATACATTTTCTTTCGAAAGTAAACAACATTAAACAAGATAAACAATATGTTATTAGATTTAGGATTAGGTTTAAGATTAGATAAATAATTTTAGAATTTTCACACCAGATATTTGTGGGCATAAAATCGATACTTTCTTATATTTACCCATATTTTCATTGTTTTATTCGAAGTGTTTAGGCAATATAAAACATAGCGTCCATCTTTAACTCTACAAAAACTGAAAGATTGAATTAGACACATTTATATTTGGGATACCATATTTTGGATGTAATTCTTCTTTATCATCGTTGTTTACATGAAGACTGCCCACCATTCTAAACTCACATCATTCACAGGTTCTCTTAAATGTACATGCGAACGTATGCATTTGGCTTTGGTTAGTTAGTTGGCTGGTTGCTACTGTTTTACGGCATATCAACCCTTGTAGATTATTTTATAAATCGTTTATTCACACGTAGTTAAATGGATTCAAGTATTGCTGTAAAAGACGAATGATTCAATTTAACATCAGTCTTTTGTTTGCAGTTAAATGGTTTGAAGTATAGTAAATTATAAATAACTCTATTTAAACCATAGATGGAACCCGAACAAGTCCTTCCACTCCGGGTCAGAGTGAACCAGGGAGTAAGGACAATGAAGGGGTACTCTACATTCCCGAAAACTCAAGGACAGGAGCCTCACCATCAAATAGTTTAGCGTCATATCAGGACACTCGTTGGTAGAGTCTTGCCCTCTGCAAAGATGCAGTCGTTATATTCTACAGACGTATTATATATATATAGGGGTGATTTGTATAATAATTTTAATAGACGATATTGAATACATAATGACATAATAAATGTATTTATATAAAAAAAAAGTATATATATACTACAATTGCTTCTAATAATAATAATAATAATAATTACAGTAATAATAGCAGGTGAAAATCCTGAGAGGTATCTTCGAAAGAAATGCGCTTTCGTCGTTATTATTTGTAAAAGCAATGATCCCACTTAATTACATACTAAGGAAGTACACGAGGAGCTACAAGTGTAAAAAAATCACAAGAAAAGATTAATGACATTATGAACATGGGCGGCATCAAGCTGTTTGCAAAAAAAGAAAAAGAATTGCAGACTCTGATACAAACAATAAGAATATACAGTCAGGATATGGGAATGGAATTTGGCACAGAAAAATGTGTCATGTTCATAATGAAAAGTAGAAAAAGACAAATAACGGAAAGAATAAAACTGCCAAATTAAGAAAGAATCTGAAAGCTTTGAGAAAAAAATTTATAAATTCTTTGGAATATTGAAAGCTGACACCATTTAGTAAGTGGATATGAAGGAAACAATAAGTGTACCTCAAACTAACGAGGAAACTTCTTGAAACCAAACGCTGCGGCATAAATCCCAACAAATCGATAAAAACCTGAGCAATCTCCCTTGTAAGATACTCGGGACTGGCGAAATCTTGCGTCAAAAGAGCTGAAAATGGCTACTAAAGGGAAATCAAAAGAGAGAAATTGAATCTCTGCTAAAAGCGGCACAAAACAACGCCATAAGAACTAATTATATCAAAGCGAAAACCGATAATAAACAACAGAATAGAAAGTGTAGATAATGTGGTGATAGAGATGAAACCATTATTCACACAATAAGTGAATGTTACAAACTGGTGCAAAAGGAGTATAAGACGAGACACAACTAGTTGAGAAAGGTGATCTGCTGGGAATTGTGCAAAAAACTGAAATTTGACCATTCAACTAAATGCTATTTACCCCAACCAGAATCCGTCCAAGAGAATAAGACACATAATATTCTCTGGGATTTTAAGATACAAACAGATCTCCTAATCCTGATTAGAACACAAGACCTTGTAATGAATTAAAAAAATAGAGAACCTGCCATATAGTAGACTTTCTTATCCCGGTAGACCATCAAAGAAAGCAAAAAGAGAAACAAGAACTTAGACCATCCCTAAGAACTAAAAATACTGTGGAACATTAGAGTAACGGTGATGCCAATTGCAATTGGCGCACTTGGATCAGTCCCCAGAGGATTGGAAAGAGAGCTGAAGAGTTGGAAATCAGAAGACGAACAGAGATCATCCAGACGACGGCATTATCAAGATAGGCCAGAAAAATGAGTCTTAGAGACCTAAGGAGACTTGTTGTCATTCAGTCTCCTGTAAAAGACCATCAGCTAATGCTTGTGCGAGAATCTCGCAAGCTGTACAACCACAATAATAATAATTATTATTATTATTATTATTATTATTTCAATTTAAAAATTAGATCAACTGATGAGCTCTATTCAAAAACTAAATTTGGTCAATATCATGCAATTGAATCTCTGTCCACACCAACAGCGTGAGTTGCGGCTAAAAGTCACACCTCACGTCTAGCAATTAAATGAATTCACTTGCCTAACGAGGACTTATCGGCCGAAACATTGTGAATATAATAATGAACACAATAGTCTGAAAACACTGAATGATAAAAAAAGATTCAAAATTCTCGAAGCCCTTCACATTAGAAATAAAAGTTTCAACAAAATTGATTTTGAATCCAGTGTTAATGTACTTAAATGTCTTTAGCTACCGATGCCATACATAGAACTAAATTTTTAAAACATTACACCAGTATAAATAAAACGCTGTATTGAACTTGTACAATATATACACACCCTGATGATGGTCCGAGAGGGACACGAAAGTACTTGGGAACCAGTCAAAAACGGAAAATTTATTAGCCAGTTCAAACCGAAAAGTAAAGAAAGACCGAAACAAAAATATGTTGACAAAAGATGTCTATAATATTTAATAAATATACCTCAAAATACATAAATATAACTAGATTATATATATATATATATATATATATATATTTGTAGTACTTTGCACAGACTCTCTATTCTCCTATTTACCAACCCCTCCGCTCGGGCAGGATATGACACAAGGTCAATTTTTAAGCGGAGTTTAATAGGTTTGAATTCAGAGTTTTCCTTCTCCTAGACTAGTTGCCTAACCAAGGCTGAAGAACCCAGTCTGTCCTACTATTTACCCATAGCTGGAGGGAGAATAATTGGATTCAGACCTTTCCCAACGGTATTAGTGCTATGTGAAATGCAATCAGTCTCGTCCAGGATTTGAACTCGTGTCGCCGTGTGCATTTCCTACGACGATAACCATTACACTGCATGCACCTCTATTCTGATCCTAATATTAATTGCCTTCTTTCGAAGAAAACTTCACATAACATCAGCTTAACTTCTGCTCCCCTACGCGGGCGTATATATCAGAGTAAAAATTGTCTTGGCACAAAGACTTCTCTGAAGTTCCTCTTCTATTGCAATGAGGAAGTGCTACTTCGGCTTGGAACTTCCAGATTCCTCTCACTTTTGCTGTTTTTTGTTTTTATTTCTTTTTTTTTTAATTTGCTTTCATTTCTGTTTTTTTGTTTTCCTTCTTCTGCTTGAATCCGATGAAGAAGTAACAGATACTGTAATATGATCCCTTCCCTTCCCGACGACGACCGAAAACCTTCACAGTGTGATGCCCACCAGAACAGACAGATATTTCTATTGCAGTCAGAAGTGCTAACAAGGACTGTTAACCTCGACATTTATTACGGCTACAATACCTTCATTTGCTCGAAAGCAAATGATTTATAGAATTTAGCATTCATGATGTTTTTATGCATCTGAAAAATATGTTCTAATAATTATTATCCAAAATCTAATCTAATAAGCGTTGATGTTAATTTCCCTTCTGTTCACGTGTAATTAATAGGAATATTTTACTATTCTCTGAAGAATACGACATATTTAGTCATGTAATTTGCTTCGAGTGAAGAATAATTTTAAAGAAATTTTTATCCTGACCGAACTAGAATTCAACTTGCATCAATCCAAAGAACTTTGGTGCAAATCATGTTTAAAGTACTGTTCTCAATAGATCAGTAAAGTTAAGCAATGAAGCGCATGCTTCGTACTTGGATTGATGACCATTTTGGAAAAGCAGATACGGTAAGCAATTTCAGCTATGTGTATCAAACTTAAGCATAGTAAATCCGGTTCGGTTCAGTTCGGTTTCTTTCTTTAATAGCATAACAACCTTCGTGGGTTATGTAATGCCAAATCCACCTTTCTAGAAGAACAGTAGTGGTATTATTTAACCCATAGCTGGGAGGATAAGGGGGTTTGTACCTTTCCCAAGGGTATTTGTCCAAAAGTGAACGTAATAGCGCGACTGGAGTTGGAACTCGCTTACTACGATTCCGCAGTCCAGCACTTTAACCCTTACATCACGAAGACACCCCCAGTAAATCCGGAGTAAGAGAAAAATCAAAAGAAAGTCTTAAGTCGCTAAAATGTGTAGGTATTTACCCAGCCCCTCCTCCATGGGTAGGACACGACACAATATCAGGTTTTAAACGGAACACTGCTAGTCTAAATTCAGTTTTCCTTTTCCTTTGCTGGTTGCCTTTACAAAACGAAAGTACACAGTCTGTCCTACTATGTACCAATAGCTGGTGAGATAACAGAGGGATTCATGCCTTTACCAAGTGTATTAGCCCAAAGTGAAAAATAATCTGCCTTGTCCAGGATTTGATCTCAGTTTACTGATTCTTTTTCCAACGACAATAATCTTTACACTTAGCACGCTTAAAATCGGGTAAATCTTCTAATCTTTCAATCCTTGTTCTTCTGAAATCTGCGATGACCACGGTGCATAGATATGTCTGAGTAAAGATCTGCCTTACATCCAACTCTTATATTACTAATTCCAACTATCAGGTTATGTCTCTTAAAATGAAGAAAGAGAAACAAGATCTAAAAAAAAGTGTCAGACAAGATATAAATTCATAAAGAGACTAGTGGACACCCAGCAGCCAAATTATTCTGTTTGTATACTTGGGGGCAAAGGGAGGGTATAGAAGAGAGGAGTAGCCGATCCCCACCCCCAACGATAAAAGAGAGGGGTGACATGACAAGATTGATATTTCATACTGTCTTCTAAATGGGATACTTGACCGTTTCAGTCATTAAAAATTGATGCGGAGTTTTTCGGTTGTCGGTTTATTCATTGAAAACAGGGACATCTCAGCCTCGTTTTGAACTCAAGTAAAAATGGAAGCAGGCAGAAGATGAAAATGGGAAAATGCCTTAACTTTATTTATTTATTCATTCATTCATTCATTCTGGTTTGATGAATAAGCTAAAGACAAAGGGTGGGGAAACGGCAGAGGTGTTGATGTAAAGAGGGAGACTTTTTGCTTTGGTTACAATATTTTTTCATTCATATGAATTTTTTTTTTTTTTTTTTTTGTTTATGGGATTGTTTATAGATTCATCTTTTTTTCGTCTCCGCAACTTTATGCTTTTTTTTAAATTTACTTTTTAAATTCCTTCTTTGACTGTCTTGGCATTGTTTCTTCTCTTTTTTTTTTTTCTTTCTTTCTCCTCGTCTTCCTTTCTCCATTTTTCTACTCTCTTTTCTCTTTTCCTCTTGCCCAGTCGGCTGGGGCTGTAGAATGCACCAACTGGGTAAGACCCCCCAAACGAGTGTCCTGGATATGACACTAAAAAATCTAATGGTGAGGTTCCAGTGATGCTGGAGCTTTGGGGAATGCGGAGTACCCCTTTATTGTCATTGCTCCCAAGTCCACTCTGGCCTGGCGTGATAGCACCTGAGAGGGCCCTATCTATGGGTTAAATAGAACTAACGGCATATCAATGATAAACTGAATTGTTTGATTAAACTGAATTGCCGGAAATAGAAATGTTTTTCACAATTAAACTGTACTTACATTTACACTGCGTGTCTAATGCTAAACTGAATTATTTGAAATTGAACTGTTTTTAACATTGAAACTGTACTTACACTAAACTGAATTATTATATATATATATCTGCTTGAATAGTTTGAAATAAAAATGTTTTTGACAATTAAACTGTGTACTCATGCTAAACCTGTTTTTGAATGAATTTTCTTTGTTTTGTGCTTTTTTTCCCTCAATTTTTCATTCATTTGCTGTACTTTTAAAATATTTCCTTCCTCTTTTTATAATTCTTTTACATTCTTTTTATTTCATTTTCTTCCTTTTTCTTCTTTCATTCTTTTCTTTTTCTTTCATTTTTGTAAGTTTTCTCTTTGTTTGTTCTTTTGATTTTTTTCAAATCTTGTTTTCACTTTTCTTCGTTTTTCCTTTATTCTGTTTTTCCTACATTTTTTCCTTTCTTTTCTTGCTTTTTCATTTCTATGTTTTTCTTTCTTTTTTTTCAGTAGACTTTAAAATTTCATTCATTTTTCTTCGTTTACTTCTTCCTTTCTTTATGTTTTAATTCCTTCTTCTTTTTCTTTTCTTTTTTCTTATTTGTTCCTCCTATAGTATTTATTTATTTTTCTTTCTTTTCTTCCAATCTTTTCTCACTTTCTTTCTATTTTTCCTTCTTTCCGTTTTTCTTTTTTCCTTCCACAAATGTTTTTCTTTTTTCTTTTTATATTCGTATTTCCTTCTCAACCAATTTTTGTCTTTTCTTTTTTCTTTGTCATATTGTCTTTCCTTTTTTATTCTTTACAATAGTTAACGTTGCCAAATTATGCTTTTTTTTTCATTTTTTTTATTCATTCTTTTTTTCTTTTTAACTTTTTTATTTGCTCCTTAATAGAATCCATTTATTTTCCTTTTTTCCCCTTTCTCTCTTTCTTTCTATTTTTTCTTCTTTCTGTTTTCTTTTTTTTTCTTTCTCTTGAAATTGTTCTTTCTTTTATGTTCCTTTTGGTTTTTTTCTTCTTTTTTTCTTTTCTTTCATCTTTTCTTTCCCTTTTAGTTCTATATAATCCCAATCTTTTTTTTTCTTTTTTCTTTAAATTTCTTTTTCTATTTCTTCTTTTTTCCTGTTTAATCTTTCTTATTAGTTCCTCTTATTGTATTTAATCATTTTTCTATCTTTTCTTTCTTTTTTCTTTCCTTTCTCTCTTTTTCTTTTCCTTCTTTTTCTTTCATCTTTTCTTCTTCCCTTTATTCCATATAATAATTGACATTGTCCAATCATTCTTTTTTTTTCCTTCTTTTTTTGCCACATCTCTTATTCCATCTCTCAAAATGAATTTCGCGGGCCAACATGTCTGATTACCTCCATTGCAATATGAGCTGTGGTCTGTCAGTGCGGTTTGCAGTGAATTGCCACTCTCATTCTCCCCGGGACAATTATATAAAAACTTGCCCCAGGGAAGAATAATATTAAGTACAAATAAGAATCCGTGGACACTACCAAGATTATAGCAACTTTCTTCCATTTTTATTCCTCATCCTCCGACCATAATTTGGAAAAATGCGCGGTTGTGGGGTCGTAGAGCGTAACAGAATTATGCAGGGTGTAAGGAAGTGGTAATAAGCATTGACTTATAAAAGAAACACATCGGTAACGGGTTGAACAGATAAGTGAACTTGAAGGGCATTTGTGTTTGTTTTAGAAGTCTCCTGTAGAGTAACCTATTTCCCCATTCATTGTCAAAATTTTCATAGGCGTGAGAATTAAAATAAAATAAAATAAAATAAATCAGGTCTTTCATCAAATTCTGGCATATTGGAAAAAATGGAATTTTTATTAACATTCATAGGTGTTTGTATAAAAAAAAAAGTCTGAGACACGAGATTAGCGGAGTTTGTCGACCGGAGAATCTCAAGCTCTTACCCAGTAGCCTAAAGGTGAAAAGACTTCGTTTGTTCAGTCGGTTCAGTTTCTGGAAGAGTGATTTCAATCCGTACGCCGGGCAGCCCGCCGTTATATTGATTCCTCAGAACACGAGTCTTGCAAGAGACTAGGGTATACTTGTACATTTTCTATCAGCATGATATTCAATTCAATTTAAAAGTCTGAATTTTGAACAGAGGCATTACGGAGGAGGAGGAGGAGGAGGAGAGGAGGAGGAGGAGGAGGTAGCCATTTGAAAACAACCCGGACACCAAATGAAGGAATCCCTAAAAGATTTATGAATAATAGTTTACCGAATGTGGTTCTACTGACAATATACACTATCTCACGAAATGCTGAACGAAACCTTTCAAGGAGCCAACGTAACTTCTTTAAGGACCTAAATCTAAAGCTACGACCTTGATTTTGAATGCCGATTTTCAAGGTAAACATGCTGTGCTTATTGGAAGAATGGTAACGAAAATTTGGGCTCGTCTTTTATCCTTTCCTCACACTAAACTTTGCCTAGTCAGTATCAACATGAGACATGAAGTAAAGAAAACTTGAGTAGAAAGTTTGGCATGCACATGTAGATAAGAGTAGAATACTGAGTTTGACGTCCGAAAAGAAATTCTGATTTTGATGAAGAAAAAAACCTTCTTCAGGACGTAGTTCGAAGTTCCGTGAAGGTTCGCGAGTTCGACAAACACCTGAAGAAGGCCGGAGGACATATCTGCTAAAACGTTGTGGAAATAACAATAAAGATGAAGAAAACCCTTAATGATAAAAAAAAAAAAACATGAGAATCTATGACAGAATTTTAAAAATCTGCAGCTTTTGGCTTTTATGGTCCAAACAGCAGTGTCTTGCCCAGTCGGCTGGGGCTGTAAAACACACCGACTGAAAGACCCCCACCCCACCTCAATGAGTGTCCTGGATATGACAATAAACAATCTGATCGTGAGGTTCCAGTGATGCTGAAGCTTCGAGGAATGTGGAGTACCCCCTTATTGCCATTGCTCCCAGGTCCACTCTGGCCCGGCGTGATAGCACCTGATAGGGCCCTATCTATGGGTTAACGGCGTACTTATGCTCAACTGAATTGACTAAACTGAATAGCTTTAAAAAGAAATATTTTTGACAATTAAACTGTACTTACATTTAAACTGCATGCTTATGCTAAACTGAATTATTTCAAATAGAACTGTTTTTAACATTGAAACTGTACTTACACTGAACTGAATTGTTATATATAACTGCTTGAATAGTTTGAAATAGAAATGTTTTTGACAATTAATCTATGTACTCATGCTAAACTGAATTGTTTGAAATAGAACAGATTATTTAAATAAAAATGGATTTGAATAGCCATCAAAGGTTGATATGCCATAAAACCCAACAAACCAAAACGAAATCAAACAGCAGTCACACAGGATTTCGGCAAGAGGGAATTCTGATTTCAAGTATACCTATACTCTTGTTTGATTGATGTTGTCTTTTAACCACGGTTCGATGGTGACAACCTGATAGTATAAAAAGCAACAGAAATTTAAAACGAAAGAAATTAGACTGAAAAAATCGACGGTAATTGGCGATGCTTTATCTTATGGTAAAATTCAAGAAGATTCGCAGGAATAAAAACTAATTTGATTAAGAAAAGGGAAGAATTTCGTTTCAAATTTCCTAGATGATACCAGTAATAATCATAGACACCTCGGGAATGAAGAGGTGAATGATAAAACCGTCAATGAAGCATAGAAGAACATTCTTGCCCAGTTGGCTAGGGGTTGAGTAGTAAGACCCCCCCCCAACGAATGTCCTTGATATGACACTAAACAATCTGATGGTGAGGTTCCAGTTATGCTGGAGCTTTGGGGAATGCGGAGTAACCCATCATTGCCATCACTCCCAGGTCCACTCTGGCCCGGACTGGTAGCACCTGATAGGGTCTTCTCTATAGGTAAAATAGAACTAAACTGTCTATTTATGCTAAACTGAATTGTTTGGAATAGAACTTTGACTAGACTGAATAGTTTAAAATAGATATGATTTTGACAATGAAACTGTGTACTTATGCTAAACTGAATTGTTTGAAATAGAACTATATGTTTATATAAGGATGGATTTGGCATCAAATTACCTAAAACGGTTGATGTACCATAAAACCTAAACAAACAGAAGAAATTTTGCTGACAGAAAAAAAGACAAAAAAAAAACCTGGTTGTTGAAAGACAAAATTAGATGATGACGGCCATTATAAAAACAAAATGCAAATTTCTCAACTGAATAGATAGATAGATAGATAGATGGATAGATAGATAGATAGAAACAGCCGATGGCAAAAGAATATAAATCAGTTGAGTAGCAAAAATGAAAGTTTGCCATTAGCAATAGATGAGTTAAATTGCCACTTGGCAAAAACGAGGAAATTATTGAAACCAAATTTATCAGATTCAAATAAACTGTTAAAATAGATTTTATAAATTTACTAATATAATGACAATTTATTGGTAGGAATATGGTATAATTGCTGTTTTCCTTAACGGTAATTATTAAGGATAATCATCTTACCTTAGCTTAGGCAACTGATGCAGAAGACTAAATGGAAGACTTTTCGTCAATTAGGAAGATACATATATGTATATATGAACATACTGAGATATATACATACATATATATATATATATATATATATATATATATATATATATATATATATATATATTGAGAGAGAGAGAGAGAGAGAGAGAGAGAGAGAGTGGGGGAGATCAATAAAGGGAGTGGGAGAGAAAAACAAAAAGACAGGTAGAGTGAACAGACTGTGATAGAAAAAGAGTGAATGGGGAATAGACTTAGATAGATAGATAGATAGATAGATAGATAGATAGATAGATAGATAGATAGATAGATATGAACAGACTGAGATAGATAGATAGATAGATAGATAGATACTACAATAGACAGAATATAGATCAATAGAGAGGCAAAAATGAAAGTTTGCAATTTGCAATATCGTCAATGTCTTGCCAAGAAAATTGTCCATTACCATCATTGTTAATGGAATAAGTTTTTCTTTTTTCTTACAAGTTCGTCCTTAAGTTGGGAGTTTTGTGTATTTTTACTTCTCTTGGGAGAAAGCGAAGATTTACACAATAAAAAGATTAAAAATACATTCGTTCCACAGCTAATATCAAATGAATGATGTTTTCTTGATGGAAAAAATATTTTCCCCGACAAACTTGTTTCAAGTAGCAAAACTAAGTTCATTTTTTTTTTTTCGTTTATCTCAGCACAAAAAAAAAACAACATTTTTATCGGCAACCAAAAGTATCGGCTTTCCACTTGCAACAATAACAATTGCAATATTTTCTCTTCATGCGATGACATGCGAAGGTCTAGAATTTCACGGAACTCTTAAGAAACCAAATTACGCTCTTTCAGTCTTGACGGAGAAATGATTTTACTTTTTAGTCTATTTTTTATGATTACGATTGGAGTTTATTTTTCGTTTTTAAATAAAAATAACAAATAAAAACTTTCGATGGAAAGTAAGAGAGAAAGATACTGAAATTGGAAATATTAATATGATCATGGATAGATACTAAAAGATTGGGATAGATAGATAGATAGATAGATAGATAGATAGATAGATAGATAGAAGCAGGCTGAGATAGATGTTTAGATATGAAAAGACAAAAATTAGAGATTTTAACAAAATTGTATATATAGAGAGACAGACAGACAGAGACAGAGACAGACAGACACAGACAGAGAAACAGAGAAATAAATAGCACATAGTAAGATAGACAAACAATCAAAAAGAAAGAAAGAAAGAAAGAAAGAAAGAAAATTAGATAGATAGATAGATAGATAGATAGATAGATAGATAGATCGTGAAATGGCTAGTGTAAATAATAACAAAGAAATGTCAATGGCTATCTAAAAAGAGACCGATAGAAAAATTCAGTTTATTTATTATAGCGCAAGCAATTTCATTCTTTTTTTAATTATTGTCATCAAACTTTGTTTTTGAAACCTCCGATAAAAAAAAAGTTTCTGCAACCCTCAAAACAAACCAATGAACAATGACTACACTCTCGAAATAGTTTTATGCGGAAATTGTACTCTCTCTCTCTCTCTCTCTCTCTCTCTCTCTCTCTCTCTCTCTCTCTCTCTCTCTCTCTCTCGTTTTTTTCGTACTTTTATGAATTCTTTCAATTCACTTTTACAACAGACGTTAAAGCTACTTTGGCGAGAACAAAATTGCAGACTCTTGCATGAAAGGCGTTCACTGTTTGTAACCCTACCGACAAGAGATTCGTCAGAGACGCAGCAATTGCTCAACGTTGCTGTGCTGAGGCAGCCATTTTGAAAACATTGCAACTTTTTTGTTTTGTTTTGTCTTGTCTTTTATTGTTGTTGTTTTTTTTTTTTTGATTTTGTTTTTTTGTTTTGTTTTTTTGCTCATTTTATTCCCTTCTATGTCTCTTACCTCCCCAACATATAACACCACCACCATTACCATCACCACCACCACTACCCCCGATACCGCCACCGCCGCCTCATCCATCCTTTATAGCAATACAGTTTTTTTTTTCTTTAATAATGACAGATGATACGTGCATTTGTTTTGCATGTTTGCACGTTCATGGCAGAGGTCGGGGTTGCTTTTTGATTTTCGTTTTTGGTTTTTTATCTTGGATTTTTTATACATATATTCGTCTATGGAAGTATGTTTTCCGACAGACGAAACACACGCGCGCGCACACACCCACGTGTACACGCAAACACACGAGCACAGACACACACACACACACACACACATATATACACACACACACACAAATATATATATATATATATATATATATATATATATATATATATATATAAGTAGGTATTTCAATACGTCCACAGACTAATGATAAAAAAGCAACCGGTATTCATTTTTCAACAAAACTTCCTTCTTTGTCAAGGCACTTAATTCAGTCATGAATGTTACTGCATGTTATCGTATGAAGATAAGATATTGCAATTGGTATGAATGATCCAGATCAAAAATGTGGTTATTAATTTTTAGTATAAGTCTTCAGACATATTAATCCAATATTATATATATATATATATTAAAATCCTTTCAAGTTTCTTGATAAGTGTCTTGGTTTCAGATTGGAATTGGTGGATAAATGTTGATTACTCGAGACAATTTTGATACATTCATCCACCAGCTAGAAACTCAGACACTTACCAAGAATGTTGCATGCCTTCTTGAACAAATCTTGGAAGCAATGCCACACAAAACAGCAGCTGTCCGGCCACTTGTCTCCCATCTCACAAGCCATACAAGTAAAACAAACAAAACATGCGGAGCACTGCTTAAGAAGCAAGTATGAATTCATAAGTGACGTTCTTCGATGGACTCCTACGCGTGGACACACCAGGGTTGACCGAACACCAAGTATTAGCGTAAGGACAAAATGAGAAGCCTACATTCAGAAGAACCCTATTCCGACTTTCGACCCATTGGAAAGGTTTAAATTCCCTTATCCTCAAAGGTTTGGGTTAAATACTTCTACTACTGTCCTATAAGGACTGATTTGGCATAAAGTAACCCACGAAAGTTGATATGCCACTGAAACAAACCAGCCAAACTTACTGCCGAACATCATTGAGGTATTTTAATGCTGTAGAATTGTTTTGTTTTAAAGGGATGAGGGTTGTTTTTTTGTTTTGTTTTTTTGTTTTGTTTTTTTGTTTTTTTTGGGGGGGGGTATTTATTTATTTATTTATTTATTTTATTTATTTTTGCTAAACTGATTTGAATTGAAAAGACGAATAAAAGAATTATCTAGATATTTAATAAGGAGTGGAATTGTTAAACCGTTGCAATTAAGGCGTTGTTGGATTTTCATGAAAAAAACAATCGTCATAAGCAAACCTAATTTTTTTTATCAGAATTTGGTTAAAGAAATAAAAAAAATGTTCGCCAAAGGCTGAATCAAAGTTTTGATATAATCCAATTGAAAACTTATGGTACATGATTTTTTTCATTAAGGGTTTTCGGACTATTGTCTTCATCTTTGTTGTTATTTCCTCAACGTTTCGGCCGATATGTCCTCCGGCCTTCTTCGGGTGTTTGTCGAACTCGGGAACCTTCACGGAACTTCGAACTTCGTCCTTTATTGAATCCAGGGGGTTGCCTGTCCTGATTCGGTTAGCCATAAACGGGTACAAGTGTTAAGTATTCCTGTATTGTTACTCGCCTGCAGTCAGGATTGAACCTGCAACCTCCAGATGGTTGTCTCCTTAGAAGCTTAGGGAACCAACACCTATAACCGTTACACCATGTGTTCAAACACCAGAAGAAGACCGGAGGACATATCGGCCGAAACGTTGTGGAAATATCAATAAAGATGAAGACAATAGTCCGAAAACCCTTAATGATAAAAATCACTAAGCTTCGTCTCAGAAATTTTGACAACTTATGGTACATGTTGGATTGTAATCTTAGTATAAGCCATAAACAACTTTTTGTTTGAAATAGATAACCACTGACATTGCATTCTAAGAAAAAGGAATCTTCTTATAACTATTTTTTTAAAAAGTTTGGCTCATGAAGGTCATTTAATGGCTGTCTATTGTGGGAAAAAGGACATTTTGCTAAAGTTGGATTTATTTTCGGGATTTGCTGATTTGGAACTTTTCTTCTTCTGGATTAAAGATTCAATTGGATTATGTAATCTTTATTAACACGGGACTTCATACCAGTCGTTTTCTTAAATTTATTTTCTGTTGTACCATTTAATGTGTCACTTTACGACAATCGCGAGAAATGAGTGAATGCAAAGAAGGTTGTCTAATATGGAGTATTTAGAAAAATATTTGATTGACTAAAAAGATGAAGTATCTTCAGGTTTGTGACAAAAGCTCATTGAAAACAACTGTCACAGATTAAGAAAAAAAGTCATTATGCTGAAAAGAGACAGTATTGATTGGCATTTATCGAATATTGTTGAGGGGGAGGGCAATCATTTAGAATCATCCAATTATTTTGTCTTCCTATTTTGCTTGTCATCAATAAAATGTTTTATCAATGTAATTGTTATTTCATATTTCGAAAACATTTGTGCGTATATTGACCAATAAGTATTCATTTTGACTTTAAAATTCGCGGGAATTTCGGAAAAAAAACAATTTTGAAGATGTAATTAATTTAGTTTATACATATATATATATATATATATATGTGTGTGTGTGTGTGTGTGTGTGTGTGTGTGTGCGTGCACGCGCGTGCGTGTGTGTGTGTGATTAGCGAGAAACTGACTGTCACCATGCGTCGTTGATTTTTTTTTTATAAATAAAGCCAAACCCAATTACATTATTACTAATAGAGCTCCGCGTGGCGTAGTGGCTAACGTGCTTGACTGCGACATCGTAGAAAGTGAATTCGAGCACCAGTCGCTCATTTATGTTCACTTTGGGATTCTCACTTAGTTCTGGGTTAGATAATATCAATGCTGTTTTTTCTACAAGGATGGCTTTGGTATTGTATAAACCACGAACGTTGATATACCATTAAACAAAAACCACATAATTAAAGTCACCGCGAAATTATATCTAATATGCTTGATAAGTTTTAAAACAGTGGCAAAACCAGCTAAATTATTATTTCACGAAAGTAGAGTAAATATTTCAATATTAAAATGATTTTCAATATCAAAATAATTTCAAGATATGAAATAAAACCACACTCGACTTGTTTCACGATAAAAATGTTAAGATGAGTCTATGCAACCACATCTGATTATACATATATATATATATATATAATTAACCTAAATCGTGAGTCGAAAATCTTCTACTAAAGTTTCACCTTAACGGGTCATCAGGAAGCCTAACTTCGACTCTGGGCGGTGATTCGAGATACTTTTTTCTCTTGTTCCTGACCAGGGTTTTTTTTTGTTTTTTTTCTGGTACCGTGAATACTGGTAGATATTAGATTAGTAAATATATATATATATATATATATATATATATATATATATATATATATATATATATATATATGCCCTCGCACTTGTATGTGACAGAGCTTATATATATATATATATATATATATATATATATATATATATATATATATATATATATATATCCCTCTCCTGGAGGTTGCGCACTCTGGCGAAGGAATTAACGTTCTTCTAACGAATTGTACACTCTGGTATCCGATGACGCAAAAATATAAACAAACAAAAGCTAATATACATGCGTTATAATTCCTGATCTGACGTTCGTCACCGAAACGGCTGAGTGGTTAGATACCGTGTCTAGCGTAAAGTTGGGTGGGTTTTGATCCCGGTTTAAAGCGTCCTGTATGTCTGGCCACACGGACGAGTTGTGATACAACGAAACAGTCTGTCTGTGGATGACTATATATATATATATATATTCTCTTAAGTTTGTATGTAACAATGCTTTTGTTCGCGGAATAACACCTTTAAATATCCATTCATAGAGCCAAGTGCGTTTACGTGGGTGTCTGTGCAGGTGTACTTGTCCAGGACTACACATTTAAGTACACATGAGCAAGTGAATCCTTGTTTATGTATGTGTGTGTGAGAGAATTATTTTCCCGTAAATATCCTTTTGCTTACAAGGGAACACTTGCAAATAGATTTCCAAAGAAACATTTCGGATCATTTTCGAGAATGAGTTGGTTAGCTCATTCCAATACAAAACTAGGTGAACTTAGAAAGATTCTGTTGTGCCGATCTTCTAAAAAGGGAGGAGCATACTTACACTTCAAAATTAGGATTCAAAGTTTTAGCTTTTAACTGGGCTAAAACCCTAATCACTGAGGCCGGTGGTAAATACACAACTATTTCAACCACTGAGTGTCGCTCTCCACCCCACCAAAAAAAGAAAATATCAGACTTAATAAACACACACACAAACTGTCAAGTGAAATAGGTTCGGGGGGTGAACTCTAAAACGCGAAATAAAAAAAAAAGCAATTTTAATTAATTAACAGCCTTACAACTAAGATATTTTTCCTTCGGAAGTTGTTCAAGATTATCAACTTGGGTGAGAATTGTCAAACATTTTTTTGTTTTCCACGTTTGTTTGTTTGTTTGTTTTTATAGCCCCCTGCTCTTCGTTTCTTTCCACTTCTTCCAACAAACTCTCTTTTATTATTGTGTCATTGTTTGTTTGTTTGGGGTTTTTCAGGTTTTTTGTTTTTGTTTTTTTTCGGGTTTTTTACTATTTATTTTTCATTCGCGTCCTGTTCTGACGTCAACTGGCACAGAATATCTCGCTATTTTTTCGGCGCGAGAAGAACCGAGGTTATGACTGATTATTTCCCGACTTTAAAATTGGTAATTCCAAACTGATGACATTCAAAAGTGACATATTTTATCCAGGTCACAAACAATTCTTAACCATTGCAGGTATATAGTTTTTGCAGGCATAGATTCAAGGCCAACGCGTACTACCCACTGGCCGTAAGGAGATCAAGCCCGAAAGGGCGAGTATCATATATTTTCTATGAATACTACTTTTGACATGTAGCCCCGTGCCATAGATTCGCGGGAGGGCGTGTTATAGATTGTGGGCTTGAGAGTTCAGGACCAGCCGTATATAGACTGACCGCACTGAAAAGGAAACTGGAATGACTTGCCGAAAGTTTACTCTTCTTAAGTAAAGGATGATTTTAAATATGATTGATTGATTTTAATGGCATGTCAACCCGTCTTGGGTTATTTCAAACCAAGAGTTTTAGGAGTTTAGTACAGTGTACGTTTATATCTATATTTTTTTCTGCTATTTAAGATTTTTTTGGGTCTGGTTTCTTCTGTTTAATGGCATATCAACCTTTGTGGATTATTGTTATGGTGATATAGCCCATGACGGCACTCAATGGACCCTCCCCGCCACTATAAATGATGACTGTCTCAATAAACGAGTCAAGCGAGTCTAGTCAGTTACCGGTAACCGTTACTGTCTGTAATTCCGTTAATTTATACTGCTATAAACCTTACATCTCAGTGTTATTCGTTTCTGGCTCTTCAAGGACACGACAGTTATTTAATGCCAAAGCCATCCTTGTAAAAAAAAAAAAAAAAAAACAGCGGTGATACTATTTAACCGATAACTAAAGGATAAAATGATTCATGTTTTCCCCAAAGTATTTGTGAATGTAATAATATGATTAGTGTTCGAATTATGATGTCACTATACAGCACGTTAACCTCAACACTACAGAGACTTTTCCAGTTTCTTAAAAGGTTTGTTTTTTTCTTTTCACACTCTTCTGTCGTATACGAATAATTCTTAAACACATTTATTTAACCCATAGATGGGCCTATAACAAATTCTATCACTTTGTGTCAGAGGAGACACGGAAGTAATTGCTAAGAAGGGGTGCTTTACACTCGTCAGATATCCAGAACTGAAGACCCATCATCAGTTGCTGTGTAGTTTTACGCAGGACATTCCCTTTTTTTGGTAAGAGTTATTATCCCTCTCCAAGGAATACTTTCAGAGTATGACAAGCCTGACCGACAAAGTGAAAAATTAATTATTTTTACTCCAATTACATTCATTCAACTTTTAGGTTAAAGCAAATCTTTCCAAATCTTTTTTTATGTTTAACTGAAGTTTACTAAACTCTATTTGGGGGACAAAAAGTCTGTCATTTACAAATCTTTCAAAAAAAGATTGAAAAATGATTTTCGCATAAATGTACAGGAACGAAAAGAACTTTTTTTTACGCTAAGAGAGTTACGTATTTCTAAACAACAGAGTGACAACTTAAGACAAATGGATTAATTCCGAGAAACCAAAAAGGAAGTTGGTTATGATTTTATTAATGGGAATCTTAAATATTTCAAATTCAACTGAATCTACTTGAGGAGGGTCCTTTGTGTTCGGTGGAATTCAAATGAGATTTTTATTACAAATTGAAAAAGCAAATGACACTGCAAAAACAATGATCAACAATTTGCTCTTTTGTCTTCGATACATTGGAACCGTTATTTTTTTCTAAAAAAGAAAGTTGAATTTTGGTATTTTGGTATTGCTACCAAACTCTCGAAAGAGTAGGAGATTCTTCTACATGAACCTTCACATGGCCATAACAATACTAAACTGACTCTTAATTTTTTATCTGTCTGGTTACCTAAACAAAATCTTTGGGTTGTTTTTTTATGTTTTTGTTTAACCATATACAGTAGACATCTTGCTGAAAATTCCATTGGCAGAAATCAGAGCAATGATTTCTGTCCAATGATTCTTTTTTCCCCGAATAAAGATTTGAAAAATAAAATTTTCATATATGTAGTTGGAGCAACATTCACCAAGATGCCATAATCGTTAACTTTACAATGACATTTATTAACTTATAAGTCATCACAATGTTAGTTCTCATGCCTATACTGTTGTAATATTAAAAAATGTTGGACGGATAGATTTATAAGTTGTTAAGGTAATTTGAAAATCTGAAAATAAGGCAGGTTTTCAGTTACATCTAAGCTCGGCTAGACGACCAGACCTAATGATAGTCAACAAAAAATAAAAGAACATGCCGAATAGTGGATTTTGCCATTCCGGCTAACGACAGTGTAAAACGGGGGGGGAAGCGAAATGAGACATACGTACTGAGACCTTGCTAAAGAACCGAAAAACTATGGAACATAAAAATGATAATAATATCAATCATAATTGGCGAGCTCGGAACAGTCACCAAAGGATTGATACTGGGACATGGAGACTTGGAAATCAGACGATGAGTGGAAACTATCCAAACTACAGCACTGCTAAGATCGACCAGAATATTAAGAAGAATCCTGGAGACTTAAAGAGACTTGCTGTCACTTGAACTTCAATGGAAAACCATCAGCAATCGCTAGTGTGGAAAACTCTCAAAGGAGTAAAACAATAATAGTAATTGTTTACTGCTTAAGAGTTGGTTTTTTTTTTACATCAGCGTTAGCTGATGGTCTTTCACTGGGGTTTGGGTGACAGTAAGTCTCCTCAAGTCTCCAGGATTTTTCTCAGTATTCTGGCTGTTCTCAACAACCAACTTCGCCCCGGCATAGATTAGTTCATTTAATTCGGTTACATTATTCATTGATTTATAAGAGAGTACTTGATTTATTTTATTCGTTTCCGTCGTAACTGTTTTCCATTCTATGTTTCTTAATGATGGCAAAGTAGTCTTTTCACTCTCCATAATTCTCTTTAAATTTTCTAGATTTACCTTTTGTTCTTGTGTTAGTGATTGTTCTCGGTTGCTTGGTTGTGCATTATGTGGTTGTGTGGTGTTTCCATTTTCCAAAGTTGGCCGTTCATTTCGGTTGGGCTGTTTTTCTTTGCTAATACCTGATGTATCAGGTACTGTTAATTATTATTATTATTATCATCATTATTATTATTATTATTTACTCATTAGAGTTTTTCACTTCAGCGTTAGCTGATGGTTTTTGCCTGGAGTCTGAGTGGCAGCAAGTCTCCTCAAGTCTCCAGGACTCTTCTCAGTATTCTGGCCGTTCTCAGTAATGTAGTAGTTTGGACGGTCTCTACCCGTCCGCCAACTTCCAACTCCTCCAGTCCCTTTAGTAATCCTTTTGTTACTGTTCTAGACGCACCAATTACAATTGGTATAATTGTCATCTGCATGTTCCATAGCTTTTTCAATTCCCTAGCAAGGTCAAGGTACTTATCCTTCTTTCCACATTCTTTCAATTTTATTGTGGTCAGCCGGGACTGCAAAGTTGACAATTTTTCAAATTCTCTTCTTTTTGTTGATTATTATAAGGTCTGGTCTTTTGACCGAGATTAGGTGATCCGTTTGTATGTTAAAGTCCCATAGGAGTTTATGCGTGTCATTTTCTAGGACAGGTGGTGGGTTGTGCATCCACCATTTGTTAGTATATCATATTTACCAAACCCTCCGCTGGGGCAGGATATGACACAAGGTCAATTTTTAAATGGAGTTGAACAGGTTTGAATTCAGAGTTTTCCTTCTCCTAGAATAGTTACCTCACCAAGGCTGAAAAACCCAGTGTGTCCTACTATTTACCCATAGCTGGAGGGAGAATTATTGGATTCATACCTTTCCCAAGGGTATTAGTGCTATGTGAAATACAATGTCTCGTCCAGGATTTGAACTCGTTTCGCCGGTCCATTTCCAACGACAATAACCATTACACCACGCGCACCTCCCATTTTTTGGTATATTATTATTATTATACACTCATTAGAGCTTTTCACATCAGCGTTAGCTGATGGTTTTTCACTGGAATCTGAGTGACAGCAAGTCTCTTCAAGTCTCCAGGACTCTTCTCAGTATTCTGGCTGTTCTCAATAATGTAGTAGTTTGGATGGTCTCTGTTCCTCCGCCAACTTCCAAGTCCTCCAGTCCCCTTAGTAATCCTTTAGTTACAGTTCCAAACGCACCAATTAAAATTGGTATAATTGTCGCCTGCATGTTCCACAATAATAATAATAATAATAATAGTTGGTCTGAGCTATTTTCATCACTACTACTATTATTACAGTAAGGGTTCTTCTTTTCCTTTCCTTAGAAAATAGCTGTAATGCAACTAATACTATTAAGGCGACTACTACTACAGCATATTCATCATTTTTTCTTCTCTTTACTTGAATAAAAATAATGAGTATGAGGAGAATCGACACTGAGAAGAGTGTAGCACCCAATGGGATTCAAAATGACGTCACTAGCAATGGTCGCATGAGACTTTCTTATTAAATCTCGTTCTCTGATGGTCACGTGTAGAGGGAGAAAGAATATCGATGACATTCCTGAGAAAATATCATTGTTAACATGAACGACCAAAACATGGCATCTAAAATAGGCGACATCCACGTTGTACTTTCCCTAAAAAGCAACAAAAAAAAGGTCCAACCTAAGTGTGCCATTTTCACAACGACAAAAATATGAATGATAGGCCTTTGATGTAGTGCTAATAAACAGGACTGGAAGCAAATAAGGCTAATGGCGAAGTCGACAAGATAACTAAAAAAAACTCAACTAGGATGACAACATAAGCAGACGTGTCAAATGAAAGATGACAGACTTGAAACAACTTGGATTATTACAAATTATAATTGCAACGGCAAGCGATGATGTAAAGTCGGTATTCGAGGAGCCCAAAATTGAGGAAGACGTGGAGGACGTTTTCTGAGATCAAATATGAGAAAATCGTTCTTCTGATAAATTATGTGACTTTGAATGAAATCTAAAATCGTCTTTACCAGAAGATCACTAGTGGTTGGGTGGGGACGTACTCAATGTTTCCTAAAAACAAGGAAAACCTTACCAAAAAACATTTTTAGAAATCAGAAGCAAAGAAAACGGGAAAGTGAATAATAAAGTTGGAAGAAGAAGAAGAAGAAGAAGAAGAAGAAGAAGAAGAAGAAGAAGAAGAAGAAGAAGAAGAAAGTGGCGAGGAAAACAACAAGAACAACATCAGCAACATACAATAATAACGACAATACTTCCTTTTGCTTAAAGACGATAATTTGATTAAAAACGAACAGTTAGTTTTGCAAATGATATCTACAAGACAGATTGATGTCATAAATGGTATCTGCAAAATGTTCGTCTCCATTTTAAAATTTAAGAAATGCGAGCAATACACGAATTCTTTCTCAACGAAACCAAAAATCTAACAATAAAAATAAACTTGGGCAAGAATTTTCTTTTAAGTCATTTTAAATGAAATGGCCAGTTTAATCCGATCAATGTTAATGTGGGTTGGGTGGATCTCTTATTGACTGTAACGGAGAATAATTATTTAAATTATATGGTATAAAAAGTAAAAAAATCTTCCTTTATCACCAAAAACAAAAGAAAAATAAAGAAAAAATATATTCCAATACAGACTAAAACTTAATAATCAGTGACTTTATATATATATATATATATATATATATATATATATATATATATATATATATATATATATACAGAATAAGTAAATATATATTAGTTTTTTTTATATATTTAATAGCATTGAAGTTTGTCTGCGTCCATAGGTTTCATGACGTCATGAAACCTGTGGTTGCAGACAAGCTTCCATGGTATTAAATATATATAAAAACTAATATATATTTACTTATTATTATTATTATTATTATTATTATTGTTATATAATAGCTCTATCACAGATATTGAGCACTCTCCAAATTATATCGCATTTAGTCCGTCACAATCCAACGAAGTGAGACAGTGACAACCAACACAGTTATAATATATATATATATATATATATATATATATATATATATATATATATATATATAGTGTAATTAGAAGGAAACTCAAACCTGGTTAAGTTCTCATAATAAATTTATTTCGGCGGAGAATATTGTTATACTCTCCGTCTCATCAGATGACCTTTTACATGGTATACTTGAGGTTGCGGAACAGCAAATGTGGAATTACAGTTCGTATGTGTACGATGTCAACCGACATCTCTCTGATCTTTTGTTTGATATCTTCAAAAACGTCTTGTCACAAGTATGCCACAATTTTTGATATAGAATAGAGTACTTATATAAATAAAACATTCCCATAACAACCGACCCGGTAGTAATAAGATATAAAGAAGAGCTACATCTACCTGAGGCTAAATTTGTTATTCCACGTGATTTCTGGCCATTAACTCAGTGTCATTAAGTAATCTTACAATAAAGGATCTCTCTCTCTCTCTCTCTCTCTCTCTCTCTCTCTCTCTCTCTCTCACATACACACACACAGACATACACAAACTCAGTCTCTCTCGCTCACACACACACACACACAAACTCTCACACACACTCTCACTCTCTCTCTCTCTCTCTCTCTCATAATCACACAAACTCACACCGTCTTTCTCCCTCTCTTACTAACACTCTAACTCTCACTCTCTTTCTCTCTTTATCTCTCATGCATCCACACACTCACACACACAAACTCTCTCTCTCTAGCTCTCTCTCTCTCACACACACACAATCTCACTAATTTTCTCTCCTCCGCTCTCTTTCTCTCTCTCACACATACGCACACATAAACACATTCTCTCTCTCTCTCTCACACACCAACTTACCCACTCTCTCTCTCTCTCTCACATACACACAAACTCACTTTCTCTTTCTCTTTCTCTCTCACACTAATTATCTCTCCCTCTCTCACACACTAACTCTCTCTCACTCACACGCACATACTCACACACATATACACACACTCTCTCTCTCTCTCTCTCTCTCTCTCTCTTGGTTGGTCGACAAAAAGATTTTCTGTATATCATGTATGTTTTGTTGTTCCAGCCAGAGTATCAGTCGACTTACATTAGCAATATATATCTTCACATACCACTTTTCAACATCGTACTCCTCGAAGTTGTATTCTGGAGACTGAACATATCGATCCAGCTGACTGAAACGTCGAAAAAGAAAACAAAATCTCCGTATAGAAAAAGAGTCTATTTCTAAATAGTTTTGTTTATTGTCAACTGTCGAAAAGTCATTATCAAAGGAAACGAATTTGAATCTAGCAATAAAAGATTGATCGTCGAGTGTCCGTGACGTTGTGGTTTAAGTGCTAAACAGTGACATTCTAGTTAATGAGTTCAAACTTGAGTCGCGCTATAACGATCACTTTCGAACAAATACCCTTGGAAAAGATATAAACCCCTATTATCCTCCCAGCTTTGAGTTAAATATTATCACGATTGTTCTTCTACATTAAATAACCCACGAAAGTTAGTATGCCATAAAACAAAGAAACCAGAAACCAAACCAAATGTTTGATAAAAGGAGTGTGCATATTGAACGTTGAGGTTTCTTTCTTGCTCTCTTTCTTTATTTTCTTTTTCTCTGCCCTCCCTTTGATTTTTATTGGTGTTTCTCTCTCTCTCTCTCTCTCTCTCTATATATATATATATATATATATATATATATATATATATATATATTTCTCTCTCAATCCGTCTTTCTCTCTCACATACATCCAGATTTATTACTTGCTGAAATCATCCACCCTTTCTTTATATCTTTGTATTTCTTTCTCTTTTGCTCTCTCTTTTGCTCTCGATTTATTCTCTCTCTCTCTCTCTCTCTGTATATATATATATATATATATATATATTTCTCTCACACATACATCCAGATTTATTCATTGCTGAACTCATCCACCCTTTCTTTATATCTTTGTATTTCTTTCTCTCCTGCTCTCTCTTTTGCTCTCAATTTAATATATATATATATATATATATATATATATATATATATATATATATATCATCATGATCTTTTGTTTTGGTTGTGTTTCTGTATACACATACGTATATGTGTGCGTGTTTGTGACTGAAGCTGACTTTTTCTATGGAATGAAATGTTTTTGTTTTTGTCTTTTGTTTGTTTTTTGTTTTTGTTTTGTTTGTTTGTTTTTTGTTGTTGTTTTTTTTTTTTCGTTTTTTGTTTTTGTTTTCTTTAATCAGCCTTCTTTCTTTAAATTCTTTAACGCACCGCGTGACGTAATGCTTGTCGACCTCGACTACCAGACCATTGCTAGTACGTTCAATTCTCATTGAGTGCTTCTTTCGTCTGACCTTTAGCTTAGTAAATGACTATTTTCTTTTAATTTTTTTTCCTACTTTCTCTCCTTCACATTTCTCTTTCTAAATTTTCTCCTCTGCATTCCTTTCCTTTCTCTTTCCTTCTCCTCTTCCTTTGAGCTCTTCTTCTTTCTTTCTTTCCCCCTTTTTTTCTCCAATTCATAATTCCATCTCCCGTTTCTTTTTCTTTTTCTTCCTAAGTATCTTCTTCTTCTTCTTCTTCTTCTTCTTTCTCTTCTTCCTCTTCTTTTTTTGTTCTTCTTCAAATCTGTATTGATTCGTGTGTGTGTGTGTGTGTGTGCTGTTAACTCTTGTCAATTCTGATCGCATTACAACACAAACTAAGTGGAAACAAACAACGAAATCAGAGGACGTCAAATGATGTCATTTTGTCACCATTATTCAACGAATAGACAGACGCACAAACAGTAAACCTCTTTTTTTGTCTGTGCCAGTAAATATGTCTGGCTGTAAGTTAAGGCGCACAACGTCTACTTGTCTCTATGTGTAATAAGGTCTCGCGTTAGTTGTGCCCTGTAGTACTTCAGTTGATGAGGTGAAAAAGAGGAAAAGAAAAAGCACTCAACGACTTTTAAGGACCACCAGATCCATCAATCATCCGAGGAAGGCCAAAGAATCGGAAAGTTATCTCGATAACAAAACCGAAAAAGACAAAAATATAGAATAACCAAAATAGTTCCACTCGGAATTTTTGGCCTAATGAAACTGAAGACAATCCAAACCCTTCTCGAAGACCTACTAAGTCGATGTCTTGCACTTCCTTAAAAAAACAAATTAAAGGTTTATTAGAGATTACAAAAACCACAAAAACTTCACATCAGAAGACGTCAAATGAAGTCGTTTCATCACTATAAATCAGTACATACAGTGGTTGCATGCATCTGTGTGCAACTGTTTTTAACTCTATGGATGCAAATGACATCTTCCTCCTTATCGGCAAGGTTTAGAATCTCCTACCATCACAATAAAAAAACAAGAAAAGGTGTAACTTGGGTATGACACTAAACTGCATCTGATGATCAACTCTGACTCGAAGCGGTACAAACAGTCCAATTATTTTTCCAAAATTAATCCGTTTAAAAATGATTTGGATTCGATAGTACCAATGCACATCGGAAACAAGACTAAAAAATGCGCTCCAAATAAGACTCCCGCTCTCTTTTGTTTTCGGTAAGCTCGGTTCTACGCAGCTTAATATATAAGCCGCAAGAGGACAGATGGTATTACGGAGCTCCAAATAATACCTATAAAAGCAATCAGTACTTTTGCTACTTAAGGTTTGGTTGGGTTAGATTTTATAGCATGTCAACCATTGTTGGTTATTTAATGACAAATCCTGTTTTTACATATATATTAAATATATATGATTTGTAAACATATTTTATAGATATACAGTTGGATGATCAAACAATTCTACTTCTAACAATTCAATTTAGCATAAGTCAGCAAACTTAGATGATTCCAAATATTGCTATGTATAACTAACCATTCAATTAAACACCAGTCATTTGTTTACACACAAATAAATGATCAAACAGTTCTATTTCAAATAATTTATCATAAATCATTTGTTTGTACACAGTTTAAATGTCTAATATTTCTATTTGATCCATAGATAGGACCCTATCTAGCGATGACAATGAAGGGGTACTCCGCACTCCCCAAAGCTCACCATTAGATTGTTTAGTGCCATAACAGGACACTCGTTGGTGAGTCTCACCCCTCCTGAAGAGATGAAATTGGTGTATTCTTCAGCCCCTGCCAAATCGGCTAGTTACCTTCCAAGGGTTGACGCCATATTTCTTATAATTGCTTTACACACTAAATGTTAAAGTATATTTTCAATTTATTTTGTAGATAAAGCCTTAAGTATCAATCTTAGTAATATTTCTGATTAGTATAAGCTGTCATCCACCTATGTCTCGTTGCTAGTCAAATATTAGGCAAAATTATTAACAATAATGATTCACTAAAATTCATTTAAAAGCATTTTTTCAGATTACAGTTGCTTTTGTTTGTTTTTTGTTATCTTGCTTTATTTTTTGGAAGGAGTTATTGTGGAGGGTATTAAACTGTGAAAAATCAAATGAATCTTTGACTTAGTGTGTCTAAAGGATGTCTAGAAAGCGTTTGTGGTGGAACAGTTATCGTCGTGGAAAACGGAGACAGTTACCTGAGTTCTAATACTGGGCGAAGCTGTATTCATTTCACATAAATATAATATCGCTGGGAAAGGTAAGAATCCAACTATTTTCCCTCCACATATTGGTAAATAGTAGGACAGACTGGGCTCTTTAACCTTGTTATGGCAACCGGTCTAGGAAAAGGAAAATTTTGTATTCAAACCTGGAAAATTTCTCTTGAAAGCTGATTTTGTGTCACATCTTGATCATTGGGGAATGGTTGGGTAAATACTTATAGGATTTATAAAAAATACAACATTTAAAACTTTTTAATTAGAATTGGTAAAATTTGTCGGCTTGAAAATAAATCTTAAATTCTATCAAATGACTTATGTTATATAATGACTTCTCTGAACAACTTAATGGGTGTGGTGAATATTCATAAGGCTGATTGACAAATGCTGGGTCAGAGTTCAGTCCCTAGTACTTCCAACCGTGAGAAAG
>OY757914.1:7839680-7892180 GCA_963585895.1 Sepioteuthis lessoniana | reverse complement strand
AATAAAACGCACAAACTTCTCTGGGATTTTGAAATATAAATGGATCATCTAATCTCGGCCAGACGACCAGACCTTAAGAAAGTCAACAACAACAAAAAAATTTTGTAGTCTCTGCAGGCCACTGAGTAAAATTGAAAGAAAACGAAAGAAAGAAAAGTACCAGGACATTGCTAGAGAATTGAAAAAACTATGGAACGGGAAAGTGACAGTGATATCAACAGTAATTGGTGCGTTCGCTACAGTCACCAGAAGATTGGTAAAGGGACAGGAAAACTTGGAAATAAGAAAATGAGTAGAGGCCATCCAAACTACATCTTCATCAAAATCGGCCAGAATACTGAGAAGAGTGCTGAAGACTTGAAGTGACTTGCAGTCACTCGAAATCCTGTGCAAAACTATCAGGTAACTCTGATGTGAAAAACTCTCAAAGGAGTAAAAAAAAAAAAAAATTATGATCCTATTTACCAACCCCTCCGCTCAGGTAGGATATGACTCAAGGTCAATTTTTTAAGCGGAGTTTTACTGGTTTGAATTCAGAGTTTTCCTTCTCCTAGACTAGTTGCCTCACCAAGGCTGAAGAACCTAGTCTGCCCTACTATTTACCCATAGCTGGAGGGAGAATAATTGGGTTCATACCTTTCCCAAGGGTATTAGTGCGATGTGAAATGCAATCAGTCTCGTCCAGGATTTGAACTCGGGTTTCTGTGTTCATTTCCTACCACGATAACCATTACACCACGGGCACCACCGAAAAAAAATAATAATAATAATGATAAATTAACAATAATTGTAATAATAAGTAAGTAAGTAAAGTTGTCTCCCTTTAGTTGAGGGTGACCAGAAGGCTCCCTTTTCGATAGCTACTACACCAAGGTGTAGGGAAGGGCGCTACTCCTTTCCCTGGATTGCTCCACTTTACCCTTAATACGAACCCTATATTTTTAAGTGTTAAGCAAGGAGGTATCAAGTACCATTTTTAAAGTCTTTGGTATGACGCGACCTGGGATTGAACCCAGGTCTCCCGGACTATTATCATAATGATATTAATGTTTCAGAATAAGAATATAGCAATATTAAGAAATTAGATAAAGACTAAATTATGATTTTAAATAGAAATCAAATAAAATCTTTAAGCAAAAATCTTTTAACTATGTTTAATATTAGTAATGGTGTTTATAAATAAATAGAGAAATTTTTCTAAAATGAGTTAATTTATCGACTAGACTTTAGTTGCAGAGGGTTAGTTGAGTAGTGTAAAAATCTTTGATCAATAAGGATACATGACACTAGACAATGACATTACATTCGTTTTTGACTCTTACTTCTGACCCGTGTCTTTTTGGTTCCTCTTTTTTTTTCTTTTGAAAAATATGAATTTTTTTTCTCTATTATGTGATGGTTGTCTGAAGAAGCTAGTTTCTCTTATCGAGTTGCCAGCTGAAATAAATTTATAACCAAATGGTCGTTGGTTCAGTTTTTCAATTTTATGGAAATTTGGTTTCAAAGAAATTTACATATTAATCATCATACATTGAGCAGTCCTGGAGATTTATAAGAATCCACTTATATATTCTCCAATAGAACCATTCCCTATTGATCTTCTTTGGATAGTTGTATATATATGCTTATATATATATATATATATATATATATATATATATATATATATATATATTTCGTTTGCATCTCGATTGAAGAAAAGAGGGGAGATAGTTTCATGCCTGTTGCCAGGCTATTACCGTAACATGAAACTCAAAGTATTTCAACTGAGAGCATTTATTTCTTAAACGAAAATCTTTCAAAATTGGGATGAAAACAAACGACCCCACATTATATTCCTATTCATCTAATGATTCCACAAATTTATCGTGCGTGAAACTCTCAGCCATGAGTAACACTTAACATTGTGGCCATTTTAATATTTCCGTTTCTGTTTCGTTTTCTTTTATTTAATGGCATATCAACCTAAATATTTCAAATTATATATATATATGCGTGTGTGTGTGTGTGTGTGTGCGTGCGTGCGTGTGTGTGTTGTAAAAAGAAGAAAACGGAAAGAAAAATACATATAAATGTATGAGAAAAGTTATTAATAAATACTAGTGATGACCACCGACGCGTTTCGACCAATATGAATGAAATTATTTAAGACAAAAAATTACGAAAATTTCATGTACAAGGTATTTTAGATCATCTTCTTCTCAATTCCCACACTGAAGATGATCTAAAATATCTTCTACCGGAAATTTTCGTAATTTCATATCTTAGATAATTTCATTCACATTGGTCGAAACGCGTCGGTTTGACCTAAATTAGTTTTTGTTTATAAGTTTTCTCATCCATTTATATGTGTTTTCTTTCCGTTTTCTTTTTTTTTAAGCATATCTGTTTAAAAAAAACTTCATATCTTGCTCAAATATATATATATACATATATATATATATATATATATTAAATAGAATACGTTCGCAAAAAAAGAACCCTAAAGTACTTAAATCAAATTCATTTGCTGACCTTTTCATATTAAAATATGCATAAAAGTTTTTAAACTGTTAAATATATATCAAGTATCCGCACGAGTAGGATGCGACACAGTTTTCCTTCACCTAGACAGGTTGCCATACCAAGGTTAAAGAACCTTTCTGTATATATATATGTATATATATATATATATATATATATATATATATATATATAGTTTACTCAATAAATAAAAAGCGCTCGATATCAGTGAGAGAGCATAATTATCAAAGTTAGTAAAGCGTAGACGGGATTAGCAGAGCTTGGTAACTATCAGTTTCTCGCCTAGACGATCACCGAACAATATCAGCCTTTGTAGGATCTGTGTCTACGCTGCAATAATTTGGGGGTCATTTTCTTATTTCTGTGCGTTTTTTTTTTCTTTTTCTTTTGTTTCTTTTTTTCTTTCTTTTTTTAAAATTTTGTCCCAATTTTTGTCTCTCTTTCTGTCTCAGTATTTGGACGACATCACGATTTTCTGCGAAATGTCACACATAGACGTTCATTAGTCAAGTTATTTCCTGAAAACACTTTCACCCTAAGGTCTCACCGCGGACATCAGTATGTACCCTCTGACCCATCCACATTTTAGTGTAATGAAGACTGATCTCTTGTCCCCTAATTCCCTGAAAAAGCTTTTTTGTCAGTTTTTACGGGTTTTTTTAAGTGTCATTCTTTTCCTTTTGACGATCCTTGTTTTTGTCTCTCTCTCTGTGTCTATCTATTTATCAATATATATATATATATATAATTCTCTCTCTCTCTTTCTCTCTCTTTCTCTCTAACCTTCTCTGTCTGTCTGTCTGTCTCTGTCTGTCTGTCTCTCTCTCTCTCTCTCTCTCTCTCTCTCTCTCTCTCTCTCTTGCAAATATATGTAGATATAAATATGTATATTAAAGAGGTTTATTGCTCTTACTTGCTCACTTAGTGAGTTAATGGAGAATCAAATCTTGCAGTATTGTTAGATAGTGTTCAATATCAACAATATCAATGATAGATCTTTTACATATACGTGGTGCATTCAATAAGTTTCCAGACTTTTTTGTACTGGCATTTAAAATTGTCATAGACTCTTGAAAATTCAGTATGTTATTGCTATACATTTTATGAGATGACTGACGAATTTTTATGATTTCAGGTTCAAATCAATAGCTTCAGCAGCAATTGGAATACGCCCTACTAAAGCCCGATTGTCATAGCTGGTGAATTTCAAAAATGCAATCTGGACGTGAGGACACTTTAGAAGAACGATATGCAATAAAATTCTGTTTTAAACTTGGAAAAAATACTGCTACAGAAACGTATAGAATGCTTCAGACTGCTTTTCGACCATCTTGCATGAATCGAGCATGAGTTTTTGAGTGGCATAAGAGATTCAAGGAAGCCAGGGAGTCTGTGAGGGATGATGAGAGGTGTGAGAGGAGTACACCAGAGTTGATTGGCCACACGGTTAGGGTTAGGGTTACTATGTTGACGTTTTAAGGGAGTTCAGGAAGAGATTCCTTGGGAAGAGGCCAGCACTCTTCAAATCGGGTCAGTGGCATTTCCACAAGGTTAATGTACCAGTCCACAACTTCATCCTTGTCACAGACTATTTGACCAAGATGGGCATCAAGACAGTTCCTCACCGTCCCTATAGTCCAGACCTTGCTCGCTGTGACTTTTGGTTATTCCCTAAGCTCAGAGGCTGTCGTCATGAGACAATTAAGGAGATGAAAGAGGCCATGACGAAGGTCATTGACATGCTCACACAAGAGGACTTCCATGGAGCCTTCCAGAAGTTGTTGGAACGGTAGAACAAGTGCATTGTAGCCGGAGGAGATTACTTCGAAGGGGACTAGAGTTTCATGCGTGTGCTATCAATAAAAGTACCCCAACGACAAAAGTCTGGAAACCTATTTAATGATCCTCATATATATATATATATATATATATATATATTACATGGTAGTGTCTGTGACCCTGGATTTCATGCTTACCGCATTCGTCAGACAGAATGAAGGTTTTTTATAAAAGACCGATTAATATGGTTAGTTTTGGGTTCAAAAATGTGGGTGTATTTGTATGTATGTGTGCCAAAGTTTGTGTGCATTTGAATGTTAGTATATTTGTGTATGTGTTGTTGCTCGCGCCTACATATATAAGTATATTTGCATATATAGTGGAATGCATATTTACATATATACACATATTTCCGCTCTCTGTTGTTGGTGTTTGTGTACACGTGTTTCCACACACACACACACACACATATATATATATATGTGTGTGTGTGTGTGTGTGTGTGTGTGTATCAGCATGCTGCTATACTTTTTGAACATTTCCTTATGGCTCCCAATATATGATTTGATATAGCTCCATATCTCTCTCTCTCTCTCTCTCTCTCTCTCTCACACACACACACACACACACACACACATACAGAAGCACTTTTTTGTTTTTAATTGATTAATAGATTAATGGATAATTGAGAAAGTAAGGAAAAAAAGCGACTAACGTATTACCTTTTCTCTTCGCGTTTCCCGCTTTCTCGCTTTTTTCTGTATATCTATATTTTGAATTTCTCAATATACATATGTTCATTTGTTTCTCTCTCTCTCTTTCTCTCTCTCTCTCTCTCTCTCTCTCTCTCTCTCTCTCTCTCTTCACACTCATGCACACACACATTCACTCAGAGTTTGTGAACCCCTTTTTACACTTTGACCGCTTCCTCGGTTTTTTCTTTTTTTCTCATGTTTTCTTTCAAGATATGAGCAGATTGAGAAAGAAAGAAAGAAAGAAAGAACTATAGATATTAGTCTTCCGCTAATCTTTCTCAAGTGTTCTTCTTCTTCTTCTTCTTCTTCTTCTTCTTCTATCTCTCTCTCTTTCTTTCTCTCTCTCTCTCTCTCACTCTCTATCTCAGTTTTTTAGTCTTAATACACCTTATTTTTTCTTTCTGTAAATCCCTCAGCTCACCACAATGATCGCTGTACGTGCATACGTCTCCCTCATGCTTGCCCTCTCCTCTAAACCCGCCTGTGTCTTCTCCTCAGTGTGTTTGTTTGAGTGACAGCCCGAACTGTAGGAAAGCACTGACTCGGTGTGTACACAACGTGCTTCCCCACTTAATTGTCGTTAAAGCACGACAAGCGACACCAGTCACTGTCCACTGATTGCGACAGTGAGACCGACCGAGAGACGACGACGACGACGACATCAACAACAACGACAGCGCAGAGATGCAGAAACTAAAAGGGGGGTACGGTGAAGAAGGGTAGTCGACTAAGACGAGAAAGCGACAAGCAGGGCACAGAGTGTAAATAACAAAGCGTCTCGCAGCTTCGCCAAACGAATCAGCTCCTTCCAGCTCGCTTTCTTCCTTTACTCCACCTTTCTGCTCTCCGTTCGGAATCCTCCTTACTCTCCTCCATACTCTCCTCCTTACTCTCCTCCTTAACGTTACTTCAATCTTCTCTACCTTCCCTCTTCACTTCAGCTTTCCAGACAGAAGAACAGCGTTCTTCTTTTTTTTTTTTTTTTTTTTTGGTGGGGTAGGAGAAAGTAAAAAGTATAGGGTTTGGTGAGGGAGAGAAAAGGAAAGTGTTTGGGATGGCGAAGAGGGTAAAGAGAGGGAGAGGCGTCGGCGACGGCGGGAAGGAAATAAAATCGAAAGAGACGAATTACAAAGAAAAGGATACGAGGTGAACTCAAGCGTCAAAGGAAGACACACACACAAACACACTCACACACACACACACACATGTGAACACTTCTTTATACCAGTATACACACACGGAGATGCGTATTAGGAGATTAACACGTGTACAAATCCGGATATTCAGATATGCACACATTTTATCTGCATATACAAAGATTATCAGATAACAAGCATTAAGAAGAGTTATGATAGATAGATAAATAGATTCTAACAGAAATTAAACTTTGAACCAATAAATACACAGCTGCACATGCTTATATATATATATATATATGTGTGTGTGTGTGTGTGTGTGTGTATATATATATACATATATGCTAGCCGACCTTAGTCAAAGGTGATCCAAAGGCCTCCTTTTCAATATTTATTACACCAAGGCTTAGGAGTGGGCGCTACTCCATTTGCTGGATTGCTCCACTACCCTTGATCCGTATCTTATAATGCTGAGTGTTAATGAAGGACGTATCAAATATTATTTTTTGAGTCCTTGGTATGACTCAACCTGAGATTGAAACCCAGTCTCCCTGGCCATTAGCGAACACTCTAACTATTGTTTTAACCATCTGAACTTTCTCTCATTTTCAACATCTTTTCCAAAAGCTTTATATATATATATATATATATATATATATATATATATATATATATATATATATATATATATATATATATATATATCAAGAGAGAGAGAGAGAGAAGGTTATAAAGTTCTAGTCCCAATTAAGAAGAGATTGCCCAAGCGCTATGAAACACAAAAGTTATGCAGTTGAACACACTTCACAAATTTTTTCTTCCAAAATCCTTTCAAAAAATTTTCATCAATAAAAATTTGAAAAAAAGCAAGTATGTGTATATATTCTTTTTTGTCAATGCACTTAATGATTTGGTGAATATCAATCATATTGATAGAACATTATATGGTTGACACTTTTAAATCAAAATTCAGCGAAGTGTCAGGCTATGAATTTATTGATCTATTTTTGTTTGTTTGTTTGTTTGTGTGTGTGTGTGTGTGTGTGTGTGTGTGTGTGTATGTTTTTCACTGTTGTGTTTTTTTTTTCAGCTGTGACTTTTCTGTTCGCTGACATTAATGAACAACAATTTTACTTCAAAATATTTCTTACATTAATCACCACATTAAATTGGGATTTATTTTAACCTTTTCTTGCACTTATATAAATAGCTACACGTTTGACAAAAGTTTATGCAGAAGATTTAAAAAAAAGAACTTGGTTCTCAATCGTGATATCTTCTAAACAACACTTGTTATTCCATTCTTTCAACCAGTAAGCTATTCCTATTGTGTTGTTACCCGATTATGTTTAGACAGGAATTTTCTGTAAAGATCTTGAAAGAGTTTTATAAATTGATTTGATCATAATTATCTTTTAAAATCTGTTCGCATGAGATAACAATGAAAAGATTCCTTCCGAGAATAAATAGTTTTAAGAGTTTTGGTAAAAGGAAAAAAAACTTCAACGGAAGTTTACATAAATTCTTCCCCAACTGTATGACAACGAACGTTTTGAAGTGAATATAGGAAAATTGTCATGAGCAAATTTTCATGGTTAAAAATGATTGATGTGACTTGTCAAAACACTTATTTAGACGAAAGGAACTCGTTCAGCGCTATAAACAATAGGTGCAGGAAGAAAAAAAATTCCAAAACACCTACACACTTAGTCATTCACCTGCAGCAAAGTCGAGGTGACATCAGGGATTTTCTCTCTCTCTCTCTCTCTCTCTCTCTCTCTCTCTCTCTCTCTCTCTCTCTCTCTCTTTAGATCCTCTAGACTACATCTAGTGTCCGCAAAAAGCTGGTCTATTTAAATTTTTGCTGGTCAGCCAACACTGGTGTGTCCACGTATAGTAGTCCCCAGAAGAACATCGCTTATGAGTTCGTTCTTACTTCTCCAGTAGTGCCTACCATGTCTTGTTCGTCTCACAAACCATCCAAGTGGGTTGGCAGCGAGATGAGATGTAAGTGGCCAAACAACTGTTGTTTTGTGGAGTGCTACTTCAAAGATTTGTTCAAAACAGCAGGAGGAACTTTCGAGATACGTTTCGTTAGATTTCAGGTGGTGCAACCACACAGAAGTAGTAACATGGTCTATGAAGACTTCCTATTTTATTTAATCGGAAAGAAACAGTTCACATACCTCGGTAGCAATATTTCATCTACTAAAAATTTGTCAACATACACATTGGAGAGCCATTGACTGCTATTTACACGTTATCTCTCAAAGAGAAATCTGATATATATATATATATATATATATATATATATATAACAGCACATGCGTATTGTCATAGGTGTATTTTTTGGTTGGTTGGTTGGTTGGTTGGTTTCACAGTGTATCAACACTTTTAGGGTCATTTAACGCCGAATAAAGTCATTTTGATAAAAATTCAAACAATTCTTTTTAGTATAAGTACAGATTTTGTTTACACACAGTTAAACATCAAAACCGTTCTATTTCAAACAATTCAGCTCCAAGACTGGAACCTCACTATCAGATTGTTTAGTGTCATATCTAGGACACTGTTTGGGGGAGTCTTATCCCTCTACAGAGAAGCATTCGGTGTATTCTGCTGCCCCAGCCGACTGGGCAAAGGTGTGTTTGTGTTGTGCACACGCACACATTATTATAGACCCGATGATAATCTATATTTCTACCCAGACATACAGCTTCTGATACGGCGATACATCAGTGCATGTTTGGACACATTCATGGATGATAACAAAAACTATGTACACAGACATGAACACATAACTATGTGCACACCAGTGCACGATCTCAAAGGCGTAACGGTGAGCATTCGCGCGCATGCGTGAACCACCTTCACCCCCAAGCCCCTAGAAAACAAAGGCACGCGCGCATTAACTCCATATATACATTTGCCATGCATGCATATTTCGTATATGCGCTCTCACTTGTACACAGGAGACCCTATACAAACCCACCCATATCTGATTTTTTTCTTCTTTCTTTTCGTTCTATCAGAGAATTCATGAACGTTTTCAGGCTCACATTTTAAAACTCACACCCTTGCGCACCTATACGGACATGAGCGCACATCCTACCCCCCCTACACTTTAACTCGCACACAAATGCATTACGGGACGCACGAGCGGACGCACAATCGTCAAAATGAGACCGTTAGCAATGGCGGTATTCCCCATTCCTATCTTAACTCAGATCCATTCAAATCTTCCTTTAGTTCCTACCCACAAACTCTCGCTGTAGTTATAACTGCCGAACCGAACCTCTACCCCAGCGTCCCAACACCCCTGCCGCCGTCGCCACCACCGCCAACAACAACAGAAACTCAGCGATGAAGAGACAGGCCCATTATTCATCGTTCATAAAACAAAATTAACCACTTGCGTGGCGAAAAATGAGAATGAAGTTTGCACACAAACCCGTACGGACAACTGCACATTGCTACCTATATCTACAAACGCCCACGCACACACAAATGGCGGGGGGCAGTTGAACGGTAAAAAGAGACACATACAGACGCACTAACTCAAAACCCAAGATCCACGAAAGGTTCGGTGTGAGATTTTCAGGTTACTGACGACAATAGACACCTCAAGAAGATCGAAGAACAAAGCGGCCAAATTGCTTAGCGTAACAGTTATCGTCGTAAGAATTGGTGATCCGAGTTCAAATCCTTGACAAAGTTGTTTGAACAAATGACCTCCAAGCTCTAGGTAAATAGTAGATTTGACTGAACTATTTAGCCTTGGTACTGTAACCAATCTTGGAGAAGAAAAACACTGAGTTCAAATCGGGTTTTAGCAAACTAAACTATGCTGAAAAACTGGCCTTGTGCCACTTCCTGTCTGTGGTGGATGGGTAAATACATAGTTTGACCGTGTGCTAATCTAAACTAAAATTAGATATCAAGTTGAGATATTTGCCGTATGACAAGGGTTTGCAAGAACAAGTTAAACTTGCTTTATATAATTTTTTGGAGAAGCCTAGAAAGATAATAAATAGTTAATGGCAGAGCCGAATTCCTAAAAGAAATTGATCAGTAATTCACATTCCATCGGTCGATGAGTGTTTGTTTAATAACATAGAATTTTTAGCTCAAATCATTCTACCTTTAGCTTCAGTTATTCTTATGAAGATATTTGAATATAAGTATTGGGAAGGATGAAAAGACAATTTAAAATCTGACAAGACAGTATAGAGCAAGCCGAAAGTTTGCGAGAAAAGAATTAGGATCAGAATTTTACTTGTTTAATGCCAAAATGATCCCAGCGTTCCGATAAAATGCAAGTTCCCCTTCCCCCATCCCACATACACACACCTGGGCGGATTGAACTGTAACTCAAGAGTCTTTCCCGAAGTTGATTTATTCCAAATTCTCGCAATTTGAAAACCGAAGAATATATCAGTTGATTACTCAGTGATAAATATCACAGAAGCTAAACGTCAAGGAAAAGTAAAAATGATCAAAACAACAACAATGAGGATTATCGTCCGAATGTTTCAAGGGATAGTTTTTGGAAAACAATACTAAATTAATAGATATCTGACGAAAATATTGAAATAAAAACGAAAAGATGTTAAAAATATTCATCAGTAAAAAAAAACTGAGAGATAAGTAAAATCCAAAGAAAATAACAGAAAAAATTGAAGTTTATAGACAATTTTAATGGTGGCGTAGCGGCTAGCGAGCTGGACTGTAATATTGTAGTAAGCAAGTTCAAACCCAACTCAAGCCCTTTCGAATTAATACCCTCAGGAAAGAGATAAACCTCCTTATATCTCCCAGGTATCAGTTAAATAATACCTCTGCCGTTCTTCAAAAAAGATGGCTTTGGCATTAGATAACCCACAAAAGTTGATATGTTATTAAACAAAGAAGCCAAACTAATTATTTAAAAATAAACAAAAAAACATAAACACATTTTTAGGTTTGGTTACTTTGTTTAATACTATATTGTATGTGTACCTGTGTGCTTATGTGTGTGTGTGTGTGTGTGTGTGTGTGTGTGTGTGTTGTGTTTGTTTTGTGTGCATGCTTGTGCCTGCATGTCTGTGTGTTTGTGTTTGTTCGTGCGTTTATCTGTGTGTAGTGTTTGTCCATGTTTATGTGTTGTGTGTATGGGTTGGTGTATAGGCCAATACGTGAGTGTGTGTGTACGTGTGTGCACGCGCTCATGTGTATGTGTGTGTGTGTGTGTGTGTGTGTGTGTGTAAAAATTAACAAAAGTGACAAGACAAATAAGAATATTACTTTTGCTTTATCTATTTTTTTTTTTTTTTTTGTTCTTATAATTTTGAACTTAGTTCATTGAAAGGAAGCAAGATTTTTTTCGGAAGAAATTTTTTTTTTCTTTTTTAAATATTTTTTAAACGATTTGATATGTTATAAGAGAAACGACGGAAAATAAACTGGCAAACAAGAATATTCATCTAATTTAGAAATTATTTTAAAATATTTCAAAAATTTCAAACATTTTAAACTATTTTAAGATATTCTAAGATATTTTTAAAATTTAAAAACTATTCTAAAAAAATTCTGAAAAAAAAGTTCTTCACAAACACCTTTCTCCTGACGATGTCCAAAATTTGAAACTAGTTGAGAACAATAAAAAAATAAATAATGCAAAAAATAAAAAAAAACACACACGAAAATATTCCGATTGGTTCAATCACTTTGTTTTGGGGGAAAGTCTCTAGGGTGTAATGGCTCAAGTACTAGTCTGCTGCCTTCAGTATCACTTTTGCTTAAGTTTGACGTATAAAAACATACATACATTCATACATATATACGTAAATACATACGTACATACATATATATATATATATATATATATATATATATGTGTGTGTGTGTGTGTGTGTGAGTCATTGATAGTATTGATATGTCCGTGAAACAAGCATTGTAAAAAACAAAAATTATTTTGATACATACAAATAACACAACGTCTCAATTGATACATTCTTTCATCGTCTATATTGCGTGAATTTTTTCAGATATTTTCATTATTCCATTCTTTTTTTAACTATTGTCTTCATTTTCTATTGTCGGGACCTTGATTGATGAATTTCAAGTCAGACAGACCCTCGCCACTTTGTAAAAGATTTGGCGCAACGCAATCTTCCTACGTCTCTCACGACCTATTCGGTCTTGTGCCGAACTAATTTACACTTAGTTAAAAAAAAAAAAAAAAAAAAATGAATCATTTTAGTATGAACACAAAGCCAGAGAAATATATGTGTTCTACCTCACAGACATATACACACGTGTACGAACGCGAGGAACACAACTTCAGACGTGTGCATGCGTTTAACTGCACACTCTCGCAGCACGTGCACACTTTTGCAGACGGCTTCACAGATGCATACTCATAAACGAGCGAAAAAGGAAAAAAATACGGTATGCACTTGCAAAGGCACTTTCCCCTCCCCCCCCCCAAAAAAATATATATATCTGAAGCAAAAATGAGATAAAGGGAAACACAGAATGAATTAGTCATTAAAGCTGTTTTCTTCTTTTTCTTCTTGCTTCTCTCACTTCATACTCAATCTTCTTCTTCTTCTTCTTCTTCTTCTTCTTCTTCTTCTTCTTCTTTCAAATGATAATACAATAAAAAGAAAATAACCGATCTTTCAACTTATATTTTTTTAAGACCCTTAACTTTTTCTTCCTATTTACGTTTTTCTACTCTCAATCTCAAGAAAAAGAAAAAAAAAATAGATTGTTGGTGACAAAAGAGAAGAAAGAAAAGCCAAACTGATCAGGGTGACATTAGAGGAATGGATCGATACAGTGTGAATGGCGCCAGTGTCCCAGAGACGGGCGACTTTCTTTGGCACGACTGAAATCGTGTGATGAGTGGACCACTGGTCGGACAATGGCATCGAATCAGAAGCCTGAAAAACAGAAGAGCCTTGAATAGGGACAAAAAAATCTTGAGAGATCTAAGCCGGCCAAGATGATAGATGATCTCTTAAGCCTCTTGCGAGTAGTTCGTTTCGACACCTTCAATGACGCACTAACATTGTTGGTTGTTCATAACGAGATTTTTCAAGGGACGTTTAACAATCTGATTGCACCGATCTTTTATGATGATCTGTTCTCATAACCCTAGGGAGAGACATTAGAGAACTTCTAATGACCTGTTAGTTGTATTACCACTTTATCATGAGATATTCCGGAGGACATTTAACAACGTAAAGCATCTGAATGCTTTTCATGCCTTTTAGAAATATACTCTATTTCTTCACAATGCAAAATCATTCTGGCATCTTACGTGATCCGGTGAGGATATGAGTTGCTCATCAAGCCCATTTCGGACATTTTTTTCAATACCTTCATATATATATATATATATATATATATATATATATATATATATATATATATAGAGAGAGAGAGAGAGAGAGAGAGAGAGAGAGAGAGAAAGAAATTGATAACAAGGTAATCCAAATGGAAGGAGAGATTTATTGAGAAGTCGGCACTATAGCGTTTCGGTTCTACTGAACCATCATCAGGATTATGAGGGGTGATATTAGCAATGTTAAGTCAACGATGGATGTTTAAAAATGTTAAATACAAAAACCTTGGGGAAAATTTGTATAACAAGAAAAAGTTGGCTGTTTAATTGATGAATCAGCGTTTGTTGTTTTAAATTACGTCATTTGACTTATTAGAAATATTGTGTAGAATTTATGTTTCGTTTGTTTATCGAGAAAGATTTCGAGTCAAAAGGAAGAAAAAGAAAGAAAAACAAAAATAAAAATAGAAAGCATAAAAATCATGATATATGTAGAAAATATTAACTAAAGATGGAATATATTGTAGCTATATATATATATATATATATATATATATATATCCTTGGGGAAATTATGAACCTCGTTATCTCCCAGTTGTGGTTTAAAGGGTACCACTAATGACATTCTACAAAAATGGCTTTGGCATTAAACTAAGCAACAAAGGTTGATATGTCATTAAATAAAGAAACTAAAGCTAATATCTATCTATCTATCTATCTATCTATCTATCTACGAGGATCATAAAATAGGTTTCCAGACTTTTTTCGTATGGGCACTTTTATTGATAGTACACACATGAAACTCTAGCCCCCTTCGAAGTAATCTCCTCCGGCTACAATGCACTTGTACCGTTCTAACAACTTCTGCAAGGCCCCATAGAAGTCCTCTTGTGTGAACGTGTCAATGAACTTCGTCACAACCTCTTTCATCTCCTCAATTGTCTCATAACGACAGCCTCTGAGCTTAGGGAATAACCAAAAGTTACAGGGAGCGAGGTCTGGACTATAGGGAGGCTGAGGAACTGTCTTAATGCCCATCTGGTCAAATAGTCTGTGACAAGGATGGAGTTGTGGACTGGTGCATTGTCCTGGTGGAAATGCCACTGACCCGATTTGAAGAGTGCTGGCCTCTTTCGACCGAATCTCTTCCTGATCTCCAATAAAACCTCAACATAGTAACCCTAGCCATAACCCTAACCGTTTGGCCAATCAACTCTGGTCTATTGATTTCCTTACTCCTCCCACACCTCTTATCATCCCTCACAGACTCTCTACCTTCCTTGAATCTCTTATGCCACTTAAAAACTGATGCTCGATTCATGCAAGATGGTCGAAAGGCAGTCTGAAGCATTCCATATGTTTCTGTGGCATTTTTCCAAGTTTAAAACAGAATTTTATTGCATATCGTTTTTCTAAAGTGTCAGATTGCATTTTTAATATTCATCAGCTGTGACAATCAGGTTTTAGTAGAGTGTATTCCAATTCCTGCTGTAGCTGTTCATTTGAAGGTGAAATCATAAAAATTGGTCAGTCATCTCATAAGATGTATAGCAATAACATAGTGAATTTTCAAGTGTCTACGACAATTTTAAATTCCTGTACAAAAATGTCTGGAAACTTATTGAATGCACCACGTATATATAGCTATTAAGGAATTTATGGGTGCTAAGATTAATTTTGATTGTCGTAAATTAACACAATCTTTCAACCTCCCTACTGCCCTGTCGGTGGGCCCAAAATCTGCTGTGTCCCTTGCAGAGGGATAAAACCTCACACGCCAGCAAAAAATATTATCCTCGGTATAAAATTGAACAGTATTTGTTGACAGGGTCTATTTCGGGAGTTCTGGGTTTTGTAGAGTACTCTTTCATTGCCATTACTCCTAGGTCCACCTGTAGTAGTTGTACCTCTCAGGATCCCATCAATGAGTCAAAAAGACCCGTTTTCAAATCATTTGTATCAGATATGACTGCTTGATATGTGTGCAAAAATCTTATTAAATAATCATATAAAATATGTGAATATGAATTAACGCAATTCACTAACTTCTTGATATGAAATAACCCCATGCGGGTTGATATGCTATTAAAATCAATCAACTAATCAAATAACCACCTTTTTTTGCGTACGCGTTTGTTTTAATATAAAAATTCATTGCATCTATTTTACATATTAACTGAGGCAAAATATGATACTAGTTCTTTTTTATTCGAAAAAATGTTAAAAGTATCGTGATTATTCGGTCGTATCCACTGTAACCGACTTATTGCGAATCTGAGGTGACGATCTTCAAATAATAAAGTGTTTTAGTCACCTACTTAAAGTAAGTGATGTGCCAGTAAATATGAAATTATATTTCTTATTTTCATTTTGTTTAATATAACCCATACTCTGTATTTGTAACCATTTTATCATTTGTGGAAGGGATGTCCGCGTGTAGTTATGGTTAAAGCAATAGACTGCAGAATCGTAGTAAGTGAGTTCGAACTCCAGTCGCGTTATTACGTTCATTTTCGGTCAAATACTCTTGGTCTCAAAGTAAACACACTCCAGGAAAGAGGAACAAGGACCCCTATATAAACAAGTCTGGCCAGACAAGAGTCATTTATGTTGGAAACAAGAGAGAGTTCAAGTCTCATTAAGTACCCAATTAAAAAGGCCTTGTGCCATATAGGTTCTCTGACGAAAGCAACAAGCGGGAAACATACATATATATAACGCGTATGTAAGAACAAAATAAATAAATTCAAAAAATACAAATCTCTTCGTGGATCTTCTTATTTTAATATATATATATATATATATATATATATATATATAAATATATATATATATATATATATATATATATATATATATATATATATATATATATATATATTTGTATGTGTGCGTGTGTGTGTAGATAGAATGATTGTGAGATAGATTGATAGATTCCAATACTTTAAACAACATTTCCAAATTATCCTAAAAAATACCAATAATATAATTTCGATTGGCTTTGATTGCAAGATCTTAAACTGTCGTTATTCTTTTTCTGTTCCAGTGTTTTTACCAGTGAGCTTTCTCATGACACGATTTCTTAATGGGAAAGCTTAAAAAATATGGAACGAAGAAAGTGAAACGATCCAAAAAAAAACGCGTATTGTCATAAAAAGAAGCGTGAGAGAGAGAGAGAGAGAGAGAGAGAGAGAGAGAGAGAGAGAGGGACTATTTTGAATCTCGTTAGGGGCTTTTGGTAGAGTCGAGTTTCAATTAGTGATGTTAGAGTTCGGCCTACATTAGACAAGACCACTCAAAGTTTGATTTTGAAGTGATTTTTTTTTTCATTTTTTATTGTTCGTTCATTTTTCTTTCTCTTTATCATTTTTCTTAGTTGTTTTGAGCGGTTTTTTAGCTGTTGTTATTGGATTCACTTGAGACACACACACACACACACACACACACACGCGCAAAAAAAAATGATGTTACACACTGACCTAAATAAAACAACTAAAATGTCATCTGCGATAATGATAATAATCACCGAAGGAAATTAGAATACTAGTCTCTCCTTTCTTTCTATTTTAGGTTGGAAAAAAATCAAATATAATAAGCACGATTGTTGCGTTTATTTCTTTTCTGTTTGTGAAATCGTAAAAATTCTAATTGGCTTTGAAAAAAAAGTTTTACAGACTGATTAAAATCTCCGATTATTGTCCCAGGTCACCACTAAAGAACTGTTCCTAAAAAAAATAAATAAATGGAGTAAGGGAAGAGGGTGAGTCAGAAAGACTAGTGTTAGTCTGGAAAAATAAACGCGTGTCAGTCATTATATGGTATGTCTTGTCTACTAATTAATTGTGGAAAGAAGCAAGGAACTATAGAAGCAAGGAACTATAAGTCTAATGAAATGAAATGAAACGCTTCGTTTCATGTTGCTTGGAGTGCATCTATAATAGGCAAATTTTGATGAATTCATTTGATCACCGAAGATTCATCTCTCTCTCTCTCCTACTCTCTCTCTCTCTCTCTCTCTCTCTCTCTCTCTTTCACAAAAACAACCCCAATTCATTTGATCAGCAAAGACTCTCTCTCTCCTACTCTCTCTCTCTCTCTCTCTCTCTTCCATAAAAACAACCCCAGTTCATTTGATCAGCAAAGACTCTCTCTCTCTCTCTCTCTCTCTCTCTCTCTCTCTCTCGCACAAAAATCTAATTTCTTCTTATAAGAAAACAGCATATCTGAAAGAGAACAAAACACATTGTATAACTGCTTTACAGTCCTTGGTGAAACCTCCGTCCCGTTCGAGAAATAAAACTAAACAATAGAATTAATTCAACAACGGGAAACATCCTCTGTCCCATGTTGCCTTGTCATATTCCCAACTCACATTAAGGTAAGCGACAATTGTTTGAAAGAAAGTTTCCGTCCATTCTCTCATCAATCAAAATGCATTTACCCAGCCCCTTCGATCCGAGCAGGATGCGACCACATGGTCAATTCTTAAGCAGAGCATCGCTCGTTCTTGTATCATTTCATAGTCTAAGAAGTTATTTACAAATATTGTAGTTTAAACCTTCGATTGATGTGTATGACGATAGCTGAATTACTCTTAAGAAAATATTCAAAATTTATACATTCTTTCTTTGACTGGCCTTTATTTTTCAACCAGTTTTTATTGATACAAAATCAGTTTTTAAGGGAGAAGTGGCGTAGTGGTTAACGTGGTAGACTACAACATCGTAGTTAGCGAGTTCGAATTCCAATCACGCTATTGTGCTCACTTGGGAGATATATATATATATATATATTAGCTTTGAGTTTAATACTACAACAAATATTCTTCTACAAGGATAGATTCGGAATGTAATAACCAACGAAGTTTGATATGCCATTAAAAAAACAGAAAGTAAAGAGAAACCTATTCATATTAATTAATTATCATAACATTTTATGGTGATTTTAAGATACCATTTTTATAGTAATATTTTTAAAGTACCATTTTTAAAGTTGGAGGTGCCCGTGGTGTAGTCGTTATCGCCGTAGGAAATGAACACGACGATACGAGTTCAAATCCTGGACGAGACTGATTGCATTTCACATAGCACTAATACCCTTGGGAATGGTATGAATCCAATAATTCTCCCTCCAGCTATGGGTAAATAGTAGGACAGACTAGGTTCTTCAGCCATGGTTAGGCAACTAGTCTAGGAGAAGGAAAACTCTGAATTCAAACCTGTTAAACTCCGCTTAAAAATTGACCTTATGTCATATCCTGCCCGAGCGGAGGGATTGGTAAATAGTACCATTTTTACGGTAATATTTTTAAAGTACCGTTTTTACAGTAATATTTTTAAAGTACCATTTTTAAAGTATCATTTTTAAAGTAACATTTTTTACCCCCACCCCCAGCGAGATTTAGAATACGTTTACTGCAGCGCTTCCAAAAGAATAACAACCTCCCCCAGTGGTGTCTTGGGTATGACACGAAACTATATCAAATAGTAAGGCTGCACATCTGGAGAGTATGGAGTATCCCTTTATTTTGATTATTCCAGTTCCACTCTGAAGTGGGGTGGTAGTACACGTTAGCGTCCCATCTATAGGCCAAATAGATCCGTTAGAAAATTACCAGCATTCGATAGTACCGTGTGCAATCAAAAAATCTCTAAAGAAACAACTACATAAAAATGTAAATATGAATATAAAATGAAGGTGATTCACTAACCTATAGGCATAAAATAACCCTAGACACGTTAACATAATCAATCAGTTTGTTAAAATCAATCAGTTACTCAATCAGTATTTTTTTTTTACCGAAAAATGCATCAGAGAAAGGGTTAAGGCTTTTTACAGTCTTGAGAAATTGTAGAGGCGAAATATTGGTGCAGAAAAATACTCATTTTAGAAGGAATTTGTCACTTATACACACCATTATTTGGACAAAAACAGTCCAAATTTCATTGAGTTTTATACAAAAAATGTTATTACACGACACACAGACAAATAAATTCTCAGAAGTAAATTCTATTGAATATATTTTATCCATTAGAATTTTGAAATAAGGGAAAAACTTTTCATAATATTCGACAAAAGATTTATTAGATGTTAAAAGAAAAAAATGGATCTTCCAAAAGATCTGATAAATTCAAATCTTGAAATATTTTTAAAATATTAATCTTCTAATGGGAAGTCTACAAAATTTCAATGTACACAATGAAATATTCCTGAATTTTTTTGTTTTGATATTGAAAATAGACATGTTTGTTAAATTTTGCTATATCTCTATATATGAATCAAAAATGTCTGTTAGCCCAGTCAGCTTGGGCTGCAGAATACACCGACTGCATCTCTGCAGAGAGGTAAGATTCTCCCAACGAGTATCCTGGATGTGACACTAACAATCTGATGGTGAGGCTTCAGTAATGCTGGAGCTTTGGGGAATGCGGAGTACCCCTTCATTGCCATCCCTGCCCGAGTCCATAACTCGGAGTGGTAGCACCAGATAAGGTCCTATCTATGGGTTAAATAGAACTGTCATTTAAACTGGGGCAATTATGCTAAACTGAATTGCTTGAAATAGAACTGTTTAAATCATTTAACCGTGTGTAAATAAATAACTGAAGTTTCAATTGAATTGTTCGTATATATGGTAATACCTGGAACCATTTAACTTTGTTGACTTATCCTAAATTGAATCGTTAGAAATAAAATTGTTCGATCATTAAACTGTGTATATCTACAAAATGTGTTTAGAAATCATATATTTAATATATATGGAAAAACAGGATTTGGCATTAAATAACCAATAATAGTTGATATGTTATAAAACGAAACGAAACCAAACAAGACCGAAAAGTCTGTAACCCGAAAAATAATTATAATCTTCGATCCATGAAATTAATATTCATCACTGAACGAAGTGCCTTGACAAGGAAGGAGATTATGTTGAGAAATAAGATTTTCTAAAATATATGCATTTTGATCATTAGATTGCAGACTTACTGACGCAAACACCATACCTAAGGAGATATATATTTCTAGTCTCATTTGGTGGCCAATTCACATGGCCTTGTGTCACATGTTCTCAAACGAAAACAGCAAGCTGGAAACATATACATATGTAAGGACAAAATAAATGATTCTTTAAAAAATACAAATATCTTCGTGGACCTATTCATTTTGAAATATTCCTTTTTTCTCTCTTAAGACCTACAACGAAAAAAATTATATATATATATATATATATAAACACGTGTGTGTGCGTGTGTGTGCGTGTGTGTGTGTGTGTTTACTATCCTTCCACACAAGCAGGGTGTAACACAAGATCACTTTTTATCCGAAGTTCAACAGATTTCAATTCTGAGTTTTCCTTCTCCGAGACTGGTTGTCATACCAAGGTTCAAGAACACAGTCTACCCAGCTATTTACGCAGAGCTGGAGGGAGAATACTTGGATTCATACTTTTCCTCAGGTATATAGATATACAGGGTGTCCAACAATGTATACACATTAAAAATAATTGTAAATGTAGTGTTTAATTAGAATTTATTATTTCAAAATTGTAAAAATATTTTACAAGTGTCATTTTATTGTTTTTTCACTGTCTGTTCTCAAACTAACGCCATTTTGATCCGACACTAATAATAGAATTCTAATTAAACACTACGTTTACAATTATTTTTAATGTGTAAACATTTTTTGGGCACCCTGTATATACTGAATTGGATGAGTAACTTATTGTCTAAATTATACCAAAATAAAAAAAAAAACAGACATTCTGCTTTATCAAATATATTAATCAAAATTTCATAGAAATATCTTGAAGTACTATAGATTAGATTTCTTCAAAGAAATCGATATTGGCTTCAAACGCAGCCTCTAGACCGACTTCGGAATCTCCTGCAAGCCTTTCCGACTTTCCCCTTGTTTGAATTTGTAAATATTGTTATTATCCTTGCCTTCATTTCATTTTTGGTATTGAACAGTTTTATTGACCTTCGTTCAACCACACAATCTTGGCAGTTAGAGGGGACACATGTTGGGAGGAAGATTGTGTTCTCTTGCTCGTGTGGCATGTTACAATGTCCCGTTGTCAGACACAGGATCTTCCAGCAGTTACCATCTCTTTTTGGAGGTGCCCGTGGTGTAGTCGTTATCGCCGTAGGAAATGAACACGGCGATACGAGTTCAAATCCTGGACGAGACTGATTGCATTTCACATTGCACTAATACCCTTGGGAAAGGTATGAATCCAATTATTCTCCCTCCAGCTATGGGTAAATAGTAGGACAGACTAGGTTCTTCAGCCTTGGTTAGGCAACTAGTCTAGGAGAAGGAAAACTCTGAATTCAAACCTGTTAAACTCCGCTTAAAAATTGACTTTGTGTCATATCCTGCCCGAGCGGAGGGGTTGGTAAATAGTACCATCTCGATCAATATCAGCACTACCTCCTCCTGGCACTTCATGTAGATCAGTGTTGAGTTTGAAGCCATGTGGAAGATGATTGGAGTTATAATGTCAACATCACTAGTGACCAGCTCAAACATCATGATATGGACTGAGTGTTTGGTTTTTATCAATATCAACGTGAATCTTCAGATTGACACCACAATATTCTGAAATGTTCGTAACGGCATTTCCGTCGTGAATGCCAAGCATTGTATCATATTGCTTCCATATTTCTGGAGGAGTGAATTACGTATGATACTGCTTTTCTTATAGAGAGTGACCAACCGACTCTAGTTTGCTGCACAGTAAACAAAATCCGAAGCAAATAAACTGCATGTGCAACATTTAAATCGCTATACTTTATCCATCGTAGTATATATATATATATATATATATATATATATATATACATATATATATATATATATATATATATATTCAAAATATATATATATAAATAATATATATATATATATATATATATATATATATATATCCAAATATATATATAAAATATATAAAGAAATATGTATATATTCAATATATATATATATATAAATATAAATATATATATACTCAAAAATTATATATATATATATATATTCAAAAATATATATTTTCAAAAAAATCTATACATATTAAATATTATTTTATATATATACATATATATATATATATATATATATATATATATATATATATATATATATATATATTCAAAAAATGCATATATATTTAAAATATATATATATATATTAAAAAAAAAATTTTTAATATATATATATATATAGAGAGAGAGAGAGAGAGATCGCTGGTTTGTTCAAAAGATCAAAAGATAATGAAAATGAAGTTATACTTATAATGACGAAAAGGAATTCCTCTTTTGATACAGGGGAAAATTGACAGAATATCACTATATCATTTCAAACAAAAGCCTAAACGAATGTACAATTATTATTATTATTATTATTATTATTATTATTATTAATAATAATAATAATAATACAGGGAAGATAAAGATAGCCTTTAGATATGTATATGGAATCAGCTTTTGAGTAAAGACTCGTAAAAAAGAAAAATGGTTCTGAAACACCCTAATATCATAAACATCGTTATTGATATTATCAAAGACAGTATTCAAAACCTTTATCAGAAATCGCGCGTATAATAAGGGGGCAGAAGTGCTATGCGTTGCTTTTTGGATTTTTTTTTGTTCGCCTCAAGGATCCATAAGAAAATTAGATTTCTGCGTTTCTGACTGCATTTTTAGCATTTCAATGTTTTTGAGTCTTTTTTTGTTTTTTTTTGGTTGGTTGTTGTTGTTTATTTTTTTGTTCTGTTTTGTCTTTTCTTCTTATTGCACATCGTTATAAGTAAGCACTTCCTCTCATTGTTCGAAATATTATTTTACAACTAACCAACGACTCGTCAACGTTAATCAAATGCGAATTACCTAGAGATAGATAGATAGATAGATAGATAGATAGATAGATAGATATAAGCAGGTTGAGATATATACTCGGTGGCTTGTGTATCCATTCCGTTACCGTTGTAACAGAGGTCCATCTTGATACTGATGCCTCAATTTACAAAGACGTGGAAGTTTCTTATAAGAATTTCATAATCATTTCTGTTATACATAACAGAAATGATTTGTAAATTTGGGCGATTAAAAAATGATAGATATGTAACATAATGACCCTCGACCGAGCCGTCAATCAAGAGATGCACCTGTGTAAATAAGCGGAAGAAAGCGAAACAGGTGCATCCGGTCGAAGATATCGGAATATCATCTTGACCTGTGGACGTGGTTCAATTCGGTGCCGATGCGTACGCCCACAGGAAGCAGGTGGATGTCAAACAATTATATAACCAGGTGCCACAGACGGCTGGAGTCAGTTCGAGTTCCAGTTGCAGTTGGAGTCAGTTGGAGATAGGATGCCATCGTGAGAACAGCTCGCAGACTGAGGGATTTACAGCCCACAGTGACCCACGGTTGAGCAGCCCAGCCAGAATGCGAAAGAAGTGCTGCTAGGGTCAGAAGAACTTGGGGTCAATATGTAGCAGTCTGTCCCCGTCTCCAACTCACCTCTCACACACAACCAGCATCAAATAAAGTATGAGAGATTTATATTTTTATAAAGAAGTGTGTTCGTTCGTTGTTTGAAGTCGTCATTATTGTTGATTATGTTTCCATATATATATGTATACGTGCAGTTATACCGTAGTATACAATAGATAGATAGATAAATAGATAGATAGATAGATAGATAGATAGATAGATAGATAGATATGAACAGACCTGAGATAGATAGATAGATAGATAGATAGATAGATAGATATTGAAATCATAATAGATAAAGGGATGTCTCTATCCCGTTGTGACTAACGTGTTGGACTGTGCCAAACTCTAGTCGCGCAATTAAGTTCTCTTTGGACTCTTAGGAAATAAATGACCCCCCCCCCTTATCTCCGCCTGGCAATGGGTTTAAATAGTACGACTATTGTTCTTCTACAGGATGGCTTTGGTGTTGAATAACCCACGAAGGCTGATATGCCATTAAATAAAGAAACCAAACAATAATAGATGATGTTTAGGCTTTTGACCAACATGTATGCAATCACCCAATCTCTATTCTACAGGCAGGTAGCGATACAAGGTCAATTTTTGAGAGGAGAGCAGCTGTTTTCAATTGAGTATTTTCCTTCTTTTTTTTTTTAGACTGGTTGTGTAACCCAGGGCTTATGATACCGGATGGATTCATGCCTTTCCTAATGGCATTAGCTCGAACTGAATCGCAAACAACTTCATATAGGATTTGAACTCAGGTTGTCGATTCCAGTCCCATTATCCTAAGTACGCCTCCATGTAGACCTTTCCAAATTTAATCATTAGCAAAAAGTGGGTCATTTTATGAGCTGAAACTCGTGCTAAATATTCAACCGACAAAATGCCAACAGTCATTTTATTTGCAACGCTTTCGTTCCAAAATAAATAATCCAATTTTACTTTGGCCTTTAATCAATAAACAAAAACATCTACCTTAAAATTATTTTATTGCTGTCACCTGATGTTTGAAAAGTTTTAAATAACCACTTCTTGGAGAGCCTTCGCGCTTTCCATTAGATATTCTTCAATGTTAACTTGCTGAAGGCTGTTATTCTTTCCTTCTTATTGTCATGGTTTTTTTTAGCTAAGCTTTGTCGAAGAGGGTTGAAAATTCCTTCAATAGAAGCTATAAAAACTCAAGAAAATATCATGATGGAAAACTGCAGTAGCCAGTTAGGCCAACCTGCAAACACGACAACATTAGAAATATCGATATTTTTTACTTTGTTTAAGACTGACAGTTGCACGTAAAAAAATATGTCAGTAAAACTTGATGTTAAAGCTAAAATTTATGCTTGGTAGTCCGATGCGTCAAATATCCATAAAATATCCTATAGAAGCATCATAAACTAAGAAAAGGTGCTGTCAATAAGTTCAAAAAATGCCAAGAGTACATGTGAACCGGGTGTTGTACGAGAATTGCCGGTTAACTGTTTGGAGCGGAATCCTTAGTGAATTAGTAGGCACACAACAGAATAGAAACTACTTCGAAGGATAAGGGAGAAACTAAGGTTAGAGCAATAAAATGTTTTCATTGTCAAATCTTGATTTTTGTGAATATTTATAATACCGGTCCTTTGGCTAAGTGAGTTGAGGGTTCTTCAATGACCCGGGAAACCGGGGTTCAATCCCAGGTCGAATCATGCCAAAGGCTCAAAAAATAGCACTTGATAGCTCCTTGCTTAACACTCAGCAAGTACGTATCATGGGTAGAGGGAGCAATCCATGGAAAGGAGTAGCGCCCTCCCAAACCCTTGATGTAGTAGCTATTGAAAAGGGAGCCCTCGGGTCACCCTCGATTACGGTCACACAATTTCTAACATATATATATATATATAAACTGATATATTGTTTATATGAAACTTAATGGTAAAAGTGTGTGTGAATAAAAAACATAGTTTAAAAACGTTTTTAATAAATCGAGAAAGTGCTCAAATAGTCACCTACAGAGCAAGATAAAACTTTAAAGAAACTGGTATCTTACTTCTTTATGACGGCTTCATTACTTGAAGTTTTCATGAATTCAAAACATAACTATCTGATAAAACTCAATAGTATAAATCTGATATCATTACTTGTATATTGTAGTGACTAGCATGCTGAACTGTGACATCATAGTACGCGAGTTCGAACTCCAGTCTTGATATCACGTTCGCTTTCACGTTCACTTCAGACTCATACTCTTTGAAGGGTATGAACATTCTTATTCCCCTCCTCCAGGTATGGACTAAATAGTACAATTATTGTTCGTTGCTGGGATGGCTTTGGCAATAACATAACCCACGAAAGTTGATATGTCATTGAACACAGAAACAAACTCAATTAATCTTGCATTCCATCTGATGATGATTTTTTATGCATGAAACTTTGAGTAATAAAGCTGACCAAAGGAGATGAAATAAGAATTTCATATATATATATATTATATATATATATATATATATATACATGACTGATATTATTTAATTAATTAGTGTTTGCTGGGAAGGTTGACAACAAATGTAACTGTTTTTGATATTTGCTGGTCAAATAATGTAAATACAAGTGTATTCAGCGCTAAATTCACTTACTCACACAGTATGTTTAACATGAGGCCTGGTGGCATGTCAGTGACAAGACATTTTGTCGAAATGTTTGTAAATGGAATAGAGTAACTTTTATGAGACCTGATTGAATAAAAATGTCTGAAAATTCTGCACTTAAAATCATTACGATAACTTACTCCAATTTCTTCATATAATAAGAATATAAAATTGATAAAAGTAATATAAAATTAATACCATATCTATATGTACGTATGAATGTTTTCGTGTGTGTGTGCGTGTGCGTGTGTGTGTTTGCGAAATTCATTTTGCTTCATTATTATAGATGATCTAGATAAATACATACCTATGTAAAGTTCGGTAAATTTCATTTAAATAATCGATAACTCAATATAATAAAATTACATTGATAAATATATGTAATTACTCAGATACTTAATAATGCCTTTATATCTGTGTGTGTGTGTGTGTGTGTGTGTGTGTGTGTGTGTGTGTGTGTGTGTGTGTGTGTGTGTGTGTGTACGCACGTGTGTGGTGTACGCACGTGTGTGTGTGTGAATATTCGGCATTTGATATATATGAGTATTTCTCACTAACACTAGACCTCGTTGATCAAGTTCCTATTTAAAAAACAGATATCAAATTCTGATTTTGAAGAAATCACTGCCCTTCTTTTTGGATGACTGATACAATACAATCTTTCTAACCCAAACAAATACCCAATTAAATATATATATATATATGTGTGTGTGTGTGTGTGTGTGTGTGTGTGTGTGTGTGAAGAAAAAAAGGAATTCGTTTTTAAACTATTTATTTTTCGTTTTCTTTCAAAACAATTTAGGAAATTAGATACCATCACACTGAAAATAGTAGGAAAAATTCTGAATCATTAACCATTGGTATATTATTCACATTATTCATATTTAATATATCCTTTTGAATATATTGTTATTTCACAGACACACATACACTCGAAAATATTAAACCATTTATTTCGTGAAGACGACTTAAAACGTCAGAAACACGTGTTAAAGAAAAATAAATAACCTAAAAACAAATCCCCTTTATGGCCTTTTTATTTTAAAGTATTTACTTTTTTCTCTCATTGGGCCAACAAAAAATTATATACACACACACACACACACACATATCTATAGAGAGAGAAAGAGTCTGTTTCTTCCGCGATGCAGTCTTTTTTGTATTGGGCAGGAAATGTTCAGTATTCATTTGCCCCTTTTTCGTCTCTTCTATTCCATCTGATGACTGGATTTCTTTATTGCAAACTAAGACAATGATCATAGGTGGAGACAAAATATTTTTTTAATTTTAGCCCCGTCTACAGACCAGTATTTCTTGATTTATGAAAAATGTTTTTAGAATGATTGATTCGTTTCAATATAGATAGATAGATAGATATTTGTCGCAGCCTCCCACCATACAGGACCTGACACAATGATTATAACTTAGGGAGGGGAAGGTCGAGAACGAGCCGAGACTCGAACCCTGTTAGTCTGTGCTGCTCATCGACCCACTAAGTGCAATGTGGGTCTTATGGGCCAAGCAGTTTCATGAATCCAAATGTGGATCCGGGCACGTATGCCGGGTGAAAGCTCGAACTAAACAGCAAGGTCTAGTGTTGTACATAGGGTTGCAGCTCGCGTAAGCTGGGAGCCTTTCGGCCTTAAATCTGCCATTGATTTCGATACCCCATCTGGCACGAATGCCAGATGGCCCAGCAAGAACCGGGGAAGTATATATATATATATATATATATATATATATATATATATATGTGTGTGTGTGTGTGTGTGTGTGTGTGTGCGAGGATCATTCAGTAAAGGAATCTTTTTTTTTAAAAAAAGCAAAATAATTTTTTTGATGCAATGTGTTTTTCAACAAATGTAAAAGTCTGCATTTTTTGGAATTAGTCTAGAGCCAAAATGATTTTTAGCTCACAAATTGTATTTATTTTGAGGTTATTCGAAATGGCAGCAAATCAATCAAAGTGTTCCAGGCTTTAACAAAGTTCTATCATCAAATTTTCCGGGGCTAAGAAAAGTATATCATGGGAAATTTACTGAAAAATGAGCGGTTTGTTCGGAGAATTATGTTTTAGTCGGTGATACGTGTTTTCAAATGTGTTTGTCACAACGAACTTGAGTTGAAAGGACAATCCCTAAAAGAGAACAAACTGATTTTCACGTTAAAAAAAAGTTCTGAGTGCAGCCTTTATGAAAGAAAATCAGGCTAAATATCTTTTCAGATATGAAAGAACTAATTGATTTCGTTGAAAATAATACATCTCTAAAGAGTACTTTATATATATATATATATATATATATATAGTATTATTCAGTCCAGTTAAACCGGAGTTGGGAGTAATTCCATCAGGACAAAAAAAAACACTCGACAGTGAACATTTAATATATATAGTATTAAATATGGAGTTTTAAGTTGAAATGTATTTAGAATTAAAAAAAAAATTAATTTACTATAATTCCAACCGGTAATAAAAACAAAAAAACAGAAGTGGGCGAAATGGTGGAGGAACTTTTCACTCCTCTTCTATCCCCTCCCACCCTTCTTTCCTGTGTCTATTCTGATTTATTTTATCCATTAGATCTGAAGAAGTCCTGTTACTTTTGATGTTCTTGATTTATATCAAAACCCATAACAGGATGGAAATAAATTTATAATCCTAATGTGACCGGTTTTTGTTTTTTCTTAAAGAAATATATATATATATATATATATATATATATATTAGAGCAATGTATGGTTGTCACTATCTCACTTAGTCGGTTTGTGGCAGACCAAATGCAGTATAATTTGGAGAGTGCTTAATATCTGTGATAGAGCAATCATATGCTAATTAATGAATGTATATTAGTTTTTATATACATAATCAATAGCTTGGATGCTTATCTGTGATCACTGGTTTCATGCCGTCTTATTACGACAATCATCAGGCAGAGAAAGCTGTTTCTGCATGAATATTGTCGTAATAAGACAGCATGAAACCTGAGGTCGTAGACAAGCACCCATGCTATTAAACATATATAAAAACTAATATATATTTATTTATTATATCGATATAAGAACCGAGCCATTGGCCTAATGAGTAGAGTGGTGGCCCATTGGCCGGGGTTCAATCCTAGGTCGAGTCATACCCAAGACTCAAAAGATGGTACTTGATGATACCTTGCTTAATACTCAGTATTATAAGGTAAGCATCAAGGGAAAAGTGGAGCAATACAGGGAAGGAGTAGCTCCTGCGCCTTGATGTAGTAGCAATTAAAAAGAGAGCCTTCGGTTCGCCAACTTTATTTTTACTTCTCTCTCTCTCTCTCTCTCTCTCTCTCTCTCTCTCTCTCTCTCTCTCTCTCTCTCTGTGAACAAATAAATCGTTTAAAAATGTTTTACTTACATCAAGAAAATGCCCAAATATGGTCAAGTAGACCCGGATAAAACCTAATAGAAACTGATATATCACCTGTTTATAATGGTTTCATTGCTTTCATGCAATAGAAATATAATTCTCAGATAATACTTAAGAATTCACTCTCTCTCTCTCTCTCTCTCTCACACACACACACACACACACACACACACTGTGTGTGTGTGTGTGTGTCCTTTTAATAGCACTTTTTTGATCATTATAAGAACAAAACGAAATGTATACTGTTTCTACAAACCAAAACATTTATACGCACACACACATTATATATATATATATATATATATATATATATATATATATATGTGTGTGTGTGTGTGTGTGTTTGTGTGCATACAAGGGGCGTTTAAAAAGTTCAAAGGCTCACCTGGAAAGAAGAACCATAGCTGAACATTTTTGTTATGTCAAGACACTAACACGGATTATGATCGTAATTTACGACGCTCTTTGCTTCGATGTTGCACAAGGCCGAATGAATGGAGGCACCCAATTAGACTCGAACTCACTCGTGTAGCTTTCCTAGTCTAGATTGCTAACCATTACACTACCAGCGGTGCCCGAACACGTCTTATAATACAACTAATAAAAACTAGTTCAGATTTCCGATTTAATTTCTGTGTAGTTGAAGCCCATACAAAGGTAAAATATGTGACACAAAACCTGAACGAGGCTTAGAACTTTTCAAACGATCCTCGTATCTATCAATCTATATATAGCTATATATATATATGTACATATGTATATAATCTTGAGGAATTTTAAAAAAACAAAAGATTGATCAATATATTTATATGTCAAATTTCCCAACGTATCCCATTCCACATCGGAGAAAAAAGAATGTAATTTTCTCTCGATTTTTCTTTCTTTTACGAAGTTGTTATTAAGTTACTCAAACTGTTTAGTCGCACCTCTCATATATATATATATATATATATGTATATGTATATATATATATATACATGTTTATATATACATATATGTATAATGTGTGTGTGTGTGTGTGTGTAAATGTTTGTGGTTTGTAGAAACAGTATATATATATATATACATTTCGTTTTGTTCTTATAATGATACAAAAAAGAGCTGTTCCAAAACACAAGTGCCATTCTTCTGATAGCACAAACTGAAAGGGCGGGAAACGCTGAACAAATTATGCGCCATAAATTTGACAAGATGGTCGAATAAAACGGCGATAAGATCATTTTGAAATTTATAAACGGAAATAAATCTTTTCTAGGCCGTTTCGTCTTTAAAATATTAGATCTTCGCAAATCATTATTTGTTTTTTCTATGTTTGATTTTATTTTTGTTTTTGATTTTTACGCTGATTTTGTTCTTGTCTTTCCGACAGTAATTGCAATTCTTTCCGTGATCGAAATGCATAGACTAGAAGGATGAACTTACTGATGATATAAAGAAATGCCTGAACTTAAGGCTCCGTCTCCAAGTTCTTCCTACAAATATACGAATAAAAGTCCATCTCTAAACCAAAAGGCGTTACCTTTCCAACGTACAGTCAGTCTAATATTTTACCAGTTGTTCTACCCTTCTTTTTTTTTTTTTGTACTGGGGAGAAGTCTACGTTCAAAAGATAAACTTTTAAGACTCTTTGGTTTTTGTCCTAAAATCTAATGTTATCACCATAAAAACTTAGTAATAGCAAATAAAAAGACAATGGAAACATTGATATAAAAATATTTCAGTTAGGTTTCTTTCATTCATAAATAGAATGATAGATCTAAGTTTGGATAGCGTAGATTCAAAACCGAGGACACTTGGTGACTGTCATTTTCTTACCTATACGATCATCAGTCAAAATCTTAATTTATTGATATCGTGGCCACACAGGCGAGAAATTGACAATCACAATGCTCTGTCGACTCTGTGTAAAAGAAAATTCCAACTTAGATCTACAAACGCTCTCTCACCGATATTGAGCACTCTTTACAAATAAATAGTAAACCACAATATATATATATATATGTGTGTGTGTGTGTGTATATATATATATATATATATATATATATAAGGAAGGGCCAATAAATTCATAATCTAATACGTAGTTAATTGCATTTCGATATACGATTACTGTATTTATTTTGCCTGTATTATCAATATTCACTACTGAATCAAGTGCGTTGACAAATTTTTATCGAAATATTTCAAGATTGTCACTTGTTTCTAGATGGCGAAAGAAGTCGACAATCACGTTTTGTCTCGAATAACACTTATGTTTACTTTAGATGTCATATACTCTTTTTTTTTTCACCAGATGGAACATGGAGGAACATAGTCACCTGTTCATTCATAAGTTGTTAAATACCCTCACACACAAAAAAAAAAAAAAACCCAAAAAAAACGAGCATCACTTAGACCCCAAATTACACGGGTTTTTTCTTCGGCTTATTCTGTAGCAATTCCAGTAACCGTTTTGACTTTAATACTATCTCTCAATTATCATGTAACTGCATATAGCTAACCAACAAAATTCATGCGTTTTTCACTCTTTTTCCACTAGCTTCCCCCGGCCAGTTTCCACGGAGACCGAACTTTGACATATCCCAGTAAACCACGTCACAACAAATGCACGATGTATTAGCTTCTTCAGAGAGATAAGGGTGGTGGGGCAATTACTTAGTTCTTATTTATTAATTAGGGTAATCTTAGTAAACGTCCATATTACATGATTTTAACATTTTCTCATACACACACACACACACACACATACACACACACACACACACACACACACATATATATATATATATATATATATATATACATAAATTTTCATTTTTATACATAGATTTATAGTTAGATACATTAATCTGACAATACTCGTATAAATAAATTTGCCTGTGTGTGAATTTTCCAGTATATATATATGTGAGTTTGTATATATATATTTATGGCTGAGTGGTAGAATCTTGGATTGGTGTTACAGTCAGCCAGGTTTCGATTCCGGCTTGGGGAATATAGCCTGTCTATCCACACTGATGAGATCTGATAGAACGAAACAGTCTGTCTGTGGATGACAATGTGTGTGTGTGTGTGACTGGCGTGATGCAATAAAACCTGCACATCCAAGTAAGACGTTTTTATTAGAAATATTAATTAGCATCTTTCACTCCTAAAACAAAAGCATAAATTTTTATCATGGATCGCTATCAATTATGAAATGCTAATTAGAACCCTTTACTCCTTCCAAAACATTAGTATCAATATCATCATGGATAGCAGCTACAATGGAAACCATATTTACCCAACCCCTCCGCTCGGGCAGGATATGACACAAGGTCAATTTTAAGCGGAGTTTCACAGGTTTGAAATCAGAGTATTCCTTCTCTTAGACTAGGTGCCTCACCAAGGCTGAAGAAAACAGTCAGCCCTACTATTTACCTATAGCTGTAGGGAGAATAACTGAATTCATACCTTTCCCATGGGTATTAGTGCGATGCGAAATGCAATCAGTCTCGTCGAGGATTTGAACTCGAGTCACCGTGTCCATTTCCTACGACGATAACCATTACACCATGGGCACTTCAATGGAAACCTTTTGGGTTCACGAGTTATCTAGCTCATGCCTATATGTCTACGTGTGACAAACGTGAAGATATATTCTTCGTAATTGTGATAATAAGCTTCGCCAGTCTGGAAAAGTATATATGATAGAAAGCCTCTTCGTCTTTATTCTTTTGTACTTCCCTTAGGTTTTTCTACAATAATGGTTTTGTTTGGTTGTTTAGTGGCATATCAACCCTCATGGGTTATTTAATGCAAAAACCATCTTTGTAAAAGGACAGTAGTGGAACTATTTAACCCATAGCTGGGAGGATAAGGGAGTTCATACCTTTCTCAAGTCTACAGCAATGATTAGGACAATTTTAAATCAAACAAAAGTACTCCGTCCCTGTCCTACAGACCTTCTGACGACTAGCACAAAGTTCGAATCATTGGACTATAACGTCGCTCTTATCGTCATTATTGTTCCTGTAACAATCTCAACGTTACGTTATTGGGGCGCGATTTGCCGTTCAGCTGCAGAAAATGAAAGGTTATCTCAAATACAGTTTAACAATAAACGGCAAACATAAAATGAAATGGCTTGAAATAAAGATTGAATTGGCCGCTCTTTGTGAAGCAATGTCCAGCGAATTCCGCTTATCAATGTTAGCCATTACGGTTGGTGAATTCCCCAAAGGTTGACCATAAATGGACATCGAGGACGCTTTTATTCTCTCTCTTTCTCTCTCTCTCTCTCTCTCTCTCACACACACACACACACACACACATTCTTATGTAGGTATAAGCAGTGGTTAGACAAAAGTGGGGGTCTGCGATTTCTACTCTTCTTCTTAACTGTACCGAGCGTCTGAACAGTTATTCTGGTAAGTCGCAATTTAAGAAAGAACGGAGACAGTTATTAATGATTATTGCATTTCGGTATTTCCTGGTTTGCGAAGACGACGCCCTCGCGAAGGAAAAAGATCGGGCTGCTTGAAGATTTATTCGCCGGCTACAGAAGGAGGCAGAATTCTAATAGAAATGTAGGTGGAGGTTGGCACTTTTTGTAGTGACCACGGCGCTCGTTTGAATTGGAAAACGGTAAGTTAGTAAGCTGTGTCGAATAGAACAGACGGCCTCCATGTATGGAACCGGATATTCTCGGTGCTTTCCAATTGCACTCGGCGAGAGATACGGGTAAATAGCCTCAATGACCCTTTCCAAATTGCAACGATTTCGATAGATTAGCCGCCGTAGCTCATCTGGTATAAATGTCGGTCTCGGATTGTTTTATTTATTTACGAAGTATTGTTTGTTCTGTTAAAGACTATAATTGTAATTTCTAAAGCATCTAAAGGTCTGACATTGTATAACTTAATTGATTAGGCAAGAACCACTGCTGTCAGCCAAAACTTGATTTTCAGGCTAACTTATCGTTACGCAGATCATTGAGTTTCTAAATACTAAGTAGCTAAATACTTAGCAATAATCTCCGTAGCATAGTGGCAAACGTGTTCGACGACGATATCCTAGTAAGCAAGTTCGATTTCCAATCGTCCTTTTACAGTTACTTTCAGGCGTAAGGCCTTGAGAAAGATATGAATCTTCTTATACCCCCATTTATGGGTTAAATAGTATCTCTGCTGTTTTTCTATATAGACGGCTTTGGCATAAAACAAAGAAGGTTGATTTGCCATTAAACAAAGAAACCAATCCAAACTATTTATAGTATTTTCTGGAATCCTGAGATAGATTATAATTATTATTATTCCACGGATTATTCGCTACCTTCATCTCTTTTATTTTAATCATTACAACGAATTCTTGCATTGTCTGAAGTTCTGACCCAGCTTTTACATAGCCCCAAACTACTTATAGTACCTGTTATTCCTAAGCGGTCACCCATCTAGTTTTTAACATTCTCATCGCTGCTTAACTTCATAAATCCGTAAGGGACATATGCTTTAAACGTGTTTTAGATTTTGGTTCACAAGCCCCAAATTGATTACGATGCCTACTGTTCCGAAATCGTCACCCATATAAATTCTGAGCAGGCTCATCGTTGCTTAACTTCGTTGATCTGTCATTATATCTTGAATAATTGAGTCTAGTATCTTCATTTTTATTACTTCAGTTTTCCACACCGGCTCATTGGCCTAGTGAGTAGAGTGTTTGCCAATGGTCCGGAAGACTTGGGTTCAATCCCATGTCGCGTCATACCAAAGACTTTAAAAATGGTACTTGATACCTCCTTGCTTAACACTCAGCGATATAAGGTACGTATCAAGGGTAAAGTGGAGCAATCCAGGGAAAGGAGTAGCACCCTCCCCTGCACCTAGGTGTAGTAGCTATAGAAAAGGGAGCCTTCTGGTCGCCCTCGACTAAAGGGAGACAACTTTACTTACTTATGATACACCAGTGATCTATTCAGTGTTTGAATAATTTAACTTTGGATCATTTCGATCAGTGTGTTCTTCGACCTTCCGAATAAATTTTAAAAGATAGATGTTCTATGAGTTTTATTATACATATTGGTAAGAAAACTTTGAGCCCTAATGATATTTAAAACAACACATTCTGCTGTTTGTTTCAGGTACGCAGTTGATTATAACAATAAAATAGGAGAATGCATCAGCGGAAACACTGTATTCAAAGATGAGGATATTTGTCGAAATATATCACGAATAACTTTTATTTCGACTGTTATGGCTTTGATCCTCTGAAGCAGCATATTGATTTGTTTTCTTTTAGATTTTGAAATAAACCTTTCCTCTGCACTTTACATGGGTAAGTAGCGTATTTTTAAACAGGTCTCTATGCATTTGACCATGAACAAGATTTGATAGATAGATAGATAGATAGATAGATAGATAGATATGAATGGGCCAAGATAAATAGACCAATTGATAGACCGATAGATAGATCCAAAGCTTGGCTTTATCAAACACAATGTTATATGAATAGTGGCTTTTAGTTGAGAGTGAACTTGCATATGACAGAGAGAGAGAGAGAGAGAGAAAGAGAGAGAGAGAGAGAGAGAGAGAATGGGTAGAAACGATATACCATAAAAAGGATATTGTAATTACCCAACCTTCTGCCATGAGCAGGATGTGATACAAGGTCAATTTTGAAACAGAGTAAAGTTAATTTGAATTCAGTTTCCCTTTTTCTAGACTGATTGCCTAACTAGAGCGAAAGAACTCAGTCTTCCTCCAACTATTTACTCATAGATTGGAGAGAACAAATAAATGTAGGCATTTCTCAAGAGAGTGGGCGCAAAATAAAACACAAACAACCGTATCCAAGGCTTGAACTCTTGTCGCCAATTCCGGTTCCGATGATAACCGTTACACTAAAGATAGATAGATAGATAGATAGATAGATAGATAGATCATAAGCTTGGCATAACATATGCAATGCTATTTATGTAATTTTTCTAGTTGAGACTGAACCTGTATGAGAGAGAGGGGGGAGATAAACGCACTGGAATATATGATAAAAGGATTATGTAACGGTACAGATAGATAGATAGATAGATAGATAGATAAAAAGAAGTTTAAAATCTTTTTTAAAATTTTCTGTATTAAATGCCAAACTCTGAGGTGGTTCGTGATTCTTTTAGCAGATTTTTCCCATCAGCAAAATCCCCTTATAAAATTCTTCTCTCCTTACGCAACGTCTGCTCTTTTCATAAAACATTAATCTTCCTAATTATGTTTACCATAATTCACAAACATTTTTTGTTTGTTTTCTGTACAAAAAAAAAACGGCAGCACCAATGACAGTAGTCTAAAATTATCCCCAATAATTAAATTCAAATTTAATCTTTCGTTTCTTCAATTCAATTTTTTTTCAATCTTGATTCATTGTTATTATATTGTTTTATATTTTTACCATAAATCGGCCTGTAAAATATGTCTAACCCTGCCAACCATGAATTTTGCTCACCCTCCACCTACCCCAGTTACTCTGCTCTGTCACCACACCCTTTGCCCGGCTGTCGCGGTTGCCCATAGTCATAATATGGCATCAGTGACGTTAAATTCCTTCTAGCCCCTACCGATCGGACCAAAGAATTTTTTGGATCGATCCCATCAGACATTACGTGCCCATATTCATCCGTCCATCCATTCTACACTTTGTCATTATTGTCAACACCCTCTCAGCCTTATCGCCTCCCTCGTGATACCCCCTTCTATCCGTCCATTCTGACGGAGAGATGTCGGTAGCCATAGAAACTCAAGACAGGTTCTACACGCATTGTTCGACGACAGTCACCCCCCCCCCAACACACACACACAACAATTTTTCTTGTCGTCTTCTCATTCCACTTCCCACTTAGGGGAAATCCTTGTCATCTCGATTTTTAAAAATGGGAAAATGTGCCCCTTTTAACCTTTCTTTGTCCCCCCACCCCAGTCCCCAAGCTACTACTCGCCTATTTTTGTTGAAGGTTTAACTTGATATTTACGGCCAATTTTAAAATGTCTAGAGATGATCCTCAACATGTGTCAGACGATGAGCATGAATGATTTCATTTCATTTATTTTTACCCCCCTTTTTTTTAATTAAATGCCATCGTCGGGATTCTGAGGAAATATCCTAAGTAAAAGAAACACTTTTATTTTACTTACAAAATATGCAGAAAAAAAGGATAAAAGTATCTTAACATTCCCGACATGCTTTGCAAACGCTTTTAAACCAGAATTCATCTCTCTTCTTATGTAGTTTATCTTTGAATTTAAATTCTTTTTTTTTCTTCTTTTTCATCTTCTTTTTTAAAGGTGGGAAGAGGGGATTAACACTATATTGCTGTTTGATCGATAACTTTCTTGAAATGGGCTTAGCATTATTTACGGCATTTTTTTCTAAAAAAACCAATAGTTTCTCTTTTCTTTCTTTTTCGACTTCATCTTCTTTCATCTTTCTTTTTTCCTTTTTCTTCTTTTTTGTAATTTGTTTCTTTATTTTTTTTTAATATTTTTTTTGTTATTTGTTTCTTCTCACTAGTTTTCTTTTTTATACCACTTTTTCTCTCATTCTTTCTTTCTTTCTTTCTTTCTTTTTCTTTCCTTCGTTCTTTTTACTTTTTCTTTCTTTCTTTCTTTAATTTTTTCTTTTTTCTTTCCTTTTTCTTTCTTACTAGCGCTCTATTTATGTTTTTGTTTTTTTCTTTCGTTCTTTAAGCAACTTTTTTCTACCTTATTTCTTTTTCTTTTTCACCTTCCTTCTTTCATTCTTTATTAATTAATTTCTCTTTCTTACTTTTTCTTTCTTCATCTTCGTTTTTTCTTTCTCCTTTATTTACTTTTTTGTTTTTTCTTCATTTCATTCTTTTTATCTTTATATTTCTACTTTATATTCCTTCTTTCTTTTTCTTTCTTCTTTTTTCTTCTTTTTTCTTCCTCCTTTATTAACTTGTTTCTTTTATTCTTCCTTTCATATTCCTTTTATCTGTCTGTTTATATATGTCTTCTTACATCTTCTTTCTTTCCTTCTTTCTTATTTTTATATTTCTTTCTTTTTCTTTCTTTCTTTTTTTGTATACTGAGTGACGTCTTCGCATTAGACTTCATTCAATATGTAAAAAAAAAAGACTCATCTTCGAAATTAAATGAAATTCTATTTGCAATCTGAATCGATTGTCGGCTCACTGTCAACCGCTTGCACAGAAAACAACCACGCTCGTCCAATGAGAACCTGAAGAAATTACATTATTAACTGTTCGCGTATAAAGTGCTCAAAGATCTGAAGGTTTTTTTCCTATGATTCTTCAAGCGAATTTTAAGCCCAAAACTGAAAAACGTAACTGAAGCTTTTAGAGAAAACTTGATATTTCCTTAAAGACTGCTTACGCTTTAATGGAAAATAAAGACCAGCTTTTACTTACAGCAACATATTAAGTTAATGGCAGCCCATTATTATTCGATGACCGTAAATGTCGCTTAAGGGAAGATAGATTACAGTATTTTGCGCCATATGAAATATAGTTGTCCATAAACGCGTCCAAAATTTTTCATGTGTTTGAAATATGTATATATATATATATATATATATATATATACACGTACGACAATGTTGTAGTTCAGCGCGTTAGTTCCTAAGCCACTGGGACACGCCATATATATATATATATATATGTATATTGGGGGGCACTGAACCAACGTGGCTTGGTGAATGTCAGTTTATCGCGTCAGTGATCACTAGATCAATATCTCCTTGTTTGATTATCGCATAAGCAAGAAACTAACAGTCAACAAGTCATATATAGATAGATAGATCTGTCGAAATGGAATAGATAGATAGATAGATCTTGTGTCGAATCCTGCTCGTATGGAGAGGTTGAAGCGCAGTTTCTTCCAGGCAGCGGTCATATCGATACTGCTGTATGGATGCACTACTTAGACGCTAACTAAACGGCTGAAGAAGAAGCTAGACGGCAATTACACAAGAATGTTGAGAGCAATATTGAACAAGTCTTGGCGGCAACACCCGACAAGACACCAGCTGTACGGCCACTTGCCTCCCATAACGAAAACTATACAAGTTAGACGAGCCAGACACGCAGGATACTGCTGGAGAAGCAGGGACGAACTCACCAGTGATGTACTCCTATGGACCCCCGCATATGGCCAAGCAAAAGCAGGACGACCAGCTCGAACATACATACAGCAGCTATGTGAGGATACGGGATGTATCCCTGAAGACCTGCCAAAAGCGATGAACGATAGGGAGAAGTGGCGAGAGAGGGTCAGGGATATCCGTGGTAGTGGCATGAGATGATGATATATATATATATATATATATATACAAATACACACACACACACACATATATATATATAGAGAGAGATAGAGACAGAGAAATAGAAAATGGAGAGGGAGATACTGAGCCTGAAACAAAGCTCCTATGTGTGGTGCCATCTACTTGGGATCGAACTTGCTCCTTTAATAGTCTGCGGGACCAACCTGCCAAAGTGAAGCAACAACAAGGTATGAATAGTAAAGCTAGTTAAACTGTCTTCAGAATGACATCGTTTGACAAAAGATGTCAAAAGAAGAAGAGAGAGAGAAATCAACTTTTTTCTAAGTGGTGAACCATAAAAACTAATTCCCATTCCTTATCAGTATCATTTTTGTCACTCATTTCATCAGCAATTACCTTTTACACAGCGTTTCAAGCATTAATTTCCTGTTAGAGCTTATTGTCTTGCGTCTGCCAAGCAATGTTTCGTAACTGATTAGGGTTGACAGAAAGTCATGGCGATCCTACAAGGACGAAGAAACCCTGACCATACCTTCTGATGTTGGCTCATAAGACTGGCTTTGTTTCTTCGGTAACCTTTACAAATATTAGCATATTAACAAAGGCCAGCAGCTGTTCATCTTGCGAGACACAAAGAAAAAGAAGGAGGAAAATGGCTGTTAATTCTGTGCATATCACGGTTTTTTCCCCTTCGTTGCACGTCTCACTGGACCCGACAAGTGAAATGAACATCTGCTTCCGCCAAGCAGAGGAATCGTATTATGATCTGGGGATTTCGAAATACGTTCCCCGTTTTTTCATTTTTTTTTTTTTTTTTTTTTTTACTTAGATGTGAAAGCAAAAATATGTTTTCTGTGTCAATTTTATATTTATGACCAATAAGTTTTAAACTTTTTCAAGTTTACATAACCTGTTCTTAAAGTCCTTCCGTCAATCGTGGGCAGAGGAAATGTGTGTGTGTGTGTGTGTGTGTGTGTGTGTGTGTGTGTGTGTGTGTGTGTGTGTGTGTGTGTGTGTGTGTGACGTTTTTATGGTCGATGAAAAGCTAAAATGAAAGTCTTTTATCATATGCTACTCAAGCTGTATTTTGTCGAATATTCTTATATAGCTGTCATTGTTCCGACCTCAGAAAAGAGCAATTGCTTTAGGAATGCTAAGGAAAAAATACAAAATAGCTTTTTTTGTTTCTTATTGTCCTTTGCAAATATTTTTAAGGGAAAGATTTTTCTTCTTTCTCCTCCCCACTTTTTTTTATTAAGAAACGTTTTATTTGTTCCTATTTCTCATTTCTTTATGAGTTTAATTTCGTTTTTATACGCTTGTTTTATTATTTAATATTTATTGGATTATTTCCCTTCTCATAAAAGCTTTGTGTTTCTTTGAGCTTTTAGCAAAATTGACACGATTTATGCAAAAAGCGAAGTGAGGCGGATTTACATTAAAAAGGTTATGAGAAAATCTTGGATATCTTTAATATCACAGAAGGCGCGGCCATTTTTAAAAAAATCATTTTTCCCTTCCTTTTTTTTTTCAAGTAACTCAATAGGGACTGATTTATTTCTTTAATGTTTCTGTTGTAATATTCTAAGTTCGACTGAAAATATTCAAATTTCTTGATAAGAATTGGCTGAGATAGATTCACTAAGATTGAGTCAGATATCGAGGAGTTAGATATTAACTAAACGACATTGATATATTGATAAGAACAACTTGAAATAAAAACAGACTTATGATAAAAAGGTTGATATTTAAACCTGTCCAGAATGACAATGAGAGTCCCTATCTCTCACCATTCTTTTGCCGTTGTTTCCCGGGTAGGCCAACAAGATACACTACCCTGAACATTCTGACTTCATTAAATATACCTTTAAAAACTAGATTAAATTACCTAAATTAATTGTATGTTTTTGAAACCCATGCTGAGGAAAATAATATGAAATAACTCAATATCGCGAAAAATATTATGGAATGGTTTTGTAATTTTCATTCTTAAAACCAATACCAACAGAAGCCAACATGTACAAATCAGTCAAAGATAAAATATAGTTCTTGTAGACGTCAACAAGCAGTTAGGATATCTAAATGAAAGGAAATATTGCACAAAAAAAGAACTGTCAATTGAAACAAGGAAAAGAATTATAAAACTCATTCAAAAACGCAATCTGCTGTGGTTCGGGGCAGAAGACTTTGGCTGTTCTCAGTCAGCTGTGTCCAAAATTTGATGCAAATATAAAAGAAAAAGGAAAACCTACTGGTAGACTATAAAAGACATCAGAGCATCAGGATAGAAATCTCAAAATAATATTCCCCGAGAACAAAAAATATACAACAAAACAAATGCGAAATAAATATGAAACTGGAGACAATGTTTGTTATAGAACTATAAGAAATGAGTTGAATGAAATAGGATTTACATAGAGAAAAGCCAAATGGAAACTAGCACTAACACACAAACATAAGAAAATTAGGTTAAAATTGGCTAAAGAGAAACAGTTATGGCGTGTGGGCAAGTAGATGAAAGTGATGTTCAGTGATGAATCAAGGATCTACATGGAATAAAGCAGTGATGGGTGAACTTTTGTCTAGAGCTATTCAAATAAAGCATTTATAAAGATATCTTCCTGAAAAAAGAAACAAGAAACTTTCCCAAGGCATTAATGATATGGGGTTATATATCATTTAAAGGGGAAATATTAGTCATTACCACTATAATCAACGCACATGTGTACATTGGAATATTGGATAATTTTTCTCATTTGATCGATTGAAAATTAGTTTGGTGATGATGAAATCATTTTTCAGAATATAATGCTTCTCGTAACAGAGCAAAGGGGATGCAAACTTTTATTCAGTAAAGCCAAATGATATCAATGCAATGGTAAGCGAACAGTCCAGATCCAAATCCAGTTGAAAATCTATAAGGGATTCTTTAATTGCCCATGAGAAGGTTCCATTCATCAAAGAAGATCTATTAACGGCCATTCGGCGAATTTGGAGCCACTTTGCTTTCTTAAATTAAAGAAATCCAATTCCTGAAAGAATTAAGTTTGTCAGAAAAGCGTTGAAGAGGAACATTTAAGTATTAATTCTCAATATTTTGTCAATGAATTTCATAATTTTTTCCTCCATACTGAATTTTTCCATTGTGGTTGGGGAAAATTGCACTATTTATTTTGATAATCTAATATTGTTTAAACAAAAAGATATTTTATGAAGCCAGAATGTTTAGCTATTAAATAAAACATGTTCTGCGTCTTATCCGTCATTAATTTATTCACTGATAAAAAGAAAACAATGTGAATTTCTTTTAAGCGCATTAATTCCATAATTTTTGACAGGGGTTGAATATCTTACTCACCAACTGGGAAAGTAACAGCAAAATAACCATGAAAAGCTTTTATCCTCATTGTCAACCAGGACAAGTTTAGATATCAGTATTTCGTCTAATAGGCTTGTTTTATTTCAAATCATTCCTATCGATATATCAATGTCGTCCTGGTAATATCGAGGATTAGGAGTGTTGTTTGATAAAGCGTTTAATCACCCGTCTGTAAAAAACGCAAGTTGAAACGGCAATTTGACTTTTAGTCTAAATAATTGCCATGAAAAGCAAGAAAAATTAACGTGAAAGAAAATGATAGCCAAAAACCAATAAAATCAAAGATAATATTACAGCTAATATTACCAATGAAGATAAAACGACTAAAATGAATATGAAAGAAATAATTGCAAAAAATTTAATGGTTGAATGGGAAGTTTTAATATAATAGGAAAGTTGAAGATAACTACGTTTGCAATTGAAATTAAGACTGAAGAAATGCTAAAGAGAAATGAAAACTGATTTGTATAAAAAAAGAAAATAATAAAATTACAATGACTAATATCAGTCGTGTACAGAAAAGCAATAACCCCTAATAAACGGAGAACAAATAAAAGCTAGATTTAATGGGTTAGATTTTATCTGTTAATAAACTAATAACTGATAAGATACAAAACATTTTTTTTTTATCTGGATCCAACTGTAAACGTTCTTGTAGATCTATAGGTAGAGCAGATGGTATGATTACCTAGGCTTCCCGAGAGAAAGTGGTACGAGTTCGAGCCTAGTTTGAAACATTCCTGATTTTCGATCTGCACTATTTACTGACAGCTGAAGAGTGACGCCCAGAATAGTTGCAATAAAAAGCAACAGAAATTAAAATAGAAGAAACACCAGTCAAAAATTAATAATTCTTGAGAATGCCTTATATATATATATATATATGTGTGTGTGTGTGTGTGTGTGTGTGTGTGTGTGTGTATGTGTGTGTGTGTGTGTGAGCCCTGTCTGAGAGCGTTAAAATACACTGAGAGTATCCCCAAAAGAAGGATAAAGCCCCCACCCAAAAAAGAGTATCCAGGGTTTGACACTAAACGGCATATGATGGTGAGACTCCAGTTCTGGATATCTGGGTGGTGTAGAATACCCTTTCATTGTGATTACTCCCAGGTCCACACTTTATCGGAGTGGTAGTAGACCTGTTTAAAAAATATCAGTATCCAATTAGCCAGTTAGCAAAATATCTTAAGAAACGATTAAGTAAAAAATGGAAATATGAACTTACAATAAATGCGATTCTCTAACCACTTGGCATAAAATAACCCTAGTTTCAGAAATTATCACTTAATCTCACCATATCCAATCACCTCTCTACCGTCACTTGAAAAAGGTGGAAAAAGTGAATAGGCTAGGTCTTTGGGTTCCTCAGAAGAATGAAGAAGATTACATATCCATAGTGTCTTCTTTCAAAGCAAGGAAATGACCCATTTCTCAAGAATATTATTACAAGTGACAAAAAATAGGGTTTTTTTATGACAATGTACAGCGCAAAAAGTCGTTGTTTGTCAAGGATGAATCTTTGCAACCATCCGCAAAGGTGGAGCTTCATGGAAAAACCAATTATACCGCGTGTATGATAGGATGTCCACGACATTATTTATTTTGTGTTCTCATATCGTAACCCGACACTCAATACAGACTAAAACTCTCAATAATTGTAATATTTACATGAAAATCTTCTATAAAAACGCTTTGCATTCGTCAATAGGAGAAATTTTATGATAACATAAAGCAATATTCAATAAGAATCACTCAAGAAAAAAAAATAATTAGACTGGTCTCTTCAACCCAAGCCACCATATTAACCAGACTTTTGATGTGGACCCAAAGTCGGGACCACGGAAGGAAAACACAGAACACAGGTTAGAGGTGAGAAAGATATAATGACAAAAAGTTACAAAGGATAGTGTAAGGGTAAGCAGAGCTTACTATCCGGTGGTGTCCAATATTGGTAGTCATACTCCTGCTAATACTACGGTATTAGGATACAACTACACCGAGAGTGTTATCTCACATAGTAATATAGTGCTGGAAGAGTCCATGATGCTGGTAAGTTTCGATCTCACAACAACTTTGCACCAAATGAATGCTATATTTTTCGTTCTCAACAAAATGCTCAAAGTTCTCTACAAAATGTTCTCAAGAAAAGATGAAAATATTTGGTGGAAAACGTGTTGAGCTCAAAACCAGCTAATTTTTACTTGAGAAGGATCAACAAGTAATACGATAAATGCCAAGAGGGGATTCAAAAGAAGGGCAAATCGGCTATTGATTGAAATTTATTCATTATTAAATTGTTCATGAATAAATTATATTTTACTAAAATAGAAATCATTCATGATCCTATATATATATATATATTAGTAAGCTGATTGTAGTCGGGGGCGACTCGAAGGCTCCCTTTTCAATAGCTACTACATCGAGGTGAAGGGCACTACTCCTTTCCCTGGTTTGCTCCACTTAACCTTGATCCGTATCTTATAATGCTGAGTGTTAAGCAAGGATGCATCAAGCAACATTTTTTGAGTCCTTAGTATGACTCGACCTGGGATTGAACCTTGGTCTTCGGGGTCATTGGGGAACACTCTAACCATTTTGCCAATGCAACTTGTTTTCTGATGGTCGTGAAATGAAGGTTTAAGTCATTACGATAAAAAGTAACTAAGATTAAAATAAAAGAAAACATTTATAGAGAATTTATTATAGTCGACACTAAATCATCTCATGAAAATAGAATAATTAATATTCCTAAAATATGGCTTTTACCTGAGATCGAACACCGCACTTGATCATCCAGTTGACTGACTTCCTAGAACCAGCGTGAACACATTTATTTCCATTTGAGAGAGTCTGGTTATTTGTAAATAATTGGCGAAAAGGTGAATAAGAAAAAGACTAGAATAGAAATAATGACAAGAAGAAATAGAGACGGGGAAAAGAGCAAAACAATTGCTTGAAGCTGAACACCAGTTGCGCACATGACAAAAGGAGAGAACAAAGCCTGCATTACTGGTATACTTCTCCGGGCTTCCAAGTTAGATTTTTATTTACCAAAACCACTATGTATATCAATATAATTACTAATGTGGTTTTATATATATTTTTATATATATATACTCACAAACATACACGCATATACATCTATATATATGCGCGCACGCGCGCGCGTGCGTGTGTGTGTGTGTGTGAAATTCAAATGAGAAAAGTTCTTGCAAAAAACAGTGCCCGATGTTATTATGGCAGAGCAGATAGAAAACCAAGAAAGGAGTAGAACTATGCACACAGTTATTTCTGTTTCATGTCTTTTACACAATTTTCAAACAGAAATGTAAAAAAAATTGGCAAATCTGGCTTCTATATAGCGTGAGGTATAATCACGTGATATGATGTTAACTCACGTGACATTTTTCCGGTAAAATATTTTTTTGTATTTTTTCTAATGAATATAAATTCAAGTGAATATATATATATATATATATATATACGCAGGTCTTCTCTGTGAAAGTGTTACTCAGACTTCCACAAAGACACGTGCCGTAAAACATTTATGATTGTTGGTTATAAACCCGAAATGCCGAGTTCAAATGTTGGATGAAGTTTGTTAACGTTTCATTTATGTGTTAATGCTTTGGGGAAAGACAAAAATCCATCTTTCCTTCCTCAAGCCATCGGTAAATTGTAGGGTAGACTGGGCGCTTTAGCCTTGCTAAGGCATCCAGTTTAAGAGAAGAAAAACTCTAAATCTAAACTACATTTACTCTGCTGAAAAATTGACCTTGTGTCACATCCTAACCATGGCGGAAGGGTTGGGTAAATACGTACACAAACATTCGGTAAGTTTAAGAAAGAATATATTAATCAAAAAAGGAATTTCTCAATTTCTTGTTGGAATGATTTATATTATATAAGCGTGAAATCCCAGTGAGACACGTGCAACTAAGTATCTTGATAAAGTTGCACACATAGATAGATAGATAGATAGATAGATTCAATTGAGATAGATAGATACATAGATAGATATGAGAAGACTGAGATAGATAGATAGATAGATAGATAGATAGATAGATAGATTCAATTGAGATAGATAGATACATAGATAGATATGAGAAGACTGAGATAGATAGATAGATAGGCAGGCTACTGAAAAATAAAAGAATTTAGTAACACTAACTGAACTTGACAGTCTCAATAATAGCTGCATCCACCTTGTCACAGTGATGGTTGCAAAAAACAGATGCATTCCCATATATGCCTTTTCTTGAAAGAAAACAAAGCGCCTATTGTTAATGTAGTAATTACTTATTCACTATCTTTGACCGTAACTCACAGATTTTTTGCTAATGGCGAATTTTTATTATTTTAAAGGAATTCGTTCTCAAATTCTAATATCAATTTGCTGTAACAGTCAGCTGTTGCACAAGACAGAAAGAAAAACAGGCAGAAAGACAAAGTCGTATAGAATTACTCTGATTGGATCTCGGTTGGACCTCCTTATGCCGATGGCGCCCTCTATGAACGGATATTCTCATTAATATTGTGTCGCCAGGGAACCTCTTTAAATTTTCTTTTAAAAAAAAATAAAAAAGACAAGATATTTTGCCCGCTGGTGGTGTAAAGTTTTCCACGATACGAAGACAATATTCTTCGTCTTAAAAATATATCTGAACAACTGCTTGCTTCATTAACCACTTGCGGGTTGGGCTCAGCGGTAGAGCAGCGAATTGGCGACAAAAAAAAAAAGGTTTTTATAATTTATACGCCGGGAGACGCCATTTAACAAATGTTAAACTTGTAAAAGAAAATAAAAATCCAGAGTTCAAATCCAGAAGAAGGGCCTCTATATTTTTTTCGTTTCTACCTATTTATACAGGTTAAATAGATTTCTACTTCCCTCTTTATTAACACCGATGTAACGATCTTTGCTCTCTGGATTTGACGAGCATAAAATTCAACTAAACTTAAAAGTAAAATGTCTACATCAAATTTTCATGATTGAAACATTTAAAGATGATGGAATGCAGTTAGTCGAGATATAATTACACTTATTACCAAATCCTAAAAGTGTTTGTTGAGATTCTTAAAATGATTTCCATACTTTTTTACCTTTCAAATTCTAAATATTTTAGATCAAATTGATATACTAACACCCCCTATAACTGAATTAGCGTACTTATATGTTCATTTTGGTATGGTTTTTATTTATCAGTAAATAAGCTAATAAGAGATAAAACGTAAAACAATCCATCATAAAAGCTCCAGGATGGACAACTAAATGTTAATTATAATTTGCTGTCGATGAATTCCGCAGTAATTTCCATATTTCTTTCCTCAGCATTAGGTGATTCCATAATATTTTCCTCTGCGTGGCTTGGATAAAATATATCCTTAATTCAAATAATTCAATCTAGTATATTTAAGGTATATTTTATGAAGTCATAGTATTTAGTTATTAGATAAGAAATAGTTTGCGTCTTAACTGTTACAAGTTTATTTACTGCCAAATTAAAAAAAAACAACGTGAACAACCTCGAAGCGTGTTCATTTCATAGGTTTTGCCCGGGTAGAGTTTTCTATGAATTATATTGCCCAGTCGGCTGGGGCTGTAGAATACACTGACTGCACCTCTACAGAGGGGTAAACACCCCTAACGAATGTCCTGGATATGACACTAAACACTCTGATGGTGAGGTTCCAGCAGTGCTGGAGCTTTGGGAATGCGTAGTACCCCTTCATTGCCATTACTCCCAGGTCCACTCTGGCCCGGAGTGGTATCACCTGATAGGGCCCTATCTATGGGTTAAATAGAATTAACAGCATACTTAGTCTAAAATGAATTGTTTGAGTAAACTGAATAGCTTGAAATAGAAATGTTTTTGACAATTAAACCGTACTTACATTTAAACTACGTGCTTATGCTTAACTGAATTATTTGAAATAGAACTGTTTTTCGACATTAAAACTGTATTTACACTTAACTGAATTGTTACATATAACTGCTTGAATATTTTGAAATAGAAATGATTTTGACAAACTGTGTACTTATGCTAAACTGAATTGTTTTAAATAGAACTGATTATTTGCTGTTAAATAACCGACAAAGGTTGATATGCCATAAAACCCAACAAACCAAACCAAACCAAACCAATCTATGAATTATAATTTGTATGTAAATAAAAATATTTTTTCTATGTATTTGTTTAATTAAATTTTAGATGTGAACTCATTAAAATCATTTTATAAGAATTAAGCTCGTCATTTTTACCAGTTAAAAATTCCGCTCATACGACGATCTTCAGTTAGTTTATGAAAATTACCAACCAGACGAGATTTTAACTAGTTTTGACTAATCGCAACGAATTACCACCGGAAATACCGGGTGGAATTAAAACACATCACATCACAAAACTAAGTAAAAGGACATTCTCTATATGCTTGTAAAATATACAATCGTACCCAGCAATAATTAACTATTTTACCGGCGATTTCTCTTATTCAATCCCACAGCATGTTCCATAAAGGTCACACTGGGTGGCATTTATATACACATAAATATTATGCTGATAACACTGCGTTCGTTCAAAGACAACAGCAATTAGCACTTAAAATGGATTGCTCCATTCGCTAACCTTATTCCTTTGTAATGAGCATTTTCGCCACCCTTCTGTCAAGAATAAGATTCGACATAGTTGACCTGGGAGTAATGGTAATGAAGGCTGTGCCACATTTTTTTAAATGATCAGGACTGGAGCCTCACTGAAAGATGCATTTTAATTTCTAACGCTCGTTGATGAGTGGGGGGTCAGCATATTCGATAGCTCCCCCGCTCAGCTAACAGGTACATTGATATGCGTACAATTATATATACTTTTCTATATATATCTATATGTATGCTTGTATTTCATTCATCTTGATGATTCAATTTATTGAAGAAAAAAAAAGAAAAGAAAAAGAACTGAAAAGAAAACGTTGTCAACTTTATTGAATCCAAAGGTCATTCCATATCAAACGCGTTTGTTTTTGTCACATAATTTAGCTTTTGTTATGCAACCCAAACAAAAAAACCCATCACGCACATGAGTAAATATTCTAAACTCCATTTTGTTCCTCTTCATCAGAGAATTTTAAGAGTCGTTATCATCAAAGTGCCGCAAATAATTGAATTTTATCATTTATATTAAAGATGACCTTTTTCATCGTACCATTCGTCTGGGTTTTTTTTTTAACATACATCATTCTTTGAATAACAGTTAACGTCATTTTCGATCTTAACAAGAAATGAAAGAAGATATATATATATATATATATATATATATCGAAAGAAATCGAAGTATATATATATATATATATCATCAAGTCGTGTTGATTGCACCTAGTTCCCTGACTCTCTATCACCATCCATCCCTATTTGCCACCGGTCTTACCAAATCTTCTAGTGTCCGAACAGAACTGATATATGTAAGGCTTTCCTAGTCGTCCAACACCGGCGTGTACACCAGTAAAAGTTCACAAGAGACCGTCGCTTATATGTTTTTCCTTACTTCTTCTGTAGTGCCCTGCATGTCTTATTCGTCTTACTTGAATGGTTTGTAAAGCTGTTGTTTTGGGGATATATATATATATATATATATATATATATATATATATATATATATACTTTCAAAATCATCTTGTTTTCATTCAACTCTAATCTCGTCTTTCACCTCATCTTTCGTCTTGCCATTATTTTCCCAGAAAGAATATGACTCAACAATATATTCTTTATTTTTGCATGAGATAAACTCTTTTCGTAAATGAATGGTATCTTCCATTTGAATTTGAATTTATATGTTGATGCGCCGGCTGCTGTTTTTTTTTTTAATCTTGCCCTTACTCCGTGTTTCTGCGGTTTTCAGGCTCTAATGGAATTGGTTTCTATCCTCTTGTAATGATACTTACAGTCAGTACGATACACATTCTTCCAATACAGATAGATTATATTTACTCAAGAAAAACGGTAAAATTTTCAAAATTTCAGGGATTTATGACATATACAGCTGGCACCCCCAGGAAAATACTTTTGTTCTATTTGTTGATGGGAGGCACCTCGAATTTGGGAGGGACACGAATCCATATCTTCTTCTTGTAAATAGTTGTGCGGACAAGTTTCTAAAGCCTTGGCACAGTAACCAGTCAAGGAGAAGGAAAACTTTGAATTCAAACCAGCTGTACACTGCTTAAAAATTCACCCTGTGTCGATTGATTGATTGATTTTGATAGTATATCAATGCAAGTAATACCAATGAAAGGCTACTCCATCCTCCCTAGATCCCCAGTTCCTCTCGTCTGACAATCAAATACAGTTTAGTGTCAAGCCCAAGACAGCCTGCTGGGGACACTTTCATTGTCTTTTACCCCGCATGGATAGTTCTTTGTAAAGACATTAATTTTTGTCAATGGTGTTAGTGTTTCGGCAAGTCCTAACTTGTTACAAGAGATGAGTAACATTTCTTTATCATCATCATCATCATCATGTCGCACCATCAACACGGATATCCCTGACCCTCTCTCGCCACCCCTCCCTATCGTCAATCGCTTCCGGCAGGTCCCCAGGGCTACATCCCGTATCTACACAGAGTTACTATTTACCCAACCCCTCCGCTCGGGCAGGATATGACACAAGGTCAATTTTTAAGCGGAGTTTAACAGGTTTTGAATTCAGAGTTTTCCTTCTCCTAGACTAGTTGCCTAACCAAGGCTGAAGAACCTAGTCCGTCCTACTATTTACCCATAGCTGGAGGGAGAATAA
>OY757914.1:7829680-7834680 GCA_963585895.1 Sepioteuthis lessoniana | reverse complement strand
AAGTTCGTTTTAGTAAAAAGATATTTTCTTTAAAAAATTGAAATCTTAGGCGGCCTATTCAGAAAGTACTACCGAGCCACATAGGGGCACGCGGGCCACAGTTTGCCCAAACCTAGCATCAAGGCAAATAAAACTGAACAGGGTTAAAGTTGGGCAAAATAATATTCATTCATTTCCAAATTACGTGATACCTTCAATAATTTTCCAGATTTTTTGTACAGGCTTTTAAAATTGTTGTAGACTCTTGAAAATTCACTATGTTATTGCTATACATCTTATGAGAGGACTGACCAATTTTTAGGATTTCACGTTCAAATCAACAGCTACAGCAGCAATCGGAATACACCCTACTAAAGCCTGATTGTCACAGCTGGTGAATTTCAAAAATGCAATCTGGACGTGACGACACTTTAAAAGAACGATATGCAATAAAATTCTGTTTTAAACTTGGAAAAATGCCACAGAAACGTATGGAATGCTTCAGACTGCTTTTCGACCATCTTGCATGAATCGAGCATCAGTTTTTGAGTGTCATAAGAGATTCAAGGAAGACAGGGAGTCTATGAGGGATGATGAGAGGTGTGGGAGGAGTAAGGAGGTCAATACACCAGTGTTGATTGGCTAAAGGGTGAGGGTTGAGGTTTCTATGCTGAGGTTTTAGGGGAGTTCAGGAAGACATTCCTAGGGAAGAGGCCAGCACTCTTCAAATCGGGTCAGTGGCATTTCCACCAGGACAATGCACCAGTCCACAACTCCATCTTTGTCACAGACTATTTGACCAAGATAAACATCAAGACAGTTTCTCAGCCTCCCTATTGTCCAGACGTTGCTCCCAGTGACTTTTGGTTATTCCCTAAGCTCAGAGGCTGTCGTTATGATACAATTGAGGAGATGAAAGAGGCTGTAACGAAGGTCATTGACACGGTCACACAAGAGGACTTCGATGGGGCCTTCCAGAAGTTGTTGGAACTGTACAACAAGTGCATTGCAGCCGGGGGAGATTACTTCGAAGGGGACTAGAGTTTCATGTGTGTACTATCAATAAAAGTGCCCATACGAAAAATGTCTGGAAACTTATTTAATGATCCTCGTATATCATTTTTTAAAAATAACCTGGACTTTTGTATAAACATAGTTTGATTTCTTAGTTTAATAGCATATCAAACCTCGTGGGTAATTTAATGCCAAAAATCATCTTTGTAGAAAAACATCAGTGGTACTATTCAACCCATAGCTAGTGGGGGATAGTGTTATTCATATCTTTCACGAGGGCGTTAGTCTGAAAGTGGGCTCAAAAGCGCGACTAAAGTTCCAACTCGCTGACTACGACGTGGCAATTCAGCACCGCCACAACGCAACGGAGACCTCCCCAATCAAACGTAGGTGCGAGAACACACATCCGTAAGCACACACGTATATAAATATAATTTCAGGTGAATTATAAGGACTATTCGGTTTCTATGGTGATATCTTACAGACTATCATTTATCTAGAAACACCCTAGCTGCTTCGTCCCTGCAAGACTGTACGAACCAGAAAGCAAAACGTTTCTATCTCTTCAGTGCTTGAATTTACAGAGATATGAAAAAGGGATAAGAACAGAAGACACAAAATGAAATTATCAAAAGGGTTTCGAGCCAGTGTCTACTACTTTATCATTTGCCTGCCTTCTATCACGTCCAGTCGACCTCGTTTTGACATTAATTCGCAGATTGCACTTGTTCGTGGCAATACACACGCCAGTCATGAATACTGGAGATGGGGGAGAAGAGGAAAGAGAGACAACAGAATTACGTTAAGAATAAATACACCGAGTCCTCGGGCTTTCGTTATGCTTCTCACCCAGTGGATACCTCTACCATCTTTTATATATTCTGATTAAATTATTGTATATTACGCTATGAGATCTGGAAAGGAAGGTGAAAAGGCAGAGATTATTCACTTTCTACTGATTGCATCATATCATTTCATACTCTGTGAATAAAACTCATATAAGTCACTTGTAACAACTAGTGTGAAACGAAGAAAGGCCGAATTATTTTTCCCGGCAATTCTGCCCATTAACCCATGAGGTTTATAAAGAAAACTAAAACTGACATCAGGCCCACTAGTTACATTAGTCGTTGTAATATCATCCTCTGTCTAAATTTCTGAGATAAGGAATTATTATTCTCATCTTCAATGCGTGCTGATAGCACTCTCTCTCTCTCTCTCTCTCTCTCTCTCTCTCTCTCTCTCTCTCTCTCTCTCTCTCTCTCTCTCTCACTTTCAAGTTCCATAGTTTGTTCAGCTCCCTAGCAAAGTCTTGGTACTTATCTCTCATTTCGCTTTCCTTACCTGAACTTGATACTTCCTGGCTTAACACTCAGCACTATAAGGCACGGATCAAGGGTAAGTTGAGCAATCTAAGGAATGGAGTAGCGCTCTTCCCTACACCTCCATGTAGTAGCAATTGAAAAGAGAGCTTTCGAGTCGCCATCGACTACTGTCCTCCTACTTATATATATATATATATATATATATATATACATATATATATATATATATATATATATATATATATATATATATATATATATATATATTGACAGGATTTGGCATTAAATAACCCACAAGGGTAGATATGGCATAAAACATCGTCAACCAACCAATCTTGTTTTCTACTGTACGATCATTACTTAAAAAATAGATGTGTTACATTGTTTTGACCAGGGTACCTCATACGGTGTAATCGTTAGCAAGCTCGATTAGTTGACCAGTGTTAGTTAGTTCGATTCTCGCTGGACGCCACATACTTCTGGGCTTACGCCACATCTAAGCTTAATAAATAACTATAAGGTCTTGCCCTCGAGGCTACCCAGGTGTGTCCTCAAGTCAAAGGTTTGATTGACTGTAACTCTAGAAAAGATTTTCTTCATTTTAGAGAAGCTTACGACGAGACCAGATGTGCAAGAAGCTTTAACGTTTATAGCACCTCGTATGGAATTGGTCAACTTTGGGACAATCTATGTTTATTTCATTCTAATTCCCTTCAGAAAAGAATGAAACCACTTCTCCCTAAATTATGAGTAAAATAGCTGGAAAGTTAGATTCAAGCTTTGAAAAATCTTAGGTTTCCGATAGTATGTAAAGTCAGGTATCGTTCCTGGTTGTTGGCACCTTGTAATAACTGGTATACTTAGCATAATGGTTATCGTCGTTGGAAAATGAATTGGTGACCAGAGTTCAAATCCTGGAGGAGGCAGTTTGCGTTTTACTTTATGTTAATTCCCTCGGGAAAAGCTTGAATCTATCTTTTATTTCCACCAGCTATGATTAATATTCGAGTAGACTGGGTTCTTTAGCCTTGGTACTGCAACATATCTTGAAGAAGGAAAATTCTGAATTCAAACTCCGCTCAAAAATTGACTCTGCATCACACCGTGCCCGCCGGGGAGGTATTGGGTCAATTCATACTTTGAGAGAAAATGGATATCAGCAAGTAAACCCCATTTTTCTGAGAGGTATCCTAAAGGGGAATTACTCGGCATGGCATCCCAACCGAAAGGCTATTTTAAAAATCGAAACATGACCAGTTATCTTTATCCATCTTACTACAGAGTATCCTGGATTGAAGAAGTGTAACAACATAAGATCATGACACCGAATCTGCTTCTGAAACGTTACACCAAATTGTCTACATCAGTCGACGACACCCGCACGTTGAGAACAAGACTGAAAAACAATGAATCAAATGATACTTATTTAATTTCTCGACCAAGTGAATTCACGATTTAAAACTCGTGACGGTTTAAGTCGACAAAAAAGCTGGAATGGTATTAGGGAGCGAAGATGCGTTGTCGGCTGCCCGAGTGTCTATCTGGTTCACAAGCTGCTATCAAACATTTTACTGCAATATGCAAATTTGAAAATGAACGAAGAGTAGGATGCGACACAAAGTCAATTTTTTATCGGAATATGACTGGTTTTAATTTAGATTATTCCACCTCCTAAACAGGTTACCATTTTAAGATTAAAGAACCAAGTCTGTCCTACTATTTATCTAATAACAGACAATTCTAAAGAAGGTTATTTTGCCAAAATAACTTGGAATCCTAAATTTTGTCAAGAGGGAGGGATGAGAATAATGCTGGCAACAAAACTTCTCTCGCTTTTACATCTAATCAAAGAGCTGTATTATAATGAGAGACGTATGAATAACTATTTTGGATTCAGAGTTTTCCTCCTCCTATTACCCATATTTCTGGCCTCATGCCAAATTAATGACAACTTTCATTTTTCTAGAAGCCGACCATATTTTTAAATAACTAACCTGTGAATCAATTTCTGTATTGTTGGTTGGTTGGTAGGTTGGTTTTACGGCGTATTAACCCACATCAGGCCATTTAACTCCGAATTAAGTCATTTTGAAAACAAGTTTCAAACAATTCAGTTTAGTATAAGTATTGTTTTTGTTTACACATAGTTGAATGTCAAAACAGTTCTATTTCAAGCAATTCAGTTTTGCATAAGTACATAGTTTAAACACACAGTTAAATATAAAAACAGTTGATCTCAAACATTTCAATTTAGCTTAATTACAGTTTAGTTTTATTTGACCAATAGATAGGACCCTATCAGGTGCTGCCACTCCGGGTCAGAGTGGACCCGGGAGCGGTGGTAATTAAGGAATGCTCCGCATTCCCCAAAGCTCCAACATTACAAAAGCCTCATCATCAGGATATTTAGTGTCATATCCAGGATATTCGTCGGGAGAGTCTAACCCCTCTATAGAGATACAGTCGGTGTATTCTGCAGCCTCAGTGGACTGGGCCAAATTTCTGTATTAACAGTAGCTCTTAATGAGGAGACAGTTCAATTAAACCATATTAAGATCATGTACAAAGACTGTATAGCGTCGAGTATTACACCGTTACGAAATGGAAAACCTAGCATGAAAGAATGAGTGGTTGTGTCAGATAAATATTTCTTTCTTTTTTATCAGGTATTTTTTTTATCTA
>OY757914.1:7817180-7824680 GCA_963585895.1 Sepioteuthis lessoniana | reverse complement strand
GATATCAATGAACTGTATGTAAAAGTGTTTGCGGTGTAGTGGTTATTGTCGTTGGAAATGAACCCTGTGAACTGCGTTCAAATCCAGGACGTGGCTGTTCACATAGCACGAATAACTGTAAGAAAGGTATGCGACTAACTATTCTCCCTCCAGCTTTGAATAAATAGTAGGTCATGCTGCTCGAGAGGAGGGGTTGGATAAATGCAATAACCGTGTGTTAATTATTTGTATTAAGAATAGTTACTAGAAACTGTAATTGTTTTCTAGGGATTATAATTATTAACTTGAAACTATATAATTGTACGCAAATACATGATTATGTATCCGGCTCATTGGCCTAGTGGGTAGTGTGTTCGCCAACGGCCTGAGAGACCGGAGTTCAAGCCTAGGTCGAATCATACCAAAGACTTAAAAAATGGTACTTGATACCTCCTTAATTTACACTCAGCATTACAAGGTATATATCAAGGGTAAATTGGAGCAATCCAGGGAAAGGAATAGCTCCTTCCCCTACACCTCGGTGTAGTAGCAATTGAAAAGGGAGCCTTCGGGTCACCCTCGACTACAGTCGGCGACTTTACTTACTTACATGATTAAGCCATATAACAATATATTAGTTATTTGTAATAGATAGGAATACTTGATACCAATCAACTATGCAAACAAATTATTAATATTATTATTTTATTCCTGCTTAAGCTGATGGTTTTTCAGAGAAAATCTGAGTGGGAGCAAATCTCCTCAGATCTCCAGGACTTCTCTCAGTATTCTATCTGATTTAAAAAAATGGTCTTGATTATTCCAATGATTTCCAAATCCTCTAATTTTTTCAAAGCCTTTGGGGACCATCCCAACTGCACCATGTAATTGGTATCACTGTCACTTTTGTATTCCACAGCTTTTTAATTATATGACAAAATCCAGGTATTTGTTTATTTTTCACTTTCTTTTATTTTCACTCGGAGGTCCGCTGGAAAAGCAACATCCACTAAACAACACATTCTCTTCTTTTTTTTTAAATTCTCATAAGGTCTTTCTATGCAAATTTGTTGCATGCGCTTATCATGTGATTGATTGTTTCGTCTCTTTCGCCACATAACCTACATTTGCTGTTTTGTTGCATCTTATCTATTCTTGCTTTGATATGATTGGTTCTTATAACGTTGTTTTGTGCTGCTATTAAAAGAAATTCAGTTTCTCTCTTAAGGTTTCCCTTTCTTAGCCACGTCCATGTTTTGTCGTGTGAGATGTCGTTTATTAGTCGTTTAAAACGTCCATAGAGTTGTTTTTCTTCCCAGTTTTGTTTTCTAATTATTGTCGTTCTGTTGGTCTTCGTGTTGTTGGTATTGTTTCTAGTGGCTGTAATCAGTCTTCCTTCATGCTTTTGTATGTAGTCCTCAAGTCGTCGTATTGATGCGTCAACGCTGTCTTCAATGCTGGTAAGTCCTCTTCCTGCTTTTTTCTGTCAACGTCATCTCTGGGATGGACATGAGTTTTCTTTTTCTCTGGTCAATTTGTTTAAGTTCTACTCTGGTCCACTTTAAGAATGGTCCCGAATTTCTTACGAGGAGGACAACCTAGATATTTATTCCTCCTATAAGGTTTCTGCCATAGAGTTTTGTCTCGAGTTACTTTCTTGTTCTTCTGAAATATTCTTTCTTGACTTTTTTCATCTCCGTTTGTTTGATGGTGTTACCTTCCAATATCCCCCAGTATTTAAATATATTTTTCTCCGAGCGATCTAATTTTCTCTTGATTTGGTAGTTCCATTCCGTCTGTAATATGTCGTTTTCCACTTTTCATTACAAGCATGGTGCATTTTTCTATGCCAAATTCCATCCTTATGTCCCGACTGTATATTCTTACCGTGTGTATTAGAGTTTCCAGTTTTTTTTCATTTTTTTGCAAACAGTTTCATGTCGTCCATGTACATTAGGTGATTTATCTTTTCCTGTTATTTAGTAAGTTTGTATCCAGCTGTGCATTTTCTGAGTATGTGATTGAGTGACATCATCGCAATTATAAATAGTAATGGTGATGGTGCATCTCTTTGAATATACCTTTTTGGATCTTTGTTTCAGTAAAACTTTCCCTCCTGCTGTCAATTCCACTCTCCAGGTTTTCAAGGTTTTCTCGATAAAGTTTATAACTTCATCTGATATTTTGTACATTTTGAGACCGTTTATTATCCAAATTTGCCTTTTTGTATTCAATCAAAGCCATAGCTATTTTTTTTTTTGCGTCTCATCTTGCTTTCGTAAAGGATGTGCTGATCAATTATTATTATTATTATTATTTACTCATTAGAGTTTTTCACATCAGCGTTAACTGATGGTTTTTTACTGGAGTTTGAGTGACAGCAAGTCTCCTCAAGTCTCCATGGCCCTTCTCAGTATTCTGGCCGTCTTCAATAATGCTGCCGTTTGGATGGTCTCCACTCGTCCACCAACTTCCAAATCCTCCAGGCCCTTTAATAATCTTTTAGTTACCGCGACAAAAGCACCAATCACAATTGGCACAATCGTCACTTTCATGTTCCACAGCTTTTTCAATTCTCTAGCAAGGTTGAGGTACTCATCCTTCCTTTCACACTCTTTCAGTTTTATTCTGTGGTCCACTGGGACAGCAAAGCCGACAATTTTGCAAGTTCTCTTCTTTTTGTTGATTATTATAAGGTCTGGTCTTCTTGCCGAGATTAGGTGATCCGTGTGTATGTCAAAGTCCCATAGGAGTTTATGCGTGTCATTTTCCAGGACAGGTGCTGGGTTGTGCATATACGATTTGTTGGTATATTATTATTATTATCATTTTAGTCAAATAAAAAGTATGATTTAAAAACAGATTGCATTAGAAAGTTGAAAATATAAATAGTTACAATTAAAATCAAACAATTACAAATGAATCAAATGTTGGCATTAAATAACCCACAAGAGGTTGATATGCTGTTAAACCAAATCAAACCAACTTCTTCATTTTCCAGCCATAACATCGAGTTCCATTGTTTATTGTCCTAATCAGCGAGATAATCACGAATTGTACCAACGGCCGGGAGATTTTCATAACACAGCACGAACAGAACGCGTGTTCTCTCCAAACAAAAGGTTATGGATGTCGGTCATACTGCGTGACTTGTACGGAAAAGAAAATCGATTGATTAACTTTTTCCCCCCACGCTTAAAAAGTTTTTTTTTTTTTTTTACCTAACAGGCCAAAATAGAACATTAAAATTTCTTCCTTTCGGTCTCTCTGATCTGAAACGGTGATGTATCGACATATTTTCAGGTTTACAGATTTTAAGTAATCTACAAAACTTAGCTAAGTTTGACACAAGGTCAGAAAGTGGGACAACCCAGTAAAATTCATACTCACTAGATTATGAATCGTGTAAGATGCCCTTAAAAACAAGCTTGAATTTGGCACAAGGTCACAAGTATAGGTCTTCTAGTGAAGATTAAACTCACTGCTCACTAGAGCTTAGCTTAGTTTGACACAAGACCAGAAGTATGAAACACTCAGTGAGAATCAAACTCACTTCACAGTAGAGACTAGTTACATGACCATGGTGAGGAGGTCTGTTTTGTAATAATTATTTACTAAGCTTAATACCAAGGACCCAGTGATAATCGAATTCATTAAGAATAGTCAATGGTCATACAAGCTTGTTAACCATTTCCAAAACATAGCTTAGTCTGGCACAAGCTTACAACCCAGTGAGAATATAACTAGGCGTTTATAAAATAATCTTTTATGTAACTGAGTTTCTTGCAAGTCTTCAGAAAGAAATTGTTTGTTGTTAATGAGAAAATTAAACTCTTTTTTACGTTTTCTGAAACATTCAAAGAGCGTGGAAAGGAAATAAGCTGATCTCGATGACCATTGTTAGTAACATAAATTTGAACTTCATAAGGTAATTCCCTATTGCGAAGTTCAAATATATGCCACGACTAGATTGAGTTATCTTAATAAATATCTGTTTTGGCATCTGCTGTAAAAGAATATTCAGCGAACTGATCTCGCACACCATTAATAGCATAAGGAGTTAAACCGTCACTATGAGCTTGATTATAATGTTTCTGTTAAAGGCTAAACCAAGCTTAGATATTTACTTGGTAAAATGTTAGTGAATTATGGTGCTCATTAGTTTGTAACATTATGCCAGACTAAAGTAAGTTTCGTAAATATCAACAAAAACAAAAAGACAAAACAACAAAAAAGGTTGTCTCGACTTTCCTAATAAAATTGACGTTGTCATCTCGTTAGTTGATTCGAATCTAACACGAGTATCATTGAATTAACACCTTATTGTTAGGTCCGTATACACTGACTTCGCAGAGAACTTCACTTTCAGTTTTACGTTCAGTGTATTGACATAGTCATCTCGTCAATTAATCAATTTCTTACATTACTGAATACACACACACACACACACACACACACACACACACACACACATATATATATATATATATACACACACACACACACACTCTCACACACACATATATATATATATATATATATACACTCAACCCCTCTGTACATGCAGGATGTGACAAAAGGTCAATTTTTAAGTAGTGTTTAACAGGTTTAAATTCAGAGTTTTCCTTCTCCTCCACTGGTTGCCATACCAAGGTTAAAGATCCCAGTCTGCCCTTCTATTTCCCCATAACTGGAGGGAGAATAGTTTGATTTACGCCTTTCCCAAGGATATTAGCGCTATGTGAAAATCAAACAGCTTCGTCCGGGACTTGAACTCGGCTCTCAGTGTCCATTTCCTACCATAACCATTACACCAGGAACATCTATCTATCTATCTATCTATATATATATATATATATATATATATATATACTTCCTCGTTAATTATTGTTGTTTATATAACATAAATGGAACAGTAAATGTCAATTATATGAGATAATAAATATTTCGGTTTACACTTTATTTCAGAACATCTCAATTTTCCACGAATCAAATTTTACGTAGCGTCTTTTCATAAAAAGGCAGCTTCAAAACATGCCAGTTTGAATGCATTCCTGAAAAAAGATTTAAACCAACTTAATCTTCCTAAATGGAGTTTCTTCTCCCGACAAAAATGGCCTGTTTAACAAGCAATCAGAAAAAAAAAAAAGATAAAACAATGATTACTTGCCAATTATGGAAGGTGGAACTCTTCGAGTAAACTACAAATGTTCTTTCTCGACTGAGCAGCGAGTCAAGAAATAATGATTGTCTACTTCGATTGCGCATCTGACTCCAAGAGGTTTTATGAAAACCAAAAGATCTAAGTTAATCCCTAGATATGGAATTGGTAGACAAAGAATAGATATGTCCAAAATGAATACGTTGATACCAGCATAAAAATCCACGGATACGTTTGAATTTCTATGAGATTTAAAAAGAAACGAAATAGCATGTTTATATATATATAGATATAGTGGGGGTAATTTGATTTGAGTTGTTGTGATGATAACTGGGTACTTACCCTCTTCGAATGAAGCAGAATATCGCGTTACCATAACAATATATCTTCTTTTCAGTGGGATGTTACGATGACGTAGAATAGTTTTACGCAAATACATAAACACACACACACACACACACACACACATATATATATATATATATATATATATATATACTAAGTATAAAATAAGACTAATAAAACACGGTAAAACTCACGACTAAGATTTGTTAAATACTATCTTACCGACAACGTGAAATTCTGAGTCATGAATTTTATCCTTTTATACTTGAAATATATTAAGATATTCCTCTGCATTTTTGTGTATTGAGCACTCTAAAGATTTTACTGAATAAAAAGCTTTTAGCCTTAAATTTAATCAAAATTATATATATATATATGTGTGTATGTATGTATTCTTCAGTCCAGTCAAACTGGAGTTGGGAATAATTCATTCAGGACAATTAAATTATTCAAACAGTATATATTCACACCCTTACCTCCTGTGTCCATTCTGGCGGCATTAATTATATCCATTGGATCTGAAGAAGTCCTGTTAAATCTGGAGTTATTGATTCATATCAATACCCATAGCAGGATGGAAATAAATTTATAATCCTAAAGTGAACGGATTTTGCTTTTCTTAAAAGTTGTATAATATATATATATATATATATATATATATATATATATATATATATATATATATATATATATATATATATATGTATAAAGTTCTTTTAAATATTACGGATTGCCTCTTTTTTATGATCTTCAGCTACGCTCTCTCGTCGCCTTACTTACCACCTTTCTGACTTAGGTGCAATAAAATACCAAATAATGACTTAGCAAAATAAAGACAATGAGAAACTCAAATCCCCAGACATAAGAAAAATTCTAATTAACAATACAAAAATCATATATAAATATAACAATAAAAACCGTTTACAAATCCTCGAAGCAATAACTAATAATAAAAAAAACCGCTATAAATAAAATAGCATTCACCACAAGAATAAACATATAAAACGTATTCAACAACTAACTACCCATTCTAACAGAACGAACCAACCCCATATATAATTAATTATTTAAAAAAAGCTAGTCCAAATAAATATAAAACTAACAATTTTCCAAACAACTTAGCACTACCCCCAAAGATGACCAGCGAAATGATCGAAAGCGCTTAGGCTAATACATGTTTTTTTTTCTCCTCCACCATCTCGACCCCGAAATACAAAGAATAGTAAGAAGACTTGAACGCCTTCACTTGAAGATTATAAAAAAAGAGGCAGTCCGTGGTATTTAACAGAATTTGTCAAGATAACAATTTGCTGCCTAAATATACAATTTATATATATATATATATATATATATATATATATATATATATATCGGTTTAGTTTCTTTGTTTAGGTATATTTAACTTTGTGGCTTTTTAATGTCAAAGCCATCCCTGTAAAAAGACAATACTGGTACTATAAGTGTCCTATATATCTAGCCACACTGAGGAGTTGTGATACAACGAAACAGTCTGTGGATAACAATATACGCGCCCCCTGGAGTTGAGCACTCTGGCTGCCACTCACATAATTCAAAGCTTTTCGTATGAATTGAGCACTCTGGTATCCAGTAAGGCAAAATATAAACAAACGAAAGCTACTACATAATGCCTTATAATTCCTGAGCTGACGTTTATCGACAGTTGGCTGAGCAGCATGATATTAAGTCTAACGTAAAGTTGGCCGGGTTTCAATCCCAGCTTGAAGCGTCCTACGTCCTACGTGTCTAGCCACACTGAAGAGTTGTGATACAATGAAACAGTCTGTCAGCGGATGACTATATATATATATATATATACAGTGTCCCAGGTGATTTGCGAACACTTTACCCAATGGGCCAATGGGCCGGTATATATATATATATATAATAGGTAGAGTGTTTGCCAATCACCTGGGAGACCAGGGTTCAATCCCTGGTCGTGTTATACCAAAGACTCAAAAATGGTACTTGATATCTCCTTGCTTAACACTCATGAT
>OY757914.1:7803804-7806304 GCA_963585895.1 Sepioteuthis lessoniana | reverse complement strand
CAATAAATGCTTTTTAAATTTTATTTATTTATTTATTTTTGTTGCATTTGTTTTTGTTTGTATGTGAACGAACACAAGTCTGTTACTGCATGTATGTGTGTATACGTGCTCTTATTTACCGACTATATAATGATTTGTTTGGAGGGGAGGGGTTCGAAAACGCTGGTGAAAATCGATACCATAAAAAAGCCATTTTAATTACATTAATGATCGATTCTTTATTACGGCTCTGCTAATGTAAATTCAAAAAGCAAAATTGCCCCCAGGTTGAATCAGGGATCATTGGTAAAAACGACCCTTCGCACTCACTAGTCTTCTTTTGGGAAGAGTGCCGTGCGAAAATGCATGTGAAGTAATGAAACAGCAACTGGGTGTTTTGTCCCAAACCAAAATAGAATAAAATCGAAATCGACAATCCTTTGTTTCCAGAGAAAAAAAGATGATTGCATCCTGATTTTGGGAAGCCTATTCAGTAAAAATTACACAATAATACATTAATTATTATTATTATTATTATTATTATTATTATTATTATTATTATTATTATTATCTATACATTCCAGGTGTCAAACAATAATTTCTAAGGACCAAGAGAGAAGTCGTTTCATATTGTCAGTTGTCGGTTCAATATTTTCGATGACCTCAACAGTAATGTGATCTGAACTGCCACGTTTTCTCACCGGGGTTTCTATCTATTCTATTTGCGAGGTTCCTTGGAGCTGAGCTCAGCGCCCGACTAATAATAACCATGCCAGTCTATTATTATTATTATTATTATTGTTTACTCATTGAGAGTTTTCTCACATCACTTCTCGCTGATAGTCTTTCAAGTCTCCAGGAGCCTTTTCAGTATTCTGGCCGTTCTCAATAGTGCTGTAGTTTGGATGGTCTCCACCCGTCAACCAACCTCCAAGTCCTCTAGTCCCTCTAATAATCCTTTAGTTTACCAAAAGCACCAATCACGATTGTTTTATTATTATTATTATTATTATTATTATTATTATTATTATTATTATTATTATTATTCCTTGTGAGTCTTTCCCACCAGTGTGTGCTGATGGTCCATCACTGGAGTCTAAGTGACAGCAAGTCTCCTCAAGTCTCCAGGTCTCTTCTCAGTATTCTAGCCGATCTCAACAATGCTCAAGTCTTGATTGTCTCGATTCGACTTCTGATTTTCGATTTTCATCTTTACTTTTAATTTCTTTTTAACCTTCTCTGTGCCTTTAACCAGAACCTAGAGTTTGGTTGCTCATTATATGCATTCGATTTTTCGTATATGTGTAGTAGGTGTTTTATTTTCTTTTTTATTCCCATTCTTAGCATTCTCTAAAAAAGATGAACAGCTTCGTAAAGATCCATATTTTAATTTCATTTAGACTGGAACGTGTCCATCGGTCTCTTTTTTTAATTATATACAGTACTCGTAGTATTACTGGTACCGTATTATTATCCTTCTTGCGGGATTTTTTACGTCAGTTCCAACAGGTGGTTTTCACTGGAGTCTGAGTGACAGTAAGTTCCCTCAGGTCTCCAGGACTTATCTCAGTATCCTAGACTATTTTAGAAATGCTGTGATCTGAATGGATTCAAATCTTCATCGAATTTCCAGTTTGTCTAGTCTCTTTTCCATATTCTTGAAGATTATTATTATTATTATCATTATTATTATTATTATTATTATTATTATTATTATTGTAAGTTTTTCACACCAGTTTAACTGTTTTTTTGTTTGTTTGTTTTTTGTTCACTGAAGTCTAAGGGACAGCAACTCTCTCCCGGTCTCCAGGACTCTGCTAAATATTCTAGCTGATTTTAACAGTGCTATGATCTAGATGGTGTCGATTTATCCTTTGATCTCCAATTCCACCCGTCTATTTTCAAAGTCTTTGGGGACAGTTCCAAGTGCACCAACTACAATTGGAATCACCGTCACTTTCATGTCTCACAGTTTTTTTTAACTCTCTGGGAAGATCCAAATATTTGGGTATGTTTTTGTATTCTTTATGTTTACTATGTCATTTGTGTAAAGTGTTCGCCAATGGACCGAACGATCAGGGTTCAATCCCAGGTCGAGTTATACTAAAGACTCAAAAAATGGTACTTGATACTTTCTTGCTTAACACTTAGCATTATAAGGGGAAAGTGGGGCAATCCAGGGAAAAGAGTTGCGCCCTCGCCTACACATCGGTGTTGTAGCTATTGAAAAAGGAGCCTTCGGGTCGACCTAGACTGAGGTCTCTGACTTCACTTTTTTATTTCATTATTAACATTATAATCATTATTGATGTTGTTGTTGTTGTTTTTGTAGTTGTTGATCTAATTGTTTACTTTCTTTTTTCGTGTACGCGTTGAGGTTTTAGCAGTCTGGTGACTCGCAAGAGATCAGGTGACAACAAGCCACCTCATAACTCTAGATGTCTCATCTTTTCATTATTTTCATCATTCAATTTTTTGCATCTTCATCATCATCATCGTCGTCATCATTTATACTATAGTC
>OY757914.1:7761304-7791304 GCA_963585895.1 Sepioteuthis lessoniana | reverse complement strand
TGAACTACGAACAAATAGTCATGCAAACCCCAACAGCCCAGTGCACATGGGTTCGCACTCAGACAAACCCATCAAGACACTTTGACACTCATCAATATGCATCTATCTATCTAGAGATAGAAATAGAAAGAGATAGGTAAACACACACGCACACACACACACATATATGCCGCCTTTCACGATGCTTTAAACTTATTCTATCCCAATTACCATCAAAAGATCTGCCTCAGTATCATATATTTACGTATATATATATATATATATGTATTTATATATAAGCATCTTTTGCCTACGTGTATATAGGTAACAGTATGTAAATGCAATCAGGTAAATTGTTCAGGCTGTCGATGCGTCTTTTCTGCGGACATTTGGGTGGGGGTATTTTTAATTTCTAAATAAAGGTAAACATTTTTTTTTAAGTTGCGTCTTAATCGGTCAGCGGTCGCAGCTTTATTTTCTTTCTTTTTTATAGAAGCATTAAACATATATTGATTTTCTTTTTTATTAAGATTTTAATTTCATTTTCCTTTTCTTTTTTCTTTTTTTCTTTTTTTCTTTTTTTTTTTTATTGAAAATCCTTTCTCTTCCTTTCTTTTTTTTATCGTTATATAACTGTTTGATCAAACAAAAGAAAGAAATCCAATGTAGATATTCAGCCAGGAAAATACAGGTACTTGTGTCAGTGGGCAACAAATTAAAGGTAGTCAATTCGGCCTTGGTAGTCCTGACGCAATCGAAAGGTGAGCCTGGAGTAGACTGTGTGTGACAGTTTCTCCCGCCCAGAGCCGCTTTTGCTCCCAACAAGAAACGATCACAAGAGAACCGGTTTTTGAAAAGCCTCACTAATCCGAGAAAAAGGGAGAAGGAAAAACGGGGGAAGGTTGGAGAAGGGGACAGAGGCAGTGAAGAACACAGATGAATAACGAACAGGGATCGATGCGTTGAAGAAGGTATTGTATCCAAGGGAAAGGTGGCTTTTAGCGCGCACGCGCGTGTGCTTGTGGGAGTGTGTGTGTTTGTAAGAGAGAGAGAGAGAGAGAGAGAGAGAGGGGGGGAGAGAGAGAGAAAGTATGAGAAAGAGAGTAATCATCTGTAGAAAGAGAGACTGAGATTGAAGAGAGAAACTTTTTCACGAGACATGTGAGTGCCCGAGAGAATGTTTCGGCTCACCTCTGTGTTCATATAAATGTATGTGATATTATTTATTTATTCATTTTAGGTTTGTCGATAAAAATGAAAAGCACTAAACGGAATTATAAAGTAAAAAGTAAAAACAAATAAAAAAATAAGGTTTGTTTGGCTTTATTGCATCCAAACTGTCAAGAAATTCTTTAGTTATTTCTTGTACACAGGTTTTTCACTATATTAAGCAGATGTGTGTGTGTGTGTGTGTGTGTGTGTGTGTGTGTGTGTGTGTGTGTGTGCATTGTGGCTTCCATTTATCTCATTTGTTGGGCTTGTACCTCTCTCTCTCTCTCTTTCTCTCTCTCTAACTATAAGAAAAAGGGCGTTTCTCATGTTTTTCTTTCTTTTTCTTTTTCTTTTTCTCCTTCGCTTTCTTTCTTTTCTTTCTTTATCTTTTTTTTAAATTTCGGGCGATAAAAAAGAAAGAAAAATATGTAAATTGAAATAAATGAATAAATAAACTAAATAAGTCAAACATACAGAAAGGTCGAGAAATAATGAGAGTCCAAATTACAGTGGTAACGTAGTCTGTAAGAATTCTAAAAAAATCTTACGTAGATTTCAGATTTGCTCTCATTGATTCTCCTGTGATAATTCACTGACACCAGGTGTTAACATAGAAATTATTAATAATAATAATAATAATCAATGACCAATTATATTAAAGCGTCCATGTGGTGCATCCATACAGCAATATTGACACGGCCTCTGTATGGACGCTTACAAAGCGTATGGAGTGAAAGCTTGTCGGTAATTGCACAAGAATGCTGCGAGCTGTATTGAACAAGTCCTGGCGGCAACATTCCACAAAGCAGCAGCTGTACGGATACCTACCACCCATCTTGAAAACCATCCAAATAAGACGAACAAGACATGCGGTACAATGCTGGAGATGTAAGGGCGAGCTCATAAACAATGTATTCCTGCGGACCCCTTCACACGGATGAGCAAGAGTAGGGCGACCAACTAGAACCTATCTACAACAGCCCTGTACTGATACAGGATTTAACATGGAAGACCTGCCGAGACCGATGGACGATAGGGAAGAGTGGTGGGAGAGGGTCAGAGAAATCCGTGCAAGCGGCACGCCATGATGATGATATCAAAGCAAAAATTGGTTATACGTGACAGAATAGCAAGTGTAGGTTATGTGGAGAAAGAGATGAAAAACCTAATCACATAATAAGCCAATACAGCAATCTAGCACAAAGGGAATACAAAACTAGCATGACTTAGTGAAAAAGATGATCCACAGGGAACTGTGCAAGAAATGAAAATTTGACCATACTGCCAAATGATATATGCACAAACCAGAATTCGTCCTAAAAAATGAGACTCTGAAAATTTTCAGAGGTTTTGAGAGACAAACGAATATCTAATCTCGACCAGAAAATCTGACCGAGTGTCGACAAAAATAGAAAAAAAAATATCATGCCGTGGAATTTGCCGTTTTGGAGGACTACTGAATGAAAATAAAAGAAAACGAAAAGATAGACAAATACTTAAACTTTGCCTGAGAACTAAAAAAATTATGGAACGTCAGGATGGCTGTGATATCATTTGTGGCTAGTGTCCTTAGAACGGACCCCAAAAGTTGAAAAAAAAAGAATTATGAGAAATGAGAAACCATCAGTTAACGCTGATGTGAAAAACTCTCAAAGGCGAAAAATAATAATAATAATAATAATAATAATAATAATAATAATAATAATAATATGCGGTGACAGAGAGGAAACGATCAATCACATAATAAGCGAATACAGCAAATTGGCACAGAAGGAGTACAAGGATAGATATGACTGGGTGGGCAAGGTGATCCACTGGTAAATGTGCAAGAAATCTCAATTTGACCATGCCAACAAATGGTATATGTACAACTCAGAACCTGTCCTAGAAAATGACACTCACAAACGGATCACCTAATCTCGGCCCGAAGACCAGATCTTATAATAATCAACAAAAAATGAAAATCTACAAAATTGTCGACTTTGCTGTTCCGGCAGACCCCAGAATAAAACTAAAAGAATGTGAAAAGAGAGATAAACACCTTGAACTTGCAAGTGAATTGAAAAAAAAATATGGAACATGAAGGTGACAATTATACCAATTGTGATTGGTGCCTTTGGCACGGTAACTAAAGGATTATTAAAGGGCCTGGAAGATTTGGAAGTTGGCGACCGAGTGGAGACCATCCAAACAACAGCATAATTGAAAACGGTCAGAATACTTAGAAGAGTCCTGGAGACTTGAGGAGATTTGCTGTCACTCAATCTCCAGTGAAAGAACATCAGCTTACCCTGATGTGAAAAACTCTAATGAGTAAATAATAATAATATTCCATATGCATAAAACGCATTTTGTATCCACATGTTAAGAATGCATTGCTGATATAACTGTGATTGATGGAAGGAAATGAACTCACTGAGCGGGATTCGAATCCTGAACAAGCCAGTTAGCATTTCTCTTCACGCTAAGGACTTTTGGAAAATCATGAAACCATTTCTTCTATGAGTAAGGCAAGTCTTGAACAAGAGAATAAGGCAAAAGTAAGGCGACAGTTGTTCGAAAGAATCAGTGGCGCATTAGTATGTCATTCTACTGTTATCCCTTCATCCCAAAAATATGACCACTTTCAACAACTCACCTGCGCAGGTAATTTGATAGTTCACATCTTTTAAATGAACCTTTGGGACTTCATATGTCAAGGTTGACAGAAGAGTCATATATATATATATATATATATATATATGTGTGTATGTATTATTCAGTCCCGTTAAACCGGAGTCGGTAATAATTCCGTTAGGACAAAAAAATCATTAAACTAAGAACATTTAAATTTTCCTGGTAAAGAGCTCAATGTCACTGACATCACAGAGCAATAATTTCTTTAAGAAAAACAAAAACCGGTCACATTAGGACTATAAATTTATTTCCATCCTGTTATTGGTATTGATATGAATCAATAACACCAAAAATAACAGAACTTAAGTTATTTTCTTAAAGAATATATATATATATATATATATATATATATATATATATATATATATATATATATATATATGATGTGATGTGATGTGTGTGTGTAAAGAGATTATTGTTGGTCTAAAAAGAGAAAAGTTAATATTTTCAAATGACACATATTCTAGACATAAAGTAAGTAAGTAAAGTTGTCTCCCTTTAGTCGAGGGTGACCCGAAGTTTCCCTTTTCGATAGCTACTACAACAAGGTGTAGGGGAGGGCGCTACTCCTTTCCCTGGATTGCCCCACTTTACCCATGATCCTTACCTTATAATGCTGAGTGTTAATCAAGGTAGCATCAAGTACCATTTTTTGAGTCTTTGGTATGGGATTGAACCAAGGTCTCCCGGGCCATTGGCGAACACTCTAACCATCATGCCATTGTCCCGTTTAAGAAGATGTAAAATTGGAAAAAGAGGAGAAAGAACGAAGATCATTTACAAATCGACCAAAAATCTTCAGGAACAATTTACTACAATGGGGCAATCACAGAAGTGTTTTAGATTTAAAATTCAAATTTTGAAGACATGTACTTGATAAACTGAAAACTTCGAGAAAAAACTGCGCATTCTTGAAAAAAATTATGAAGTCGAGTTCGATATCTTTTGCATCGAAATGTTTTTTGGTTTTGTTTCTGTTTATTAGCATAATCAATCTCCTTGGGTTATTTAATACCCAAACCATCCTTGTAGAAGATCAGTATTGGTGCTAATTAATTCATAGCCTGGAGGGATAAGGGGGGTTCGTACTTTTTCCAAGGATATTAGTTCGAAAGGGAGGATATTAGTGCAACTCAATAACATGAATATGTTTCTTTGTTTAATGGCATACCAACCTTCCTGGGTTATTTAATGCCAAAGCTATCCATGTAGAAATAAAGTATGGATGCTATTTACTCCATTGCTGGTAGGATAAAGGATTTCGTGCTTTTTTCAAGAATGATAATTAAAAAAAAGGAACCTAATAGCACAACTGAAGTTCAAACTCGCTTCGTACGATGAGGCAGTCTAGTACGTTAACCACTACGCAACGAGGAGTCCCTGAGCATAAACATGTGTTTAAGTTTAATCACGATTAAGTACACAGGTAATAAAATTTGAATGACAGGAAATGGTTATATATACAGATCTATACGTACGCAGGTGGTGGTGGCTGTCGAGGTACCCGTGGTGTAATAGTTATCGGCGTAGGAAATGGACACAGCGAGACGAGTTCAAATCATCGACGAAGTTGATAATATTTCACATAACACTCATACCTTTGAGAAAGACATGAATCTAATTATTCTTCCTTCAGCTATGAGCCAATATTAGGGCAGACTAGGGTCTTTAGTATTGGTAAGGCAACTAGTCTAGGAGAAGAAAAACTCTAAATTCAAACCTGTTAAACACCGCTAAAGGTTTGACCTTGTATCCAATCCTGCCCATGCCGGGGGTTGGTAAATGTTCATACATTCCAAAATAAGGGATGGATATATCAATGGTACTCAGACCTCTTTAGTATATAAATATATTGAGTAGGGTGAATCATTTTATTTAGTCGTCTATCTCTGACCCCTTTAAGGATGAGAGTGTTGTATAGGTGCATCCACATCAGCATCAAAGAGTTGCTCCTCGAGTGGGATTAGAGTATAGTATCAGTTCAGATGTATTCATGTCGTCGAACAGGATACAGCAAAGAAAAATGAGCTTGGCCCAGGAGATTCCAAACCAATGACATCACCTCCACAATTACAAGAAGGGGAAAATAATTCGACACCTGAGCGACAGCAACCGCAAAATCGAGGGCAATTTTTAGCCTTGTATATGAGTTTGGGATTCCTCTTTAAAATAAACTCTGTGTTGAATCTCATATTAAGCGAATGCAGAAAACCAGCTCAAAAGGAATACAATAGCAGATACGACTGGGTGGGGAAGGTCAATCCCTGAGAATTGTGCAAGAGACTGAAATTTGATCACGCTACACAAATCAGAATCGGTCCTAGAAAATGAGACGCATAAAATTCACTGGGACTTTGAGCAACAAACGGATCACAAAATCCCAGACAAAATCAAAGACAAAATCCTTAGTGTTAATTAACAAGAAAAAAAGGAACTTTTCATCAAGTGGATTTTGCGGTTCCAGTAAACCATGGAGAGAAAATGAAAGAAAACGGAAAGATAGACGAATACAGAAAAAAACTATGGCATATATGGGCTATAGCGATACCAATTGTAATTTGTACCCTTGTAACTGTTCCCAAGAACCTGGGGAAGAATCGAAACCATCCGCACCACAGCACTACTAAAATCACTTAAGACACTTAAAAGAGTCCACCAGACTTAAGGAGACTAGCTGTAACTCAGACTCCAGCAAAAAACGATCAGTTAAAACTGGTGTGAAAAACTCGCAATAATAATAATAATAATAATCTCGGCTAGACGACCAGACCTAGCGATAGTCAACAACAACTAAAAAAGAGAATCTGCCGAACTGTGGACTTTGTCATTCCAGCTTACCACAGGGTAAAACTGAAGGAAATCCAAAAGAGAGATAAGTTGATAGACCTTGCTAAAGAATTGAAAAAAACGATGCAACATGAAAGTGACAGTGATACCTATTGTAATTGGTGCACTCGGTACAGTCATCAAAGGATTGGTACAGGGACTGGAAGACTTGGAAATAAGAGGACGTGTGGAGACCATCCAAACTACTGCATTGCTGAGATCGACCAGAATACTAAGACGAGTCCTGGAGACTTTAGGAGACTTGCTGTCACTCAGACTCCAGTAGAAAATCATCAGCTAACGCTAGTGAGAAAAACTCTCAAAGGAGTAAAATAATAAGTAAAGTTGTCTCCCTTTAGTCGAGGGCGACCAGAAGGCTCCCTTTTCAATAGCTTCTACACCGAGGTATAGAGTAGACGCTACTCCTTTCCCTGGATTGCTCCACTTTACCCTTGATACGTACCTAATATTGCTAAGTGTTAAGCAAGGAGGTGTCAAGTACCATTTTAATGTCTTTGGTATGACGCGACCTTGGATTGAACCCAGGTCGCCTGGACCATTGGCGAACACTCTACCAACTGGGCCAATGAGCCGGTCTAAGTAAAGTTGGTGACCTTAGTCGAAGGTAGCCCGAAGGCTTCCTTTCAATAGCTACTAAACCAAGGTGTAATGGATGGCGTTACTCCTTTCCCTGATTTTCTCCACTTTACCCTTGATCCCTACCTTATATTGCTGAGTGTTAAGCAAGGAGGCATCAAGTACTATTTTTTAAGTCTTTGGTATGACTCGACCAGGGATTGAACCCAGGTCGTCGAGAAAGAGAGGAAATTATTCGAGAATGCTGCAAACTAGCATAAAAGAAGTACAAGACTAGGTACGACTGCGTGGGAGAGGCGATTCACTCGGAATTGTGCAACAGACTGAAATTTGACCCTACTAATAAACGGTACATGCACCAACACGAATCTGTCTTAGTGAATGTGATGCATAAAATTGTCAGGGATCATAAGATACATATGAATCATCTAATCTTGACCAGAAGACCAAACCGAGTGTTGAATAACAAGAAAAAAAGAGAATTCGCCGTCTTGTAGATTTTGCCGTTCCTGCAGACCACGCAATGAAAATAAAAGAATGTTAAAAGATAAACAAATATAAGGATCATTAAATAAGTTTCCAGGGTTTTTTTTTTCGTATGGGCACTTTTATTGATAGTACACACATGAAAACCTAGTCCCCTTCGAAGTAATCTGCTCCGGCAGCAATGTACTTGTTGACAGACCATATGTGTCAAGAAAAGAAGGAGGAAGAAGAAGAATCACAAGTATTGAAGATAGCAGGGATGCATCAATACAATGACTTGAAGACTATGTAAAAAAAAGAGCAAAGAAAGACTAATTACAGCAACCAGTAACAGCACAAGTAGCACAATAATCAGCAGAACAATAACTGGAAAGTAAAATGGGAAGAAAAACAACTGTATGAATATTTCAAGTGACAAACTGATGAAATCTTATGTAAAAAGACCTGGACAAGGGTAAGAAAGGAAAACTTTAAAAAAAGAAATGCAATCTCTTCTAATTGAAGCACAAAACAATGCCATAAGGACCAACTATGTTAAAGCAAAAATAGATTAGATACAACAGAATATCAAGTGTAGGTTATCTGGTGATAGAGACGAAATGATTAATCACATAATAAGTGAACGTAGCAAAATAACACAAAAAGATTAAAAGACTGGGTGGGGAAGGTGGGAATAGTGCAAGAAACTGAAATTTGATTACACTAATGGTTTAGGCACAAACCAGAATCTGTCATACAGAATGAGACATAAAATTTTGTGAGATTTTGACATAAAAACAGATCATCTGATCCCAAGCAGACGACCAGACCAAGTGACAGTAAACAAAAAAAGAGAACCTGTCAAATAGTGAACTTTGCCATCCCAGTAGACCACAAAGTAAAAATCAAAGCAACTTCTGGAAGGCTCCATGGAAGTCCTCTGGTGTGAGCGTGTCAATGACCTTCGTCATAGCCTGTTTCATCTCCTCAATTGGCTCATAACGGCAGCCTGTGAGCTTAGGGAATAACCAAAAGTCACAGGGACAAACGTCTTGACTATAGGGAGGCTAAGGAAGTGTCTTGGTGCCCATCTTGGTCAAATTGTCTGTGACAAGGATGGAGTTGTGGACTGGCGCATTGTCCTGCTGGAAATGCCACTGACCCGATTTGAAGAGTGCTGGCCCCTTCCCTAGGAATCTCTTCCTGAACTCCCTTAAAACCTCAACATAGTAACCCTAACCCTAACCCTTTGGCCAATCAACTCTGGTGTATTGACTTCCTTACTCCTCCCACACCTCTCATCATCCCCCACAGACTTCCTGCCTTCCTTGAATCTCTTATGCCACTCAAAAACTGATGTTCGATTCATGTAAGATGGTCGAAAAGCAGTCTGAAGCATTCCATACATTTCTGTGGCATTTTTTCCAAGTTTAAAACAGAATTTTATTGCATATCGTTCTTCTAAAGTGTCCTCACGTCCAGATTGCATTTTTGAAATTCACCAGCTGTGACAATCAGGCTTTAATAGGGTGTATTCCCTTTGCTGCTGTAGCTGTTCATTTGAACGTGAAATCATAAAAATTGGTCAGTCATATCATAAGATGTATAGCAATAACATAGTGAATTTTCAAGAGTCTACGACAATTTTAAATGCCTATACAAAAAAAATCTGGAAACTTACTGAATATACCACGTACTGGGACCTTACCAGAGAACAAAAAAAATGAGGACTCTGAGGGTAACAGTGATACCAATTGTAGTAAGCGCGGTAAGAATAGTTCCCAAGGGCTTGGAGAAGAGATTGGAGAAATTGGAAATCAGTGGACGAATCGAGACCATCCAGACTAAAGCATTGCTGAAATCAGAAGAGTCCTGAAGACATGAAGAGACTTGCTGTCACTCAGACTCCAGTGAAAGACTACCAATTAGAATACTCACATGAGTCCTGGAAACCTGAGGAGACTTGCTGTCACTCAGACTCCAATGAAAGACCACCTGCAAGTGCTGGTGGGAAAATTCGCGAGGAGTAAAATAATAATAAAGCCTTGACGATGCTAAATAAATAAGGTGAAAGCCAGAAGGAAGAATGCAATTGACGACATTTATTTGGTATAGAATTACAAGCTGAGAAGAGACAGTGAGTCTGGTGCAATATGTGCGTTCGTCTCAGAAAAAAAAAAAATTAACCAAAAAAAAAAAAGAAAAAAAAGAACCAAAAAAGGAATGAGCCAAAAAAAAAGATCCAACGAATTAACATTAAAGAAATAGGAATAGTGAAAAGAACATGTGGGAATCTCCAATTCTTCACTTTGTGCTAAATTGAGATCCTATCCAATCAGAACAGCCGAATGAAAATGCTTTACGTTGAGTTAAATTGAGATCGACCCTCACCAGAATGGCCATACGAATGTTTCATCTTGTGCTAATTTGGGGATCGAACCGCATTAGAAGACCGAATGAATACTTCATATTGCCCTGATTTCAATCAAACCGTATCAGAATGGGTGAATAAATAAGAAAACAAAGATCATTTCACGTTCTCTCTTTTTAAACTGAAACTAATGGGCTTGATTAATACAAAACTTGGGAATTTTATCAAAATGACCGCGGAACACCAACTTTAAAAAGGCATTTCGATTAGTTGCAACATATACTCACTGGATTGTGCTATGGTGTTGGAAATTAAATCAGAAAGATGGGAAATAATTCAAAGAGGGAAATACGGAGGAGCCTCTCTCTCTCTCTCTCTCTCTCTCTCTCTCTCTCTCTCTCTCTCTCTCTCTCACACACACACACACACACACACACACACACACACACACATACACACACACACACACACACATTTTCCTCGAACGTTGCCAGGACAAACGATCATATCTGTGGCACGCTTTCTAGGCAAAGAGGGTAAAATAGCATAATGGTTAATACACACACACACACACACAGACATACACCTATATATATATATATATATATATATATATATATATATATATATATATATATATGTTAATTGTTGTAGTAGTAGTAGTAGTTGTGGTAGTACTGCAGTTTGCTATATTTAAAAATATCAATATCTGTGGTAGATTATACGTAGTTTTAAGGGAGGTCGTGTAGACACATAGTCAACGGCGCTTGATGACTGTAAATCATATATATATATATATGTATATATATATGTGTGTGTGTGTGTGTATGTGTGTGTGTGTGTGTGTGTGTGTGTGTGTGTGTGTGTGTGTGTGTGTGTGTGTGTGTGCGTGTGTGGGTGCTCGGACGCTCTCTCGCTCAAAGACGTATATACATGTGTGGGTGTTGGCAGTATAATACAGAAATTAAAATCACGTATTGCGACTAAGAGATTCATGCTTTCACGATCATCAAGCAATACTGGGGTATTACGAGAAAGTTGTTCCTGAAGGTGAGATGGCAATAGATGCTTCACGATCATCAAGAAAATACTGAGGCATTACAAGAAAGTTGTTCCTGAAGGTGAGATGGCAATAGATGTTTCGCGATCATCGAGCAATTCTGAGGCATTACGAGAAAGTTGTTCCGGAAGGTGAGATGGCAATAGATGTTTCACGATCATCAAGCAATTCTGAGGCATTACGAGAAAGTTGTTCCTGAAGCTAATATGGCAATAGATGATCGTCAAACATCTATTGCCATCTCACCTTCAGGAACAAGTTTCTCGTAATACCCCAGTATTGCTTGATAATCGTGAAACATCTATTGCCATCTATTTGAGGAATTTCTTTTCCGTGAGCTAAATTGGTCGTTTCGTGGACATTTGGACTGAATATTGTAAATTTGTCAAGAAATAAGATGAAACATATTATAGGATAATGTCAGGATTTCACCAGAAACCCACTTATGACCTCTAAATATCACTGTGTTTGAAAAAAATTAATATTTATTAAACTTTCGAAACACGCGTAAAAGCACAAAGAATTGCCGCACAAAGTAACCCCCTCCAGACTTTAGAGAAGAATTAATAGCACATGACAGTATCAAACTATCAGAAAAAAATACAAACATAAGATATGGTTCATGTCTATTTCTAAGGGCATTAGCAAAAAGTGAAATCCGGTTCATTTTCTGCAATTGTAATCATTACATTATCTGCATCTCCATCGCCACCATCACAGCCCCATCGTTACAAAACATCTATTGCCATCTCACCTTCAGGAACAACTTTCTCGTAATACCTCAGAATTGCTTGATGATCGTGAAACATCTATTGCCATCTCATCTTCAGAAACACTTTTCTCGTAATACCTCAGAATTGCTTGATGATCGTGAAACATCTATTGCCATCTCACCTTCAGGAATAACTTTCTCGTAATACCTCAGTATTGCTTGATGATCGTGAAACATCTATTGCCATCTGACCTTCAGGAACAACTTTCTCGTAATACTTCAGTATTGTTTGATGATCGTGAAACATCTATTGCCATATCACCTTCAGTAACAACTTTTTCGTAATTCCTGAGAATTGCTTGATGATCGTCAAATATCTATTGCCATCTCACCTTCTGGAACAACTTTCTCGTAATACCTCAGTATTGCTTGATGATCGTCAAACATCTATTGCCATCTTAGCTTCAGGAACAACTTTTTCGAAATACCTCAGAATTCCTTGACGATCGTGAAACATCTATTGCCATCACATCTTCAGGAACAACTTTCTCGTAATACCTCAGTATTGCTTGATAATTGTGAAACATCTATTGCCATCTCACCTTCAGGAACAACTTTCTCGTAATACCCTAATATTGCTTGATGATCGTCAAACATCTATTGCCATCTTAGCTTCAGGAACAACTTTCTCGTAATACCTCAGTATTGCTTGATGATCGTCAAACATCTATTGCCATATCACCTTCAGGATCAACCTTCTCGTAATATCTCCGTATTGCTTGATGATCGAGAAGCATCTATTCCCATCTCACCTTCAAGAACAACTTTCTCGTAATACCTCAGTATTGCTTGATGATCGTGAAACACCTATTGCCATCTTAGCTTCAGGAACAACTTTCTCGTAATGCCTCAGAAGTGCTTGATGATCGTCAAACATCTATTGCCATATCAATTTCAGGATCAACCTTCTCGTAATACCTCAGTATTGCTTGATGATCGTGAAACATCTATTGCCATATCACCTTCAGCATCAACATTCTCGTAATACCTCAGTATTGCTTGATGATCGTCAAACATCTATTGCCATCTTAGCTTCAGGAACAAGAAGCAATACTGAGGTATTACGAGAAAGTTGTACCTGAAGGTGAGATGGGAATAGATGCTTCCCGATCATCAAGCAATACGGAGATATTACGAGAAGGTTGATCCTGAAGGTGATATGGCAATAGATGTTTGACGATCATCAAGCAATACTGAGGTATTACGAGAAAGTTGTTCCTGAAGCTAAGATGGCAATAGATGTTTGACGATCATCAAGCAATATTGGGGTATTACGAGAAAGTTGTTCCTGAAGGTGAGATGGCAATAGATGTTTCACAATTATCAAGCAATACTGAGGTATTACGAGAAAGTTGTTCCTGAAGATGTGATGGCAATAGATGTTTCACGATCGTCAAGGAATTCTGAGGTATTACGAGAAAGTTGTTCCTGAAGGTCAGATGGCAATAGATGTTTCACGATCATCAAGCAATACTGAGGTATTACAAGAAAGTTGTTCCTGAAGGTGAGATGGCAATAGATGTTCATGATCATCAAACAATTCTGAGGTATTACGAGAAAAGTGTTTCTGAAGATGAGGTGGCAATAGATGTTTCACGATCATCCAGCAATTCTGAGGTATTACGAGAAAGTTGTTCCTGAAGGTGAGATGGCAATAAATGTTTTGTATCGATGGGGCTGTGATGGTGGCGATGGAGACGCAGATAATGTAATGATAACAATTGCAGAAAATGAACCGGATTTCACTTTTTGCTAATGCCCTTAGAAATAGACATGAACCATATCTTATGTTTGTATTTTTTTCTGATCGTTTGATACTGTCATGTGCTATTAATTCTTTTCTAAAGTCCGGAGGGGGGTTACTTTGTGCGGCAATTCTTTGTGCTTTTACGCGTGTTTCGAAAGTTTAATAAATATTAATTTCTTTCAAACACAGTGATATTTAGAGGTCATAAGTGGGTTTCTGGTGAAATCCTGACATTATCCTATATGTTTCATCTTATTTCTTGACAAATTTACAATGTTCAGTCCAAATGTCCACGAAACGACCAATTTAGCTCACGGAAAAGAAATTCCTCCACGTTTATCCAATTTGTTTTTTACGAAATAGTTGATAGAAAAAAAAATGCTCTACAGCCAAATAAAAATATATCGACTCGATAAGAAATGTTTACTTTTTTGAAATAATGTCCCTGAGTTTCTGTAATAAAACCTTAATTTGAAATTTAAAGAACCTCTGTGAGTAAAATAAAACTCATTTGGTTTCTTTTTAGTTTGATTTGATTAATGCTAATCGATGTTTTATCAACAATTCAATAAAGCTGATTAAGACTTCAAGCCCAGTCAGCTAGGGCTGTAGAATACACCGATTGCATCTCGGCAGAGAGGTAAGCCAACGAATGGCCCAGTCGGCTGGAGCTGTAGAATTCACCGACTGCTTCCGTGCAGGGGGGTAAGACCCACCTAATGAGTCTCCTGATTATTACAATAAACAATCTGATGGTGAGGTTCCAGTAATGCCTTGTAGAATGTGGAGTACCCCTTCATTGCCATCGCTCCCAGGACCTCTCTGGCTGAAAGTGGTAGCACCTGATAGGGTTCTCTCTATGGGTCAAATAGAACTAAACTGTGCGCATTTGCTAAACTGAATTGTTTGAAATAGAACTGTTTATATATATATATATAGATATATATATGGATTTGGCATTACATAACCTATAATGGTTGATATGCCCTAAACCAAACAAATCCAAAAAAACTTATGAAGACATATAGAATATTGTACTCTTGTTTGGGCTTCGGTGTCAATTCATGGAATTCAACCAAAAAGAAGAGAGACAAAATAAAAAGAGTAAAAGTTTATAGCGACGGTATAATACATGGAATTTCTAATCATGGCAGAATTTTTTTCTATATTTCTCCTCGAACAGGAAATTTACAGTCTAGACAGATTTCAAAAATTAAGTTTACTAACCAATTAGATTTTTTTGCTAATAGAGTAATATATTTTTGGAATAGATTGCCAAATCATATCAACAACAGCAGTAGTGCAGAAAGGTTTGGTTTGGTTTGGTTTGGTTTGTTGGGTTTTATGGCATATCAACCTTTGTAGGTTATTTAACGCCAAATCCATTTTTATGTAAATAATAAGTTCTATTTAAAACAATTCAATTTAGGATGAGTACAGAGTTTAATTGTCAAAAACATTTCTATTTCAAACTATTCAAGCAGTTATATATAACAATTCAGTTTAGTGTAAGTATAGTTTCAATGTCAAAAACAGTTCTATTTCAAATAATTCAGTTTAGCATAAGCACACATTGGGTAGTGGGTAGAGTGTTTGCCAATGGTCTGGGAAACCTGGGTTCAATCCCGGGTCGCGCCATACCAAAGACTTTAAAAATTGCACATGATACCTCCTTGCTTAACACTTAGCAATATAAGGTATGTATCAAGGGTAAAGTGGAGCCATCCAGAAAAAGGAGTAGCGCCCCACCCTACACCTCAGTGTAGTAGCTACTGAGAAGGGAGCCTTCAGGTCACCCTCGACTACTACAATTAATAATGCCTATGTTCGACGCAAATATTTTAAAAGTACATATGAAAAGCTGGTAAAAAGATAAGGAGAATAACAAATAGACAATGCTTGATATGGAAAGAGCAGAATCATTTATTTTCATTTATACATGCTAATTACAAAACAAAAACTTCAAAGTTATTCTTTTAAAAGCTAAAATAATAACAATATTTTCCATTGTAATGTATTTGTGCACTACGTTGGATAGGCGTGCCATAGGTTTGCCAACCCTGCTCTTGATAATCAATATTCGATTTCTATATCTATAGAATTATTATTATTTGATGAATAAACATGAAGTTTAAAATCTATAATTAAATTTTCTTAGGCTTTTAAAAATGTTCTTTGTTTTATTCGTCTCTTCCAGGGTTTCTGAAAGTAGCCCATATAGATGTACAAGATGGGTGAAATTTCAACTTCGGTGCCTTCGGTGTTGTAATGATTAACAAGCTAGACTTGCAAATCTTCACGGGTGTGTTCGAGTCTCATTCGATGCCCATTAATACGGCCATATGCCATATCAAAGCAAAAAGTTTAGTAAATTTCCACTAGTTCTCATTTATCATATTTACCAACCCCTCCGCTTGGGCAGGATATGACACAAGGTTAATTTTTAAGCGGAGTTTAACTGTTTTGAATTCAGAGTTTTCCTTTTCCTAGACTAGTTGCCTCACCAAGGCTGAAGAACCCAGTCAGCCCTACTATTTACCCATAGCTGGAGGGGGAATAATTGGATTCATACTTTTCCCAAGGGTATTAGTGCTATGTGAAATGCAATCAGTCTCGTCCAGGATTTTAACTAGTTAACATTTATAAATCCGTTTAGCAAGAGCTGCCATTTTGGATTTCCACCTAAATCTGGTTTATAAAAATTTACTTTGGGTCGATACCACTTTGAGTATTTTGTCCATATAGAGGACAGTCAGAAGAAAGCATATTGAATAATTTGTTTATCTCTATAAACCACATTAGGAATTTGCAAGAAGATTTTAAAGCTTCATTCAAAGATCTTCAGAAGATGGAAATTCTTGAATGGATTTTTTCTCCATTTGATGTTTAAGTGTAAAATGCAAATTTAGACATCTTTCTTAAAGAAGAATTTATTAAAATGACTTTCGATCTTGAAACAAAGTTTATGTCGACATTAAAAGGAATTGGATATTAGATAAACAAAAAAAAAATGTCGTAAAATACCCCAAGCTTTGTGTAACTGTTAAGTACATTTTCCTCACGTTTCCAAGTTCGCATGTAATGGAATCTGTGTTTCGCCATGTGTTGTATTTTGGCCTTCGACCCGGCCAAAAATGCCATTCCAAGGTGATGCACCGGAAGGAAGTGACACATTCTAATGGCAGTTATGAGAGGAAATCGCGTGGGCGGAAATTGGCTGACGAAATGGGACGAGGTAAAAAAAAATTCCCATGGTACACTCATAGACTGATGCACCGGAAGAGAGTGACCTGTGAACTGCATGACAGTTATTTCCGCTTGATGATGATCAAACATGCGATTTCAAAGATCGAGTAGGCGACTGAGTGGGCTTTTAACTATTATATAACTCAGTCAAGACAGAAGTCAGACAGTTCCAGTTAGAGATCGGATGGAGTTATAGACGAGATGTGGTGAGGAAAGCCACACCAGGCCGAAGGGGCTCGGGGTCCCCAATTGAATTGGGGTCCAGAGAAGATGCTGATAAGATGCAGTAAAGAAAGCCATCACCCAACAGAGTGGGCCCCAGGGCTTCCGATTGAGCATCAGGAGAACGAGAAAGACACAACGCTGACGGCCATAAGAGTGGGGTCAAAATATGGAAGTTTCTGTTCGTTCTCCAACTCCCTCTCACAATAAAACCTTGAATAACCTTTTCGAATCCTTACAATAAAGTGAGAGGTACATATTTTTATAAAGAAGTCTTCCTGCGTCTTTATTATTGTGTCGTTATGATACGGCACATGTACATTATTTACTAATCAAACAGAGAATCACTTGGATCTTAGAATTTGATGATTTATGGCACAAACTAACAAACCTACAACCTAATATTCATGATTTTTTAAATGCCCACCAAACCTATTGGTCACAGAAAAAAATAACCATTTACTAAGCTTTTGTTTTATAATGGCACAAGACGGGTAGTATGAGACATCCAGGGAGGATTGAACGCACTAGTGATGGTTGGTTGGTTGGTTTTACGGCGTATCAACCCTTTTCAAGTCATTTAACGCCGAATTAAATTTCAAACAATTCAGTTTAGTATAAGTATAGTTTTTGTTTACAAACAGTTAAATGTCAAAACTGTTCTATTTCAAACAATTCAGTTTAGCATAATTACACAGTTTAGTTCTATTTGACCCATGCATTGGACCCTATCAGATGCTACGATTCCGGACCAGAGTGGACTTGGGAGTGATGGCAATGAAGGGGGAGTCTGCATTCCCCAAAGATCCAGCATTACTGGAATCTCACCATCAGATTGTTTATTGTCATATCCAGGACACTGGGAAGGGTCTTACCCCTTTACAGAGAAGCAGTCGGTTCATTGCCATTGCTCCCAGGTCCACTCTGGCCCGGAGTGGTAGTACCTGATAGAGCTCTATCTATGGGTCGAATAGAACTAACGGCATACTTATGCTAAGCCGAATTGTTTGATTAAACAGAATAGTTTGAAATAGAAATGTTTTTGACAATTAAACTGTACTCATGCTAAACTGAATTGTTTTAAATAGAAATTATTTACATAAAAATGGATTTGGCGTTTAATAACCCAGAAATGTTGATATGCCATGAAACTCGGCCAACCAACCAACCAACCAAATCAAACGCTAATAAATTAGTTATATTTTGTAATTTAATATTCAACTAATTTATTTGGGGTAAATGGAAATTAAATTTGGTTACAAGAAGTGGGTCTATCAAGTTTTGTGAATCCTTGTTCTATTCAATCATTTTTTTAAGGACTTGACATTATTCGTCCATGCTGTTTATTTTTAATGTGTTGGTTATTTGATTTCTTCTTGTATTGCCGACATTTTATTTTGATTTTTTTTATCCTTTAGTCTAATCATTCTAAACTTCTTCGTCTAAAAAGAATATTTATCACTTCCATGTTTTCTTCTTTTTTCTTCTTTTTTTCTTTTTCTCCTTTTCTTTTTTTTCTGCTTCTTTTTCCTTTTTACTTTCTTCTTTTTTCTTCTTTTTTCTTTTTTTCTTATTTCCTTCTTTTTTTCTTCTTTTTTCTTCTTTTTTCTTTTTCTTTTTCTCCTTTTCTTTTTTTTTCTACTTTTTTCCTTTTTACTTTCTTCTTTTTTCTTCTTTTTTTCTTTTTTCTTATTTCCTTCTTTTTTCTTCTTTTTTCTTATTCTCTTTTTCTTTTTTTTCTGCTTCTTTTTCCTTTTTACTTTCTTCTTCTTTTTTCTTTTTTTCTTATTTCCTTCTTTGTTTCTTTTCTTTCTTTTTTCTTCTTTTTTTCTTTTTTTTCTGCTTCTTTTTTCTTCTTTTCTTCCGTTTTCTTTTTTCGTCTTCCTTTCTTTTTTTTTCTTCTTTTTGCCATTATTTCTGAATATGATACAAATAAACACTAAAGCATTTAAAAGATAGACAACTTTTTTGATTGATTTTCTTCGAATATGTTTCTCGGAATTAATTTGCTTTTCTATTTGGGTCTGTTTATGATTTTTCTTATGTTTTGTTTTTTGTTTTTGTTTTTGTTTTTTGTTGGTTTTTTTTTGGCTTTGTTTTTTAATTTTATGAGGGGGGTGTTTTTGCTAGTTTATTTTTGGTTTGTTTTTTATTTATTTATTTGGTTTGGTCTGGGGTGTTTTCTTGGGGGGTATGGGAGGAAGCTTCTGTATATTTTTTCTTGGTTTAGGTTTGGTGAGTGATTTTCGGGGGGATGTTTATTTTTTGTGAATTTTTCTTTGTTTTTTGCTGATTTTTTGGGTTGGGTAGGGGGTAATAATCTTTTTTTAGTTTTCTTTTTTAATTTTAGTTTAATTTTTGCTTAGAAACTGTGTTAGTCCAAATATCAGCCTCCTAGTAAATACACCCCACCTTCATGGTGTGCAATTATGCTTGCTTGAGGGCGTGAAAGTTTATTCCAACGTATATTTATTTTATAGGTAGAAGAAGCAAAACAATATACTTTTAACTTTATGGGGCTCTCATTTACTCTCTCTCTCACTCACACTCACTCTAGCTAGCTAGATATCTTACACTCTCTCTCTCTCTCTCTCTCTCTCTCTCTCTCTCTCTCTCTCTCTCGGAAAAAAATTTGAAAGTTAATTTACAATTAGGAATACCGGAAGTGAAAGAAAGAAAGAATGGATGAATGGATAAATAGAAAGAAAAAGAGAAAAGAATGAAAGAGAGAAAGAAGCAGACAAATCAAAGAGAAGGAAACAGAGATGAAGAAAAAGAAAGAAGAAAAGAAAATGAATGAAAGGGGATAAAAAAAAAAAGAAGGAATCCAGAGCGAGAAAGAAAAAGATCATATATAAAAAAGAAGGAAATAACAAGAAGAAAAGAAATCTTGTTAGACTTACGAGCACATGTTTATTTTTTGTTCGATTCATTTTGTGTCTTTCATCCCCCCCCCACAACTCGTGTCTTTCTTTCATCGTCTTTAAATGCAGTTCATGCGAATAGTAACCGTTGCCCGAACAGACAGCGAACAAAGTCGATCAATGAACCTAAATAGTTTGAAATAAAGCCACACAGGAAATAAAGGTGCACAAAAAAGAGCAGTAGCAATAAAATCAAGACGAACCACCAGAGTGAGATAGGAAAGCAAAGAGAGAGAGAGAGAGAGAGAGAGAGAGAGAAACGAAGTGAGACAAAGAGATGTGTGGGGATGAGAAGAGTACAAGAAACATGCTATTGTTTTGATTTCAGTCTGAAGGAGAAAAGAAGATATGGCAAGAGTCTCCTTAGGGATTTGAATAAATATGTAAAGTTGCTATAGCATCTGCCAAAGATATCGTCTCGCAGACAACACACTTTTATCCTTACCAGTTCCTAACAATTGGTGTCCTGTGCCAAACGAAGCTGAACTCTATAAATACGGAATGACTGACAAAGTTCTCATCACTTGTTGTCGATGTTCGATTCTAGGCAAAAGTCAGAATTTTAATTGACTGATTTTCGAGACAAGTAGGTTCTTCCCACTTGTAAAAAAATAGTACAAAACAATCTTATTCTGAAGATCTAGCTCTTCTGAACACGTGATCAACTAGGATAAAATTAGTGACTAATATATAGTAGAGCTAGAAAGCGATTATGAGGTAACAGTAAACATCGCAGGAAATGGACCTGAGAACAATAGTTCAAACCCTTGGCAGGTCAGTTTGCGTTTCACTAAGCGAAAATATCCTTGAAAAAGGCATGAATCCAAGCATTCTCCTCCTTCCCTAAAATATCCACTCTAAAAAAGACCTTGTGTCTAATCCTGTCTTGTGGGAGGCAGCGATAAATATTCCAAACATTCTCCCCAACTATGGATAGAGAGTTGGGGCAGACTGGGCTCTTTAACCTAGCATGGCAACCGGTTGAGGAGAAGGGAAAAACTCTGAATTCAAACCAGGACTCCCCCTTTAAAAATTGACCTTGTGTCATATCCTGTGCATGGTTGAGAAGTCAACTGAATCCATATACAGTAGAGTTGAACTGGTAAATTTATAAAAGCTTTACTTGGTGTGGCATAACGGCAACCAGAAAAGAATAATAGGAAGATTATTTTGCGCCAATATTTAAAATGACCTATTAAAATTATTGGTATTTATCTCGGCTCAAACACTGATCAAAAACAAATATGTGTATTCATAGATACTTAGATTTATGAGTATATTTTCATAAAAGCATCTTATATATATATATATATATATATATATATATATATATATTTCTCTTTTCTTTTCTTCTCTTTTCTTTTATTTCTTTTTCCTTCTCTCTCTTCCATCTTTTATCTTTCTTTCCCTTTCTTCTTTTTTCTCTTTCTTCTTCTTCATCTGTTCTTTTCTTTTCTTTTCTTTTCTTTCTCTTTCTCTTTTTAATCCGTCATATTTCTTGATTGTTCCATTTGATTTATATCATTGCCTTAAACAGTCAAATGATATTTTTTTAAATATAAACGCTGATATATTGATTAAACGGTTAGCGCCCCCTTCCTCTGTATATATAATCTCCTCCTTTGTTTTGTATTTCCCTAAACATCTATCGTTGATCGAACGACATTCGATAACATCTTTTCTAAGCCCCGATGATGGTTTATTAAAACCAAACGTAATAGCGTTCCCTTTGGATTATTTTGTTTTTCAATTTTTCTCCACACATACACACATACACACACACACACACATATATATGTGTGTGTATATATATATATATGATTTGGATGGTTTTATAAAAAAATATATACTCATATATGTGTAAATGAGTTAGATGTTTTTAAAAAATATACTCATAAAAATACGCTGATAGATAGATAGAATTCAAGACTTATAAGCTTACCCAATTGCCTGACGATTGAAACTTACAGTCATTCTTTTTAATTCATTTTTAAAATCCTTTTTAAGTTATTTTTAAATTCAATTTTTAAAAAATTCCTTACTATATATATATATATATATATATACCGTGATGACTGGGTTGGAAGGTTTGGCCGCAAAATTATACAACGACTCAGACAAAAATTATACAAGTTCATTACAAAATATAAAAAGAAAAACATTTCTAGTTTATTATAGATTTAAAAGTTATTATACTAAATTCAATGTATTTTTTCTGTACATGGTTGTTTTGTTTAATGGCATATCAACTTTCTTGGGTTATTTCATACCAAATCCATCTCTCTAGAAAGAAAGTACTGATACAATTTAAGCCATAGCTGGGAGGATAAGGTGGTTCATACCATTCCCAAGAGTATTTGTCCGAAATTGAATGTAATATACACACACATACACACACATACCATCCGACTCTATCATCCATTGCTCCCAGTAGATCCTCAAGACGGCATCCAGTGTCTCTGACAGAACGGATATATGTAAGTCTTTGCTAATCAACCAATATAGGTGTGTCCATGTCAGTGAGTCCATTAGAGAACGTCGCTCATAAGTTTGTCCTTGCTTCTCTAGCATCCCCCGCATGTTTTTTGTCTTATTTCCATGGTTTGAGAGATGGTTGGCAAGTGGCCGTACATAATAGAACGTAGTATGCTTGTGTAGTTTCAATCTATCTTTTTGACAATGCATTTCGTTCGAATCCAGGTGGTGCATCCATACAGTAGCACCGACATGGCCACATCTTGGAAGAATTCCCTTTTTGTTTTATCAGAGAGGTAAGTTTCTTTTTAAATCAATACAAAAGAAAACTAACATAAAAAATATTTCTTTACAAAACTTCTCAGAAAATTTTTCAAAAAAAAAAAAACATGAAAGATATTCATGATCTAAAAAAAAAAGAATTAGTAAATATTTTTAGATGGATTTATCTTTTATAAAAATTAACGTTTATAACAATTGATTTTTATCATTAAGGGTTTTCGGACTATTGTCATCAGAACAGGCTACCCCCGTGGATTCACTAAAGGACGTACTTCGAAGTTCCATGTAGGTTCCCGAGTTCGGCAAACACCTGAAGAAGACCGGAACACACATCGGCCGAAACGTTGCGGAAATAATAATAAAGATGAAGACAATAGTCTGAAAACCCTTAATGATAAAAATCATCAAGTTTCGTCTCAGAAATTCAGACAACTAGCATTTGATTGAGTATAAATTTTTATTGACAAAAGGCATAAAATCTATGTAGACAAACTTAACGGATTAGTTGTCTACTAAAATTTAATTTTCATTATTCTTTCGGTCTATAGGTTGTTTTTTAAGCTAAAGATATAGAATATTTACACAGCATTCATTATTACTTCGGATGAAATATCTGAACCTGCAAACAAAACAGTTTTTTCCAGGATATGACACTAAACAATCTGATGGTGATACCTTACCCCTAGAATTCTGAGGAATGTGGAGTACTCCTTCATTGCCACTCTGACCCGAAGTGGTGGTACCTGTTAGATTCCCATCAATTGGTCAAATAGAACTGTTTAACCATTTAACAAATGATTGATATTGAATAGAATTACGACTGTTATATAGCAATACTTGAAGCCATTTAACCGTGTGCAAACAAATCAGCTCTGTCTTCTTTAAAAATTGTTATCTACACTAAACTATTCATTCACAAAGTGGGTGGAGTGTTCACCAATGGCTTGGGAGCCCCGGGGTTCGATCCCAGGTCGTGCCATACCAACGACTTTAAAAATGGTATTTGATACCTCCTTGCTTAACACTCAGCAATATAAGGTACGTATCAAGGGTAAAGTGGAGCAATCCAGGGAAAGGAGTAGTGTCCTCCCCTGCACCTCGATGTAGTAGCTATTGAAAAGGGAGCCTTTAGGTCGTCCTCGACTACGGTCACCAACTTACTTATTACAAGGGTTGATATACCATAAAAACAACCAACCAACCAACCAAAGCAAGTTTAGTTTATGAAAGCGAATTTTTTTTCAATACTTTTTTTTAAATCAAAATTTTGACAGTATTATTTTTTTTTCCCAAAAATATCAACAAAAAAGAAAAACAAAACGAAATTTTCATTAACATGGAATTTACTCATTTTTATTTTTATTTTTTTTATTTTTTTCGTTCATTTCTTTTTTTCTTTTTCCTTTCATCTTTCTTTCTTATTTTCTTTCTTTCTGTCTTTTTTCAACCAGCTCAATAAATTTCGTTTTGTTTTATAATTTCCTTCTTTATTTCTTTATTTCTTTATTTTCATTCATTTTTTCTTTCTTTTTTTTTCTTTCTTTCTTTCTTTCTTTCTTTCTTTTCCTTTTTGAATTCTTTATTTTTTTATTTTTACTGTTTTCTAAATTTATTTTATTTTCATGCCTACCCTCTTTTCGTTAATTCTTTTTTTATTATTATTATTTTATTTCATCTCACCGTCCTTTTCTTTTTCTTTTTTCTTTCTACCTTTTTTTATATCCTTCTGTCTCACACTCAATCACTTTTTAACACCCACCCTACTTACATATGTAAAACATCGAAATGCAATACCCAATTAAAGTGTCAGATGATTTAATGTAATTTTTTATTTCGATTTTATTTTAGTAAATGTAATTTCACTTCATTTCCTAAACTTTTTTTTACAACTTGATTGGAAAATTTTTCTGCATTTATTATAAAAACAGAGAAATTTTCTTTGTGAAAAATATCCTAAAATTTACACAAAGCTGTAAAGTTTCATGTTAACACATATAAATAAAATCTTCAGATGAAAATATTTCCGATTCTTCGATTGTTTTAAAAAGAAAATCATAGGTTTGGTTTGGTTTCTTTGTTTTAATGGCATATCAACTCTTTTTAGGTTATTTAATGCCGAAGCCATTCTCCAAGAAGAACAGTAGTGTTACTATTTAACCCATAGCTGAGAGGATAAGGGGGTTCATACCTTTCCCAAGGGTATTTGCCCGAAAGTGAACGTAATAGCGCGACTGGAGTACAGACTCGCGTACTACGATTCCGCTGTCCATCGCTTTAACCATTACACCACGATGACACTCCCTTAAAAAGAAAATCATGAAAGTATATATGTAATAGTAATGTATAACAGTTATATAAAAACTGCCCACGTCTCCTAAGGAAACTCACTGTCCTCCTTCAGCAGGCTTGGAAGAAGGGTATTGTACCACAGGAATGGTGTCTGGCCGATGGTATTTGGATACCAAAGGAAATGCAGTCAAGAGGTATCACAAATTTTCGCCCAGTATCCCTCCTAAACGTAGAAGGGAAAATATTTTTTGGAGTTCTTGCTCGCCGAATGACAAACTTTCTGATGAACAATCATTATATAAATACCTCTGTCCAGAAGGCTGGGATACCTGGCTTCCCTGGATGTCTGGAACATTCACAAATGATACGGAACTCAATAGTCTCAGCTAAAAGGACAAAACAGAACCACATGTGATCTGGCTTGATTTTGCCAATGCATACGGTTCAGTTCCGCACCATTTAATCTATTATATATATATATATATATATTGAATAAATTATGTTAACGTAAATAACTTCTACAAAAATGTTAAGCTTTTGTAAGTCAAAGATTTTTAAGGTAAAAAGACTTAACCGATGACTCCACCCAGCGGCTTTTTTAATCAAATAAGCTTATTTCTTACACTTCATACCAATTTCTATTTTTAAAAATTGATATAAGAGATAAATCAACAAATAAATTATCAGTTTCTTTGAGCTTTGAAAATGACGTCAAGTTTCTCATTGCAAATGATGGCTAGGTTTTCGTAGGTTTCTTTCTTTAATAGCATATCAACCTTTATGGGTTATTTATCGCCAAAGTCATCCTTCTAGAGGAACAGCAATAGTATCATTTAACTCATAGCTGGAAGGATGAGGGAGGTTATACTTTTCTCAAGGGTATTAGTCCCTTGGAAATAAATATTATAGTGCGACTGGAGTTCAAACCAAATTTGGCAAACTAGTGATTACTTAATATTTTATTGGTACAAGAAGTAATTCCATTTTCGGGAATCAGAAATTGTGGGATCTTAGCTAAACAGGATTTGATTTTTTCCGTTGATGGTCATAGCAGTTCCTGCAAGATTGATTAAAATCGGGTCATTACTCCCGGATACACTCTGACTGGATCTTGTAGTATTTGTTTGAGTCTCATTAATGGATCAAATAGCTCTGTTTATTATTTATATTCGATTGAAATACTTAATTCCATATAACTGTAAATTATTTGTTTGGTTTGGTTTGGTTTTATGGCGTATAAGCTGCTGTTGGTTATTTAATGCCAAATCTTCTTTATACATATATATTGAATATATAGGATTTGGTTTGGATGAATTTTATGGCATATCAACCATTTTAGGTTATTTAATGCCAAATACTCTTTATAAATATATTTTTTATTTATGATTTGTAAACACATTTTGTCGATAATATTTTTCAATGAGCCTGAGCTCAAATTTTTGCACACAGTTAAATGGTTTCAAGTATTTCTATCTTATAAGAGTAATTCTATTTGTTTGTACAAAGTTAAATGTTTACAAATATTGCTATATGACTGTAACAATTCAAAATTTGTCATTTTGTAATATAATGGCCGAGGGATTTCGTTTTATGACTTTGGGTTTAGTTAGGCTGAGAACCTTTCGGCTCAGTGCATGGGTTACTGAGGTGCAACATTAACGCAGGTGTTCACGCGCTCGGGCGGAGCGGACGTGTCACTCAGAGATGTCACAATAGCCCAGATGGGAAACGGAGCTAGAGAGTGCGGGTGACGTCACGCACCGGAAGCGCGCGGAGGATTTGGGGGATTTTGAAAAAGTCAGTTAGTTGAGTTGAGTTCTGTCTCGGGAGAAGATGGTTGGCTTTCGCTTGCTCGCCGAAGCCAGGCCAGTGGCCCTGTGGCGGGTGCCACACGTGTTGGGGGTGGTGGAAAAGTCATCATAGAAAGATTGTGCATCTCTCTTCCTTATGTCGAAACCTTTAACTCAAAGGTAATAAAAGGTTTCGTACCTGATCTAAGAAGTCGTTACGTGTTTTTCGTGTTTCGGGACTCCTATGTTCTATGTATATATGTTATGAACATTCTATGTATATTTCACACATCCGTATCCGGCTATGGTACAATTTGTTTGTACACATTTAAATGGATATGCATATATGATTTGTAAAGTAAAGTAAAGTTGGCGACCATAGTCGAGGGTGACCCGAAGGCTCCCTTTTCGATAGCTACTACACCAAGTGAATAGTTTGTAGGTAATTTCATTTTAAATGAGTTAGAATTAATTTATTTACACACTAGTATTGCTATTGATTCTACACATTTAAATAGCTTCAATTATTGCTCTCTTACAATAATAATTCTATTGAATATTTATCATTTGTTTAAACACAGTGAAGTGGTTACAAGTATTGCTATTTAACACTAATTCTATTGAACACTTTTCATTCATTTGCACACAGTCGAACGGTTCCAAGTATTCCTACGTTATACCAATACTTCAATTTAGACAGACAGTTAAAGACTTTAAAATATTGCTATTTAATACTTATAATTCAATTTAACATTACTAATTTGTTTGCACACAGTTAAACGTCTCCATGTATTACTATTTATCACTAACAATTCAATTAAACATCAATCATTTGCTTACACACAGTTAAATGATCAAACAGTTCCATTTCTAACAATTTAATTTAGCATAAGTCATTTGTTTGTCCATAGTTTAAATGCCAAACAGTTCAATTTGATCCATAGATAGGACCCTATCAGATTCTGTGGGCCAGGTAGACGTGGAAGCAATGGCAATGAAGGAGTATTCCACATTCTCCAAAGCTCCAAGACTGGAGCCTCACAATCGGATAATTTAGTGTCATATCTAGGATACTCGATGGGGCAGGGGTCTTACGTGTACCTTTCTGCAGGGATGCAGTCGGTGTATTCTACAGCCCCAATCGACTGGGCTGTATTTGTATTAAGAACAGCAACTTGAAGCTGTAATAGTTTACAAAGGATTATTATAATTAGTTACTTGAAACCATATAACTGTGTGCAAACAAATCACTATTATTAAATAGAAAAAATTACTAGAAACTATAAAATTATTAGTATTAGATTGGAATACTTAAAACTTGCATCTTTATGCAAATTATTTGTTCTAAGTGGAAATATTTGATATTATATAACTGAGGAAAAACCTCTGATGAAAAAACTACACAGAAAATGTAAATGAACGCGATTCCATAACCTCTTGGCATAAAATGACCTCTGACGGTTTGACATAACGTTCATATCAATCAATTAACCATTGATTTATAAATGTGTGCAAAAACCTTTTGAAAAATATCCAAGTTCTTGAATGTTAATTTTTAAAGCGCATTTAAGATTAGAAAAACACATCGCCATTGGACATTTTTATAATGTTCGAAACTATTCCTCGTCGCCATTTTGGTAATGTTCCATGAGGGGAGGAATTTTTGCCGATACTTAAAATCTCTTTACTCTTGTACGATGCCGAATATTGAATCTGGAATGCTAAACAATATTAATTCACAATGTTACATTCCGCATCTATTTTGCATACGTACGTTTCGATATTTGTCGAATGACCCACTAGCGGCTCTAAAAATGTCTCGAGCTCCGTCGGCATTCCCCTAAAAGTCATAATTCTATTCAATATCAATCATTTGTTTGCCCTCAGTTAAATGGTTAAACAGTTGTATTTGACCAAGTGATGGGAACCAAACATGTACTACCACTTCGGGTCAGAGTAGATCCGGGAGTAATGGCAATGAAGGAGTATTCCACATTCCCCAAGTGCCAGGAAATAAACCTAACCTCTCCAAAGAGAGTTAGAGCGCTGAACAAATTTAAAATTAGAGTCCATGAGAATAAGAGAAAGTTAGGGCTGTTCAACACTACAATATGTATTTTAAATCGACAAGAAAAGGTTTGTTAGAAATTAAAGCAAGCGTTACTGACAGAATCTTCATTATCAGCATCAACGAATGCCAATAGCACAGGTTCGTCTCTCTCACCCTCTTGTCATCCGTCCCACTCAACTATCACGGTTAGCAAGTCCTCAAGATAGCTGCTGGCGTCTGCCCAGGGCTGATATATGTAAATCAATGCAATTGGGTCAACACTGGTGTGGTCATAGGAAAACATTATTTATGAGTTCGTCCTTACTTCTCTAGTAGTTTATAAGATAAGAGGTTAGTGGCCATACAACTTCTATCTAGTAGGATGAAGCCTCTAGAATCGATTCAAAACAGTACACAGCATTCTTGTACCGCTGTAATATTACCCTCCCGGCAGGGCTTAGAATACAATGTGTCCTCGGTAGAGGAGTAAGACCCCCACCAATAAAAAAATGAAGTATTTTGGGTGTGACATTAAATCGCATCCGGTGGTGAGACTCTAGTTCTGGAGCCATTACTCCCATCTCCACGCTGACCTGGGCTGATAGTACCTGTTAGGAAAGAATTTATGGATCAAATAGATTTGACGTAAATTATTTGTATCAGACAGAAATACTTGACATTATATAAACACATGCAAAAAGCTTTTAAACAAACTACACAAAAAAATGTAGGGGTATCCCGTTGAGTTGTGACTAGCGTGTTTGTTTCTTTGTTTTAATGGCATATCAACCTTTGTAGGTTATTTAATGCCAAAGCTATTCTCCTAGAAGGAGAGTAGTGATACTATTTAATCCATAGCTGGGGGAATAAAGGGGTTTCATACCTTTCCCAAGGGTATTTGCCCGAAAGTGAGTACGAACTCACTTACTACGATTCCGCAGTCCATCGCTTTAACCATTACACCACGAAAACACCCCCCAGCGTGTTTGTTTTACAAGTTCGAACTCCAGTTGCGCT
>OY757914.1:7656304-7756304 GCA_963585895.1 Sepioteuthis lessoniana | reverse complement strand
TCAGTAGATGGGGTAGTGTTATTAGAAGTAATTACATTGGAGATTTTAAACTCCTTGTAGTATATAATAAGTCTAACTTTTCTGGTAGGGTCTGTAGGGAGAACATTTTTATAGATAAGGTATTTTTTAATATTTGTTCATCTATTTCTTTGAAATTGGTTTTTGTAGTCGAAGTTTATTTATTGTTTATGGTTTAAGATATTGCCCATGTTATGTTCTTCAGTTTTATTCATGAAATATTTAATTTCGGTATCAACAATGAAGTTGGAAAACCCATTATTGATAGTTTGTTTCAAATTTTTAAATTCGTTAAGGAAGATAGTTCGTGAGGAGGATAGTAACTTAGCTCTGGAAATAAATGTTTTTATAATTTTTCTTTTATAGCGGAAGGGGCCTTCACTTTAGCAATTAAGGCTGCAAGGATTAATGTTAGTAGTTTTTTTTTATATGTGGAGGTGATAAATCGATCATTATTGTTTGTGTCTATTAGTACAACAAGAAATGGAATTTTATTATTGATGTTGATTTCTTGTGTAAAATCGAGCCCAGAATTATTTTGAAAAGTCTCTTGTATTGTGCTAATTTCATAAGTGCTATTGGTAAGGAGTATGTCGTTAGCATAACTTAAATAAATGTTAGGTTTATTTATGATATTAAAAATCTTATTTCAAAGGGCTGACATGTAAAAATTACTAAAAATGGGTCCCAAAACTGACCCCATTGCTATTCCATCCTGCTGAATATATATATATATATATATATATATATATATACGTGGTGCATTCAATAAGTTTCCAGGCTTTTTTGTGCAGGCATTTAAAATTGTCGTAGACACTTGAAAATTCAGTATGTTAATGCTATATATCTTATGAGATGACTGGCCAATTTTTATGATTTCACGTTCAAATGAACAGCTACAGCAGCAATTGGATTACACCCTACTAAAGCCTCATTGTCACAGCCAGTGAATTTCAAAAATGCAATGTGGACGTGAGGACACTTTAGAAGAACGATATGCAATGAAATTCTGTTTTAAACTTGGAAAAATGCCACAGAAACGTATGGAATGCTTCAGACAGCTTTTCAACCATCTTGCATGAATCGATCATCAGTTTTTGAGTGGCATAAGAGATTCAAGGAAGCCAGGGAGTCTGTGAGGGGTGATGAGAGTTGTGGGAGGAGTAAGGAAGTCAACAGACCAGAGTTTATTGGCCAAAGGGTTAGGCTTAGGGTTACTATGTTGAGATTTTAAGGGAGTTCAGAAAGAGATTCCTAGGGAAGAGGCCAGCACTCTTCAAATCGGGTCAGTGGCATTTCCAGCAGGACAATGCACCAGTCCACAACTCCATCCTTGTCACAAACTATTTGACTAAGATGGGCATCAAGACAGTTCCTCAGCCTCCCTATAGTCCAGACGTTTGTCCCTGTGACTTTTGGTTATTCCCTAAGCTCACAGGCTGTCGGTATGAGATAATTGAGGAGATGAAAGAAGCTGTGACGAAGGTCATTGACACGCTCACACAAGAGGACTTCCATGGGGCCTTCCAGAAGTTGTTGGAACGGTACAACAAGTGCATTGCAGGTGAAGGAGATTACTTCGAAGGGGACTAGAGTTTCATGTGTGTACTATCAATAAAAGTTCCCATCCGAAAAATGTCTGGAAACTTATATAATGATCCTCGTAGATATTCAAAGAAACCTGAGTAGTATAGAGTAAAAGTATTTTTCGTAAAGTATTGGAATTGATTTTAAGTGGTGGGAGGTTGGGATGGTGGTAAATATTATTTATAATTATATTGATTGTTTCTAGAACTGGAACATTTGGGGATAAATTTTCCACGTCTAGAGGGGATATTATTCCTTTGTTTGGTTTGTAGGTTTTAAGGATTTCGATAAGTTCTTTCATAGATTTAATACTATAATTATGGTAACGGTATGGGGTAATTAGATCGTTAATAGTTTTTGTAAGTTGATATGCTGGTGTAGTTACCTGTGAAATTATTGGTTGGAGTGGATAGCCTATGTATGTGTCTTAATAGTTCCATAGATGTATCCAAATTAGTTTTGGTCCGCATTATTAGCATTAATGAGTTTATTAATTTTAGACTTGAGTTGGTTAATTGGGTTATGATTCAGTTTTGTAAATTTGTTTTTTATCGTTGAAGATAGTCTGTGGTTTAGAATGGTAATCAGATTGATTAAGTACGATTTAGATATTGGTTTTATCGGCTTTTTTATTGTAATGTCCGGATGTTTAGATAATTGTTCGGCAGCATTTTTTAGTTGTCTCGTTAGAATGGTAGAATAATTTTGTTTATTGTTGATGATGGCTTATGAAGGGTCCGAAAGCGCTCGGGACAATTTTGGGAAATTCATCTACCAATTCCAACCTGAAACTTATAAGGAAACTTGAAATGATCTTAAATAAATTATACAGACAAAATTTGTCTTTTTTATTTAATGAAACACACACACACACACACACACACACACACACACACACACACACACATATATATATATATATATATATATATATATATATATATATATATATATATATAATCTTGCCGTTAAGATATTTGAAAAACTTCAGTACATTCAGTGCTACAACACAGGTACATGGATGAAACGAACAAAATAATTGACAGGGATATTTTTCCTCTATGACTTAAAAAAGATAAAGAAAATAATAATATAGAAAAGCATATTAAATGAGGTATATTACTTGTATAAGATAGGGTTTTAATAAACGATTTATTGCGGAACAAGAGAAGGATCTTTCTTTATTAAGATAGATTTTTCAAGGTTTACTTGGTGACTGACGTGGCTGAGCAAAGAAAGAAAAAAATGGGCATATTTGCTTTTTTCTATTATAATTAATGGCAAATAAATTAGTCTTTTATAAACGTTATTTAATAGTTACTTCCCCTGAGAAATTATACTAATTGGGGTGAGTGAGTACGCAGATCCAAAATTTAGTTACCAACTGAACAGGGAATTTTTTTTATTCTCGTAAAGAATTTTAACGTAATTACGCTCACAAAAATTTTAATATAACATTTTTTCTTTAACATACATTTGTTAAAAATCCGTCCCGTAGATTTCTCTAAACACTATTAGAAACTAATAACTTCTTCAAATGACAGCAAGTTTTCTTCGAATTATAACCGATTTTTAAATTGTGTTTTCTTTGGACCATTCCAAGTGTTCCAAATATCATTGTACGACTGTCACCTTCATATTCGACTTTTTTCAGCTCTTTTTAAAAGTTAAACTACGATTCTATCCAATCACTTTCTTTTAAATTTACTCTGCAGTTCTAAAGATTAGATTTGGTTTATTGGCCTGAATTGGCTAATCTGGTAGAATTTTTGAAATTCCAGAGTAGCTAATGGTATTATGTTTGAAGACAAATTCTGACATGTTCATGTACAATTGAGTTAGATCAAATCTTTGTCGTTTGTAAATTAACCAATGACTCAATTGTCTGAGTCATGCCTATTTTTATACTTGTTCTCAGTTAAATTTCTGTTTTTAATCAAGTCGTTTGCACAATTCCCAATGGATTGCTTTCTCCAATCAGCTATGCCAATTCTTCTACTCTTTCTGAGCCAACTTGCTCTCTTCGCTTATTACAGGATTGACAGTCACATTTTTATCTCCACATATTATACATCTACAATTTCGTTGTATCCTTTCTATGTTGATCTTAATAGAGTTAAGAGGGAGTTCCCGTGGCGCAGAGAGAAGCGTATTGGACTGCGACATTATAGAATTGTTTCTCATTAGATAGTTGTGTTTTTTTTATTTATGAGGATTCCTTTTTTCTCCCTTCGTCTTCTTATTTCTAGTTTCCTTATTTCCACTTTTCACGAATGGTGATAAGAAAAAAAGGAATAAATTAAACATTTACTGGTATTTTTCTTTCTGTTTCTTCTTGATTATAAATTGTATCATACATTATAAATTACAAACAACGAACTGCCAGCCTTGCATCTAAGGTAGTTGTGTTTGATGTGTTTCAAACTTGAAAGATTGACGCAACACAATCTTCCAACGTTTATTCATTCCTTTGACTTACAGATATAGGTTTAGTAAATATCAAGTGATCACCGCAAGAGATCTGTCTAATGGCCGAACTTAAATTCTGATTTTCAAGGATAGACATTCTCTCTTAGAAGATTGACGCAACGCAATCTTCCAACTCCTCATCTTGCTCTGTACCAGAACAATTTGAATTTTGGTCAATATTTTTGATAAGCAAGCGATAACCCTTTTTAGTTGTAAATTAAATTACTCTGACCAGAAAATCCGGCAAGTACTTGCGTGCGACATACGGTACCACTGAACAGCTGTTTCAACCTTATTAAGTCTCATCAGCAGTGTATACCGTGATCTCCCCCACCGGAGATCGAACCAGCGACCACAGAATGCACTGGTTCGATCTCCAGTTTGGATCACGGTATACACTGCTGATGAGACCTAATAAGGTCGAAACAGCTGTTCAGTGGTTCCGTATGTCACGCGCATGTGTTTGTCAGATTTTCTGGTTATGGTAATTCAATTAACAATCTAATTCCTCTACTTAAAAAAGAAAATGTGCAAAAAATTTTCGGTTCGATTCTTGTTGTTAGCTGGGGGTGTCCCCGTGGTGTAATGGTTAAAGTGATGGACTACGGAATTGTAGTACGCGAGTTCGTACTCTAGTTGCGCTATTACGTTCACTTTCTGGCAAATACCCTTGGGAAAGGTATGAACCCCCTTATCCTCCCAGCTATGGGTTAAATAGTACCACTACTGTTCTTCTTGGAGAATGGCTTTGGCATTAAATAACCTACAAAGGTTGATATGCCATTAAACAAAGAAACCAAACTAATCTTGTTGTTAGCGCTTTATTTTAGAATCTAAATTTTTTCGGAAGTGTTTTGGGCTTATAGCCGACTTTAATCCTGAAGAGGTGCACATTTCGATTCTTTTTTATTCATCCCATGTCTTATGTCATCTCGTTCGAATATTTTAAGGTAATTAGAGAAACTTTCATCATGTTATTCCATAACTTCCAAATATGGTAACTCTATTTTGCAATCAGATAAAACAGAATTATCATCTTTTAAACAAGATGGTACCATCTCCAGCCTATGAAATTAATAGACTATTTCACATACCTTGGTAGCAATATCTCATCTACGGCATGGGAAAGGCATGGACTGCTATCGACGGGTTATCGACCAGATGGAATTCTAATATCTTTGATAAAATACAACGGGAATTCTGTAGAGCTGTAGACGTGTCAGTACAGCGATATGACTGCACCATATGGACTTTAACGAAGATCTAGGACCAAAAGCTAGATTGAAACTACACGAGAATACTGCGTGCTGTTTTGAACAAATCCTGAGAGCAGCATCCCACAAAACAGTAGTTGTCCAGCCACTTACCTCACATCCCACAAAACAGTAGTTATACAGCCACTTACCTCACATCCCACAAAACAGTAGTTATACAGCCACTTACCTCACATCCCACAAAACAGTAGTTATACAACCACTTACCTCACATCCTACAAAACAGTAGTTGTACAGCCACTTACCTCACATCCCACAAAACAGTAGTTGTACAGCCACTTACCTCACATCCCACAAAACAGTAGTTATACAACCACTTACCTCACATCCCACAAAACAGTAGTTGTACAGCCACTTACCTCACATCCCACAAAACAGTAGTTGTACAGCCACTTACCTCACATCCCACAAAACAGTAGTTGTACAGCCACTTACCTCACATCCCACAAAACAGTAGTTGTACAGCCACTTACCTCACATCCCACAAAACAGTAGTTGTACAGCCACTTACCTCTCATCCCACAAAACAGTAGTTGTACAACCACTTACCTCACATCCCACAAAACAGTAGTTGTACAGCCACTTACCTCTCATCCCACAAAACAGTAGTTGTACAGCCACTTACCTCTCATCCCACAAAACAGTAGTTGTACAGCCACTTACCTCTCATCCCACAAAACAGTAGTTGTACAGCCACTTACCTCTCATCCCACAAAACATCCATTGAGACGAACAAGGCAAGCTGGGTACAGTTCGAGAAGGAGGAACGAACTCACGAACGAAGTTCTCCTGTGGACTCCTACACATAGATACACCAGTGTTGGCTGACCAGGAAAATACATATTCATCAACTCTGTGCAGACACTTGCTGCCATCTAGAAGAGCTACCAAAAGCGATGAACTATAGGCACGTATGACAAAATAAATAGATTCAAGGGAATCCGTGCTATCAGATCGATTCGATGATGATGAAGATGAGTTCGCATTAATGAACCCATTTTTCAGTCAATTTCATTCTACGACTTTCAAAACAGTTTTTTTAGAAAGTCATAAAATGAGATTGACTTGGTCATTGATGAATTCTATGTTTTTTAAAAATTCTTTTTGAGTTTGATTTGGTTTGGTTGTTTTATGGCATATCAACCATTATAGGTTATTTAATACTAAATCCTCTTTATACATATATATTAAATATATAGGATTTGGTTTGGTTTGGTTTGGTTTGGTTCGATGGCATATCAACCATTGTAGGTTATTTAATGCCAAATCCTCTTTATACATATATATCAAATAAATATGATTTGGTTTGGTTGGGTTTTATGGCATACCAACCATTGTAGGTTATTTACTGCTAAATCCTCTTTATACATATTTATTAAATACATATGATTTGGTTTTGTTGGGTTTTATGGCATACCAACCATTGTAGGCTATTTAATGCCAAATCCTCTTTATACATATATATCAAATAAATATGATTTGGTTTGGTTGGGTTTTATGGCATACCAACCATTGTAGGTTATTTAATGCCAAATCCTTGTTAAACATCTTTATCAAATATATTATTTGTAAATACATTTTCTTCATAACATTACAAAAGCTCTTTTTTTTTCACATTCAAATTGTTTCAAGCGTTTCTATCCAACACGAATAATTCAATTTACTATTAATTGTTTATTTGCGCTTTGGGAAGTAGTTACAAGTATTGCTAGTTAACACTAATTATTCTATTCAACACTATTCATTCGTTCGTACACAAATAACTGGTTCTAAGTATTGCTCTTTTTCTCTAACAATACAATTAAACATCAGTCATTTGTTTACACAATTAAATGATCAAACAGTTCTATTTCTAACAATTCAATTTATCAAAACTAATTTGTTAGCACACATAATTTTTTCGATTTGACCCACAGATAGGACCCTATCAAGTACTCCCACTCCGGGCCAGAGTGGATCTGGGAGTAATGGCACTAAATGGGTACTCCATATTCTCCAAAGCTAGAAAACTGGAGCCTCTCCATTAGATTGATTGTCATATCAAGGACACTCGTTGGGGAAGTCTTACTCCTCTGCAGTTATATAGTCGGTATATTCTATATCCCAGCCAACAGGGCTATCTTTTTGTGGACCTCTGAATTAGATATTCAAATAATTGAAACAATGATAAAAAGGAGGTCCTGGCTTATATTTACATCTTCAATAAAGATCTATGACTGGAATAAAGAATTTTTCACATCAGCGTTAGCTGATGGTTTTTCACTGGAGTTTGAGTGATAGCAAGTTTCCTCAAGTTTCCAGGACTCTTCTCAGTATTCTGACCGTTCACAATAATGTAGTAGTTTGGATGGTCTTCACTCGTCCGACAACTTCCAGGTCCTCCATTCCCTTTAGTAATCCTTTAGTTACTGTTCCAAACGCACCAATTACAATAGGTATAATTGTCACCTTCATGTTCCATAGTTTTTTTTCAATTCTCTAGCAAGGTCGAGGTACTTATCCTTCTTTTCACATGCTTTCAGTTTTATTCTGTGGTCAGCCAGGACAGCAAAGTCGACAATTTTGCAAGTTCTCTTCGTTTTGTTGATTATTATTAAGTCTGGTCTTCTGGCCGAGATTAAGTGATCCGTGTGTATGTAAAAGTCCCATAGGAGTTTATGTGTGTTATTTTCTTGGACAGGTGCTGGGTTGTGCATATACTATTTGTTTGTATGGTCGAATTAAAATTTCTTGCACATCTCCCTGTGGATCACCTTGCCGACCCAATCGTGTCTAGTCTTATATTTCTTCTGTGCTAATTTGCAGCATTCGCTTATTATGTGATTGATGGTTTCATCTCTGTTACCACATAGTCTACGTTTACTAATTTGCTGCGTGTTATCTATTCTCGCTTTGATATGATTGGTTCTTATGGCGTTGTTTTGTGCTGTTTATTATTATAATTATTTTTTTTTTTTTTTAACTTAGCCTATAGAACTGAACATTATGTAAAACATTGAAATCATCCAACTAATGCTCATACTACTTGATTTAAACTTTCATTTTCATTTTTCTTAAATAATTGTAATTTCTTACGCGGAGTAATACATTGAGTAATAGTTTGCAAAACGCCCCCACAGTTAAGAACACTAAAATATGGTCTAAAACTGCGTGAGTGAACTATTTTAATAATGCTTTGCAATTAACTTGAAGCAATAGTATTTTATAAAGCATCAAATATCAACTCAAAAATGGAGGTGAAAAAAAAACTGACGATGATTAAAAAAGCCTATGATATAAGATGCAACGACTGAGAAAAGCAGTTTTCTTTCTCCATTGTTGATTTATCAAAGAAAATGATACAAATACAATTAGAAGCAGGATAATTTTCTCGAGGTACTGTATATATTCGTATATACGTTGATTTTGTGTATAGGTCGACTCTTCTTTCATAGACACAAAATCCTTCATTTATTGAATTATTTTTTTGGAAGACGAGTGATTCTTTTTGGTCTTCCCATTATGTTTGTATCGTAAACTTCTACAATTATTACTCACGTACAGGGCGATGCCAGTTTTCAACGGTGGGCCTGGGAGTCCCCGTGATGTAGTTACATACGTGCTGAAAAACAGCATCGTAATAAGCGAGTTCGAACTCTAGCCGCGCAATTACCTTCTCTTTCAGACTTTTTACTCTTGGGAAAGGCATGAACCTTATTATTGCTCCATCCCCAGCTATGGTTTAAATAGTACCACTGGTGTCATTCTAAAAATATGGCTTTGGCATTAAATAACCCACGAAGGTTGATATTCCGTTAAACAAGAGAAAACAAACCAAACCAAACCAAACCAAACCAAAAAAAGTTTTCTGCCTAAAAATTTCATCTTCCAAATGCATATACGAATTTAGACATTTTATAAGTTTGGCTTAGTCAAGCACAGAGTCAAACGACAGAAAAATCTTCACAAAAATAATTTGATTACACCCTTTTTTTTCCACAAAAAATTAAAACTTCGAATTTTTTTTACCTATTCACGAATTTAGACGATATTTTAGCTGTTGGCTTCGTCTAAAACAGTGATAAACAGCCTTGATAGAAAGTACTGATCGACACTTGTTTTCTGCCAAATATTGAATCTTCGAAAACTGACTTTTACACGAATACATCCGGTCTTTAAAAAGTTTAACTTTGTCTATTGCTGAAACAAATGACGAAAAAATCCTTGACAGAAAGATAGCTTTGTGCCAATCCTTTACACAAGAAAGATGCAACTGTCTCAACCACCGCAAGGCAGGCTACCCATTTCCTCAGCTTAAATTAGGCTGGTACAGAGCCAATCTTTCAAAGGTCTGTTTGCTTGCCTTGATAAATCAGATTATCGAATTCTAGGCCGGGATCAAACATTGACCATTAAAGCCAGTGGGAACAGCTACGAGCCATGCCTTTTGATTGGAGGAGGAGATAGAGGATAAAATAGATATTAAAAGACTATGTTGCGTCATTCTTCCAAATGAAGTTGGTTGCTTGCTTGTTTATTTTTAAGGCATATCAACCCTTGTAGGTGATTTAATGCCAAATCCTGTTTATACATATATGTTGAATATATATGATTTGTAAACAAATAGTTTGTGATTAACATTATTTTTAAACGAGCCAGAGCTCATTTGTTTGCACATGATTAAATGGTTTCAAGTGTAGCTACCACTAATAGTTTTATTTGCACACAGTTAAATGGTTTCAATCATTGCAATCTAATAGTAATAGCTCCATTTGCAAGATAAAAGATTTCCAGTATAGCAAATAATTAAACAGTTCTATTTGACCCATTCATAGTTCCCAACCATGTACTATTTCTCTAGATCAGAGTGGACCAGGAAATAATGACAATGAAGAGGTACTCCACATTCCCCAAAACCCCAGGACTGGAGCCTCACCTTCAGATGGAGTTTAGTGTCATATCCAGGACACTCATTGGGGGGGTCTTACCCCTCTGCGGAGATGCAGTCGGTCTATTTTACAGCTCCAGCCAACTGGAATTCCGAATGTAGATCGACTTTTTTACTTATTTTTACTTGTCTCGAACCAACCATCTTTAAATATTTCTTTAATCAGGCAACCTTGGTGCTTGACCGGAAATTTCTTGTAAATCGAAATTTTCCACAAAAAGAACCCGCGTGATAATCTATGCCCAACCCTCAATCTTGCGAAATCGTTCCACATAATATTATAGTAAGAAATAAAAAGTGCATTTCCCTACGCATTTTAATTGTTTTAACAAATAAATAAATATTTTATGATTTATCGTGAACATAAGGAATAAGTTTTATTCTAAACATCAAAATTTGTTGAATTTAGTTTGATTGATTTTGACGGCATATCAACCTGTCTCGGGTTATTTTATGCTAAGAGATTAGTGAATTATCTTCGTTGTATATTTATATCTACATTTTTGTGGAGTTGTTTCTGAAGAGGTTTTGCACACAGTTATATGATATCTTATATTCCTATCGAATACGAATAATTTGTTAACAGATTTATTTTACCTACAGAAGAGACCTTAACAGGTACAATAAATCTGGTTTAATTTAGATTTATGGCATATCAACCATTGTAGGTTATTTAATGCCAAATCCTTTTTATACATATATTAGATATATAATTTCTAAACACATTTTGCGTCCCAGTCGGCTGTAGCTGAAGAATACACCGATTGCATCTCTGCTGAGGGGTAAGACCCTTCCAACGAGTGTCCTGTATATGACATAAAACAACCTGATAAGGCTTCACTAATGCTGTAGCTTTGAGGAATGCGATGTACCCATTCCTTGCCATCGCTCCCAGGTCTACTCAGACCGGAAGTAGTAGCTCCTGATAGGGTCCTATCTATGGGTCAAATAAAACTAAACTGTGTGCTTATGCTAAACTGAATTGTTTAAGAGAACTGTTTTAACATTTTAACTGCTTAACCGAACAGTTTGAAATACATTTTACATTTAACTGTGCGTAAATAAATGACTGTTTCATTAAATTGTTAATGATACATGGCAATACTTGGAAACATTCACCTTTGTTGACTAAAGTGAATATCTTGAAATAGTACAAATGTCAAAAACATTTCTATGTACTTATTCTAAACTGAATTATTTGAAATAGAACTGTTTATATATACAAAAATAGATTTGGTATTAAATAACCTACAATGTTTGATATGCCATAAAACCAAACTAAATCAAACCAAACCAAAACTAAACATATTTTGGAGATAAAATTTTTAAACGTTGAATCGTTTTTGCTTTTTCTTTTTTTTTTGGGGGGGGTGCACGCAGTTAAATGGTTTCACTTAATTTCAAACAATTCAGTTTAATATAAGTACGATGTTTTCTTTACACACAGTGAGTCATTAGTTTAAAAACAGTTTTTTCGTTTACACACAGATAAATGTAAAAACAGTTATATTTCAAACAATTCAGTTTAGCATGTCAACAAAGTTAAATGGTTCCAAGTATTGCTATGTATCACTAACAATTCAATTAAACATCAGTTATTTATTTACACAGAGTTAAATGATCAAATGTTTCTATTTCAAAAATTCAGTTTAGCTTAATTCGACAGTTTAGTTCTATTTGACCCACAAATACAACCCTTTCAGGTGCTACCTATGAAGACCAGAGTTTGGCCTTGGAGCGATGGCAATGAAGGGGTACTCTGCATTCCCCAAAACTCCAACATTACTGGAGACTCACCATCAGGTTGTTTAGTGTAATATCCAAGAAACTCGTAGGCGTGAGGGTCTTACCCATCTGCAGAGATGCAGTCGGTGTATTTTGCAGCCCCAGCCGACTGGGCCATTATAAATCAGGGTCAGAGTGGACTTGGGAGTAATGGCTCTCAAGGAGTACTCAACATTCTTCAGGTCTCCAAAACTGGAGCCTCTCTATCAGATGTAGTTTAGTGTCACAACCAAGATACCCCTTTTGGGTTGGGTCTTACTCCTCTGAAGTGGGTACAATCAGCTTATTCTAAGCCCCACCGACAGGGGGATCAAATTTAAAGGTCCTCGATTTGGTTTCAAACTTCAATTAGTTTTTTGGGGAAGAGGGGAGCATCTGGGGAAGGGATTCTTCTTTTTTTGTGATTCATTCTGTTTAACCAGTCAATGTTTTTATAATCAGCAAAATTATGGTGAAACCGTATCCAGACACACAAAGTAATGGCACCAAATTCAAAATATTGCCGGACTACAGATCACCGAATTAGAAAGGGACATCTTGAGCTAGCTAAATAGAGCAGAAAACGAGTTGTGTTGTCAATATTTCTTGTAGAACAGAGTTCCTGTAAAAAATGACAGTATTGTTTGTTCTGCATAGGATTAAAAGACAATAATTGTGTGCTTTTCTTGGATCAAACTGTCACTCTCGGACGCTTTTGTTTGGGAGTGTATCTGTGCGTTCTATTTATAACAGGAAATTCCGCCGTTATTTTAAAAATTATAAACACATGAAAACTGTTGTTATTATCATTTGGAAAAGTATAGCCCTAATAATTTCTCTAAAATAAATACTAGAAAATTAAAAAAAAAAAAAAAAAAACAATGTTTGTATACATATAATATATTTTGTGGATTATTATTTCATTCCTTGCGATTTGGTTTGTTTGTTGTTGGGTTTTATGGCATATCAACCTTTGTAGGTTATTTAAGGCCAACTCCATTTTTATGTAAATAATCAGTTCTATTTAAAACAGTTCAGTTTAGCATAAGTACGCAGTTTAATTGTCAAAAACATTTCTATTTTAAACTATTCAAGCAGTTATATATAATAATTCAGTTTAGTGTAAGTACAGTTTCAATGTCAAAACAGTTCAATTTTAAACAATTCAGTTGAGCATAAGCACGCAGTTTAAATGTAAGTACAGTTTAATTGTAAAAAAACATTTCTATTTTTAGCTATTCCGTTTAGTCAAGCAATTCTAATTCAGCAAATTCAGTTTAGTATAAGTACAGATTTTGTTTACAAACAGTTACATGTCAAAATAGTTCTACGTTAAACAATTCAGTTTTGTGTAAATACAGTTTCAATGTCAAAAAACAGTTCTATTTGAAATAATTCAGTTTAGCATAAGCACGCAGTTCAAATGTAATTACGGTTCAATTGTCAAAAACATTTCTATTTCAAGCTATTCAGTTTAATCAAACAATTCAGTTTAGCATAAATATGCCGTGTGTTCTATTTAACACATATATAGGGCCCTATCAGGTGCTACCACTCCGGACCAGAGTGGGCCTGGGAGCAATGGCAATGAAGGGGTGCTCCGCATTCCCAAAATCTCCAGCATAGCTAGAACCCCACCATCAAATTGTTTCGTGTCATATCCAGAACACTCGTCGGGCGGGGGGTCTTCTCCTCTGCAGAGGTGCAGTCAGTGTATTCTACAGCCCCAGCCGACTGGGAAACATTCCTTGCGAGTTTTTCTTACCATCGTTCGATGGAAATATTTCATAGGAGTTCAAAGTGAATGTGCGTCTACTTAGGTCTCCGGGATTCTTTGAAATAATGTTTGTTGTCTATATGGTCTGGATTCTTCCTCTAATTTCCAATTTCTCCTGTCTTTTTTTCCCAGCCTTTGGAGACCGTTCCAAGTGTGCCAACTACAATTGGTATCACCGTCGCCTTCAAGTTCCACAGCCTTTTCAGCTTTCAAATATTTGCCAATCTTTTCGATTTCTTTCATTTTCACTTGGTCAGCTGGAACGACAAAATCAACTAGATGATAAGTTCCTTATTAATCAACACTAGACCGGAATTAGATTATTCGTTTTTATCTCAAAATCCAAAAGAATTTTGTGATTCTCATTTTCTGGTACAGATTCTGATTTGTGCACATACCATTTAGTAGTATGGTTAAATATCAATCCCTTGCACAATTCTCTATGGATCACCTTTCCTGCCCAGTCGTTCCTAGTGTAGTTATACTTTTGTACTAGTTTGCAAGATTCACTTTATCTCTATCTCCACATAACCAACATTTGCTATTCTTTAGCGCATTATCAATTGTCGCTTTGATATAATTGGTCCTTATGGCTCTATTTTGTGCTGCTATAAAAATGGATTTATTTTATTTTTAAAGCTTTCCCCTTTCGTAACCATACCCAGGTGATTTCGTATGCTGTTTATCTCTTAAAATACGTGGTGCATTCAATAAGTTTCCAAACTTTTTTGTACAGGCATTTAAAATTGTCGTAGACTCTTGAAAATTCACTATGTGATTGCTATACATCTTATGAGATGACTGACCAATTTTCAATCACGTTCAAATGAACAGCTACAGCAGCAATTGGAATACACCATACTAAAGCCTGATTGTCACAGCCGGTGAATTTCAAAAATGCAATCTGGACGTGAAGGCACTTTAAAATAACGATATGCAATTGGTAAAATGCCACAGAAACGTATGGAATGCTTCAGGCTGCTTTCCGACCATCTTGCATGAATCGAGCATGAGTTTTTGAGTGGCATAAGAGATTCAAGGAAGCCAGGGAGTCTGTGAGGGATGATGAGAGGTGTACACCAGAGTTGATTGGCCAAAGGGTTAGGGTTAGGGTTACTATGTTTAGGTTTTAAGGAGTTCAGGAAGACATTCCTAGGGAAGAGGCCAGCTCTCTTCAAATCGGGTCAGTGGCATTTCCACCAGGACAATGCACTAGTCCACAACTCCATCCTTGTCACAGACTATTTGACCAAGATGGACATCAAGACAGTTCCTCAGCCTCCCTATAGTCTGGACCTTGCTCCCTTTGACTTTTGCTTATTCCCAAAGCTCACAGGCTGTCATTATGGGACAATTGAGGAGATGAAATAGGCTGTGACGAAGGGCATTGACACGCTCACACAAGAGGACTTCCATGAGGCCTTCCAGAAGTTGCTGGAACGGTACAAAAAGTGCATTGCAGCTGGAGGAAATTACTTCGAAGGGGACTATAGCTTCATGCGTGTACTATCAATAAAAGTGACCATACGAAAAAAGTCGGAAAACGTATTTAATGATCCTTGTATTCACAGAGTTGTTTTTCTTTCCATTTCTGTTTTCAACATCTTTATTATTATTTTTATTATTACTATAATTATTACTCCTTGCGAGTTTTCCACACCAGCATTAACCGATGGGTTTTTCTTTACTGAAGTCTGTGTGACAGCAAGTCTCCTTTTATTATTATTATTATTATTTTCTGTCTTTGTGTGTTTTTCATACCAGTTTTAATCGATAGTTTTTTTCCCTGAAGTCTTAGTGACAGCAAATTTCTTGTTCACTTGGAAGTATTCTTGCTGAACTTAACAGTACTGTGGTCTGAATGGTCTCGACTCTGATTTCTAGTTCCCCCAGTCTCCTTTCCAAGCCCTTAGAAATTGTTCTAAGAGAAGAAATTACGGGACTTTTATGTTCCACAGGTTTTTAAGCTCTCCGGTAAGATCTGCATATATATATATGTATATTTTCATTTTTTGCTATTTTCACTCGGTGTTCGCTGTAACAGCAAAATTGACATGAGGACAAGTTCTTTTCTTCTTGTAAATTAACATCAAGTCTTGTCTCCTGACTGGGACTGGAAAGTCTCAAAGAATTTCATTTTCTTCGACAGATTCTTGTTGGCACGTATACCATTTGTCTGCATGATCAAATTTTAATCTCTTGCACAATTCTCAGTGCCTCACCTTTCCCACCCAGTCATGCCTAGTCTTGCATTCCTTTTGTACCAGTTTGTTGTATTCACTTATTATGTTATTAACTGTTTTATCTCAGACACCACATAATCTAAATCTGTTATTCTTGTTGGAATTATCAATTTTTGCTTTGGCATAATTAATCAATATGACTAATTAGAACTGGGGGTGTCCTCCTCGTGGTGTAATGGTTAAAGCGTTGGACTGCGGAATCGTAGTAAGCGAGTTCGTACTCCAGTCACGCTATTACGTTCACTTTCGGGCAAATACCCCTGGGAAAGGTATGAACCCCCTAATCCTCCCAGCTATGGGTTAAATAGTACTACTACTTTTCTTCTAGGAGAATGGCTTTGGCATTAAATAACCTAAAAAGAGTTGATATGCCATTAAACAAAGAAACCAACCAATCTAATTTGAAATACAATCAAAAGAGATTCAGCTTCTCTCTTCAGAAACATAAGATGAGGATTGAGAAGGAGAAAGAGGAGGAGGAGGAGGAGGAAGAGAAAAGGTATAACAATGAGAATGCATATATATATATATATATATATATATATATATGTGTGTGTTTGTGTGTGTGTGTGTGTGTGTTTGTAAATGTACAAATATGAAAAAAAAAAAAGGTATTCGAAGGAGGATTTCTATTCATAGTTGCCAAAGTTAAACATTTTGATCTTTATTGTAAACCATCGTTAGGGCATTTAATATGTAATGTTGTATATTTTGAATTATATTTAATTTTATTTTCAAAATGAAACGAAAAAATGATAAAGCTTTCAACATTCTATTTCTGTTTTGGGGGTTCTTTTTTAAAACCATGTCATCTCATCAACGTCCGAAATTCATTTTAAAACCGTAACTTATTTCCTTGAAAAGAGTTTTAAAAATACTAATATATATATATATATATATATATATATATATATATATTTATCGAATTTTTTTCAAATGGATATTAAATTTAATAACATCTGATAGGTTTCAGAAATTAAATAAATTTTAAAGAAGTTATGAACATTTTAGGTTACGTAATCGACTGAGTAAACATACGTTTCTTTTTAAAGAAAAACAATTAGATAATTGATTAGATTTAAGAATAATAAAATTAGCATCTTATAATTTTTCTACAGTAATAAGCGTAAAGATTAGAACGATATTAAGAAAAAGTTTAAATGTGAAATAACTTTTTTATTTTAAAGCTTCATAGAACATTTTATCAAGGAAAAAAAAGGATATAAAGGTGAATTATATAATACCAAAATTTACAGCTCAATAAAATTATTTTGATGAAGTTATTATAAGAATAATTAAATAACATTCGAAAAAAATAGATGATCAAAAACATCAGAACGATTAAATAAATACGGAAAGTTTAATAATTATTTTGTATTATTAAAAAGTTTTTTAGGGTAAGAATATAAAGTAGGTTATTTTACTAAGTTACACTGGCTCTTCACCGACTCTTGCAATGTAAATGTTGCGAAAAAATCTGTGATATCTTCGGAACATAGAAAACTGATAGTCAAGTTACGTAATAAAGATAAACTCTCGATTGGGGATATTTCAAAGTCACTGGGAAAATCTAAAAGTGTTATTCATAGTATTTTAAGAAAACTTGAGGAAACTGGGTCGTGTGAAGCCAATAAAATCACCTGCCAGGACGAGAAAAACTACTGCAAAGGAAGACAGATGGATTGGTAATGAATCAAAAATGGATCGATTTGCGCTAACTCTAAAAGAGCTAATGCTAACATTGGCATTAAAATATCAAGGTACACTATTTCCCGAAGACTTAATGAAATAAATTTGTACATTAGAGTAGCTTCTACGAAGCCTTAAATTTCTAAAAAGAACAAAATGAGCTGATTGAAATTTGCCACTGAACACGTCATATGGACTGAAGAACAGTGGGATTGTGTTCGTTTCAGCGATGAGTCAAAGTTTAACTTGTTCGGTTGAGACGGGAGAAGGTTCGTTTGACACAGTCCGAAGGAAGGATATTCGCCTCAGAGCACTAAAAGCAGCGTTAAATTTTGAGGAGGAAGTGTAATGGTGTTTGGCATGATTTCTGCTGCTGGTAAAAGACCTCTTGTCAGGCTACAAGGTAATTTTAAGGCAACTGCATACAAAGAGATATTGAAGAAACGTGTTATACCTAATTTGAGAACTGAAATTAATCAAACAGTTGTATTTATGCAATATTACGCTCCGTGTCACACAGCGAAGTCAGTTAAGACATTTCTTCCTTGGGAAGGATGTTACTGTTAAGAAGGGGCCGACTCAAAGCCCAGACATGAATCCTATTGAGAATGTTTGGAAGTTACTAAACGAAAGACCTAAGGAAAAAATCCAAGAAATGTGAAAAGAACTATGGACTAATTTGAAAGGAGAATGGGAGAAAATATCCGCCGATGAACGCAAAACATTAATTTACTCGTGTAGAAAAAGGTGTCAGGCTGTTTTTGAAAATAAAGGCCTGCACATCAAGTAAGTAAAGTTGGGGACCGTAGTCGAGGGCGACCAACAGGCTCCCTTTTCAATAGCTTCTACACCGAGGTGTAAGGGAGGGCGCTACTCTTTTCCCTAGATTGCTCCACTTTACCCTTGATACGTACCTTATATAGCTGAGTGTTAAGCAAGGAGGTATGAAGTGCCATTTTAAAAGTCTTTGGTATGTGCGACCTAGGATTGAACTCATGTCTCCCGGAGGTACTAAGGAATTATGAACTCTATTTTGGTTTAGACATGATGTATCCGTTATAATAGTCTGATTTTGTTAATCGTTCTGATGTTTTTGATCATCTATTTTTTTCGAATGTTATATAATTATTCTTATAACTTAATCAAAATAATTTTATTGAGCTTTATATTTTGGAATTATACAATTTACCTTTATATCCTTATTTTTCCTTGATAAAATGTTCTCCGAAGCTTTAAAATAAAAAAGTTATTTCACATTTAGATTTTTTCTTAACATCGTTCTAATCTTTATGCTCGCTACGATATAAATAAAAATATTTAAAAAAATAAAGAAACCGTTACGCCATGTGTCCTGCTGGACAAATCAGAGTGAATTTTTTGGACTTATAAACTTAATGTTCTCACTTGACAAGAATTACAATTATTATGTATGATTTTTACCTGTGCTCATATTCAGATTTTTTTTTCTCGTCTAGCCTTCATTAAGAAATTTAGACAACTCAGAAATTTAGACAACTAATGTCTGTTGTCTTGTTTTGTTTTGTTTTGTTTTTTGTTGTTTCTTTTTTGTTTTTTTTTGTTTTTTTTTTCATTTTTATTCATTATTGATTTAATTCTGTAAATGTCTAACTTGAAACATAATGTATTCCTCGGCATAACGGTAAAAACTTTCTGAAAAATTGTTCGCCATCTGATGAAGCAGTCTTGAAAAACTGTTGAAATGAATTTAAAATGGATTACAGCTGTTGAGTTTTACTTTGTTATTAATAATATAATTTACTCTTTATGCGAGTTTTTTTTTATCTACTCTTAGCCATATAATGAGCACTCAGTTAGAATATATTGATATTATATATTCTGTATGGATTGTTACTTTTAAGTCTCTTATTAGAATTAATTAATTTATATATATATATATATATATATATATAATCACTATTTCTTCTATCTTACTCAATTTCTTTCTTTTCTTTTTTCTCTTTCTTTATCTTTTCTCTACTTTTTATGTAGCTGTTTGCAATTTTGGATGAATTATCACTAGAAGTGTTATTGAAAATCCGTAAAAATGAATAGAAAGAAAAAGTAATTGATTAAACATAGCAATCGGGAGCCGTTAAGCGTATATTTAAACAAAAGAAAAATTATATTCATATGTTAAAATCCCTTCACTCACAATGAGATTGCTGATGGCTGTATGATCCAAGCTTGAAGCATCTTGCGTGTCTAGCCACAGATGAGTGGTGATACAACGAAACTATGTCTGAGCAAGTTTGATTAGATAATAAAGACACAATTGTCGATAAAATTTTATTAAAATCCTTTTAAGTTTCCTGATGTTTTGTTTTTTGGTTGAAATAGGTAGATTTACACATGCAAACAACCCCTGATGATGTCCTATGAAACGTCAGAAAGCGCTCAATCAATTTCAACCTAAAACCAAGACACTTATCAGGAAACTTGAAGGTTCTTAATAAATTGATATAGACAAAATGTGTCTTTATTATATATATATATATATATATATATACGAGGGTCGGCTGAAAAGTTGATCGATTGACCAAGATACTCTCATGGAATATGACCAAATGACGTTTATATTTCAACAACCTCACTTGCTTTCCACACACTTCTTCCTTTGATATTGCAATGCTTGGATCCTATTGGTTAAAAAAGTCATCAACAGCTGATATGAACCGTTTAGCCCATCCTCGAATATATATATATATATATATATATATATGTGTGTGTGTGTGTGTACGGAACTTTGCATATTATCAAGTTTGCCTCGTTCTGATAGCTATGAATTTACTCTCCTCCACCATCTCCATTGAACACACACACACACACACACACACACACATACACGCACACACACATCCACAATGCAGTAACATTATCGACTTTGATAACAATCCAGGGAATAATAATATCAAAGTTATTAAAAGAGATACGCTGACACACAATTTGTATCGTGAAAATTGTTGCTTACAGCGTCCGTTTTTGTGTTTTGTATTTTTCTGATACATTTATAAAATATTGATACTTTCAACTTTTATGAAAATCTCTATTAAAGGAAAAGAAAATATTTTTATATTACCTTCCTTTTTTCCTTGCACCAAATAGAAATCTTTTTTTCCCAAACTATGAGAGATTTCATATCTCATGTAGATATATTTTTATTCTTTAAGTTCAGCCTTGTTTAGCTCAAGGCCACAGCATTGAAAGACCCAATAAAAGAAGACGAGAAACCTTAAATATTACGGTGTAGCAAAAGTATTTTCATTTGCTAATTAACTCTATCAATGTACGTTTCCTTTTTAAGCAGAGGAATTATATAGTAAATTGAATTACCATGACCAGAAAATCCGGCAACCACTTGAGTGCGACATAGGGAACCACTGTTGGCGATCACAGAATACACTGTTGATGAGACCTAATAAGGTCGAAACAACTGTCCTGTATGTCTCGCATAAGTGGTTGCTGGATTTTCTGGTTATTGTAATCTAATTTATAATAACTCTATCAAGTTTATGTAATGCTTTCTATGTGTTATCTGTAGATGATCCAAGCTCTTTCGAAAAGGTAAATTGTTCAACAACTTTGGATTTGAATACGTTATAATTGATTAAAGATAAGATTCAATTGATTGGGGGAGTGTCCTCGTGGTGTAATGGTTAAAGCGATGGACTCCGGAATCGTAGTACGTGAGTTCGTACTCCAGTCGCGCTATTACGTTCACTTTCGGGCAAATACCCTTGGGAAAGGTATGAACCCCCTTGTCCTCCCAGCTATGGGTTAAATAGTACCACTACTGTTCTTCTAGAAGAATGGTTTTGGCATTAAATAACCTAAAAAGAGTTGATATGCTATTAAACAAAGAAACCAACCAACCAATCAATTGCTTGGTTTATTTATTTATTTATTTATGGAAGTAAAGTAAGTTGTCTCCCTTTAGTCGATAGCTACTACACTGAGGTATAAGGGGAGGGCGCTACTCCTTTCCCTGGATATCTCCACTTTACCCTTGATACGTACCTTATATTGCTGAGTGTTAAGCAAGGAAGTATCAAGCACCATTTTAAAAGCCTTTGGTGACTCGACCTGGGATTGAACCTAGGTCTTCCAGACCATTGGCGAACACTCTTAAATCTGACAGTTTGAAAAAGAATTGAAATAATAAAATGATCCAAATTTGATGAACTTATTATGAAAGTCACGTTTAACGTTTCGGTTGTAATAACCTTCTTCAGGACGTTAAATACATGAAAAGTGTTGTTAAAATAGCGATGGATATTTGATGAAATGGCAGGAAAAAAGAAAATGTGTATAAAAAGAAATATTCGTAACAGTATATTCAGCATTCGCATTTAAAAGAATATTACGTTATTGTCACATGATTGTCACGTGGACTGATGTTTGAAATTTGTTGGGTTTCTAAGAGATATAATGGAAGAGGACAAAAACAAGGATAGAATATTTTTGGAAAAATATCTATTAATTTATTCATTATGATTTATTTATTTATTTTCTATCGATTTTTTATTTTATATTTATTTATTTATTTTGTTTTATTTATTCATTAATTCATTTTTAAGGAAGAAATCACCACAATCTAAACGCTTAAACAAGTTTGGGGTAGTACGGTCAGATATAGTTTCATTTCGTTTCCCTTCCGCCTTTTTTTCGTTGGAGTTGCTTAAAATACGCTGACTATATCCTATGCAAAAGTATAACCCCCTTTTCACAACCAAAAATTGGGGTTCCTGGATTTGACTGTAAACTGCACGTCATGATGAAGCGCTATGAGTGTTGAGTCACGCCTTCGTTACCATTATTCCCAAGTCCACTTAGACACGGAATGGTAGTACCTTTTAAGGTTTGACTAATTGGTTAAATTAGTCAAATTGAAAAATTATTAGTATTAGGTAGAAATACTTGTAATCCTGTTAGTGTGCAAATTTGTATTTGAAATAATTGTTTGAGACTATAATTGTTTACTAATCATTATCAATAGTTACTTGAAAACATATAATTGATTGCAAAAAAAAAAAAAAACGACTTCGGTTTTAAATAACCTAACAAGGTTTGACATATCGTAAAACCAACCAACCAACGCACCAATTGACTTCTCTAATTTTATGATCAATTTCAGCGGCATTGAGGTCCAATTTAAAATAATGCCTCAAAATTATCAGAATCTCAATACTTATATCCGCAATTATATCATCTAAAACAAAAAATCCTGGGAAATAATGACACACAAACGGATTACCTAATCTCGGCTAGACGACCAGACCTTATAATAATCAACAACAAAAAAAGAAAACTTGCAAAATTGTAGACTTTGCTGTCCCGGCTGACCACTGAGTAAAACTGAAAGAAAGTGAAAAGTAGAATAAGTACCGGGATCATGCTAGGGAATTGAAAAAACTATGAAACGTGAAAGTAACAATTATACCAATCGTGATTGGTACTTTCCGAATAGTCACCAAAGCATTATCAAAAGGGGCTGGAAGACTTGGAAATAAGAGGACGAGAAGACGAGAACAGCAAGAATACTGAGAAGAGTCCTGGAAACTTGAAGAGACTTGTTGTCACTTAAACTCCAGTGAAAGACCATCAGCTAATACCGATGAGGAAAACTCTGAAGGAGTTAATAATAATAATACTGACAACACGAGTACCAATAGAACGACAGCAACCTGAAAACAAAAAAGAGAAGAAAAACAACTGTATAGACGTTTTAAGCGACTAGTAAGCAACATCTCACAGGAGAAAACATGGATGTGGCTAAGAAAGGGAAATCTTAAGAGGGAAACTGAATCTCTTCTGATAGCAGCACAAAATAACGCTATAAGAATCAATCATATCAAAGCGAGAATAGATAAGACGCAACAAAACAGCAAATGTATGCTAATCGGTGATAGAGACAAAACCATCAATCACATAATAAGTGAATGCAGCAAAAGAGCACAGTAAGAAATTAAGACTGGATACGACTGCGTGAGTAAGGTGACCTAATGGGAACTGTGCAAGAAATTTAAATTTGACCATCCGAACAAATGGTATATGCACAACCCAGAATCTCTCCTAGAGAATGAGACACACAAACTCCTCTGGGATTCTGACATACAAACGGATCACCTAATCTCGGCCAGACGACCAGACTTGCAAAATTGTGGACTTTGCTGTCTCGGCTGACTTCGGAGCAAAATTGAAAGAAAGTGAAAAGAAGGATAAGTACCTCGACTTGTCTAGGAAATTGAAAAAACTATGGAACATGAAAGTGACGATGATACCACTTGTAATTGGTGCTTTTGGTACCGTCAAGGAAGGATTAATAAAGGAACTGGAGGACCTGGAAATAAGAGGACGAGTGGAGACCATCCAAACTACTGCATTGCTGAGATTGGCCAAAACACTGAAAAGAGTGCTAGAGATTTGAGGGGATGAAGAAGAAGAAGATAAGAGCTAAGTTTTTTTCTAAATGCCGGCGAAACAAATCTCGAGGATTACAAGAAATGATGAGAATCACAAGCTTGAAGAAACTCCGGAAATCAGCTCAGAATGGAAAAAATCTTGCTATCCTTAAACTTATTAAGTCTTTCAGATTTTGCTAACTTACACAAGAGAAAACTAATATGACAATTTGATATAGTTTAAAGATTTAGCAAAGTTCAAATCAAGCCGTAGGAGCATTAGAAGGATGAGGTATGCGATTATAAACCAATCAGAATGCAGCCTGAACTTATCTACAAAGGGTTATTAAAGAAGTTTACCTGCGTTCCATGAGTCGGACAAACACTTTAGGAAAGAGCGAGAACGGTTGTTGTTGGTAGTAGAAAGGCGATAACAAGTGGGAGGGGGCACTATTAAAAAGTTGTAACAACAAAAAAAAAAAACGGATGTGTAGTCGCTCGTTGTGTAACGGTTATCGCCATATAAAATGGACACGGGGACCAAGTTCAAATCCTAGACGAAGCTGTTTGCATTTCACTTTGTGCTAAAACTCTTTGGAAATGTATCCACCCAACTTCTTTCCTTTCATCTATGGGTAAATCGTTGGGCAGACTGGGCTCTTTAACCTTGTTATGGCAACCGGTCTCGAAGAAGGAAAACTTTGAATTCCAAACCGTTTAAATTCTGCTTAAAAACTGACCTTGCGTCACATCCTGCTCGTGAGAAGAGGTTGGGTAAATACATCATATTTATTGAAAAATGGTGTTTGTATTCTGTCTACTTATTATATAAACCTGCTTCACTGTTTTTTTTTCTTCGGCGCTGCCATGTTGTTCTTCCTTTGAGGTGGACATAAAGCTATTCGCAATGTCCACCTCAAATAAAGAACAACTAACTTTAAAATCCAACAATCAACTATTTACGATTCGGTATATATATATATATATATAAGTTAAGTAAGTGGGCTGATCGTAGTGGAGGACAACCCGAAGGCTCCCTTTTCAATAGCTACTACACCGAGGGGTAGAGGAGGGCGCTACTCCTTTCTCTGGATAGCTCTACTTACCCTTGACCTGTACCTTAAAATGCTAAGTGATAAGCAAGGGGGCATCAAGTACCATTTTTTGAGTCTTTGGTATGACTTGACCTGGTATTAAACACCGGTCTCCCGGACTATTGGCGTATACTCTAACCATAATGCCAATATACCGATATATATATATATATATATATATATTGAATTTGTTTCAACAGTCTCCGTCTAAAACCAAAAGCGTCTCAAAAATAACGTGTCGCTTAAGGAACTCGGTGGAAAACAATAGAAACAATGTTCAATACGGAAAATAACGAATTCATTACGCAATTTGGCGGATACCAAGTCAAATGAATTCATTAACCAGAAAAAAAAGTTTTGACCAAATTGGATTTTAGGATAAGAAAGTCTGTATATTAGAAAAGTGAAAATTAACAGAAAAGTATTTTAAAAAGAATAAATTGAGAATATGTTATTTTGATGAGAAAGAAAACGTGATAGAATATAAGAATGGCTAAAAGAGCGTTTTCCATCCGCTCACTTTTTGGTGAGTTTCTGTTAATTGGTAAGGAACTTCCTTCTTCTATTGGTTTTTTTTTTGTTGTTGTTGGGGAGTGACTTAAAGAACAAGGGGAAATGCTGGCAAATTGTTATTTCGACGAAACAGTGTAAAGCGAAATCGGTAAGGGAGTTCAACTCGGAGGTCAGGCCCTGTCACGATGACGGCCAGCTGAGTACAATTCTCTGTTGAAAACGGAAGTTCAAAATAACATTCTTTTTTATTCAAAGCCATGGAAAAGGTTTGGGTTTTTTTTTAATTTTTTTAGCCGTTACGATTCGTCGTCATCAAGTAGAAAGAAAGACCATCTTTTTGGGTGGAGGTGGGAGTAAACTTAGAACTGAAGGTGGAAGGAGCAGAATTAATTAACAGAACCCAATTTGGATGAATGACCAACCCCTGTGTAGCAGTAAGAAGGCATGGGAAGTCGAAAGGGCGGAATTAATTATTGAAATTCAAATTAGGAGAAAACTGATATTATCAATAACTTCGCCAACCACCACTTCTCGTATGAGAGGAAATGCATGTAATAGGATACATTGGGAGACCAACGGAAGACAGCTACTAGACTTGACGATATTTTGGTATAGAAAAGCGAGGAGAAACTGAGGTAATACGATAATTTTTGAGGACCCTGTACCAGACTCATGTAGACAAAAAGCAAAGAGAAATCGAGATAATATGGTACTTTAGAGACCCGTGCGAACCGGCTAAGTGACATCATTATACTCTGAGTCTTGACCTTTTACCAGACTCATGGAGGTAGAGATGCCAAGAGCTATAAACTGTGAAAAGTTATTATGATACGCTACTTGTAAATCACTTTGTACCAAACCATCAAGGACCAGAAAGAAACTGAGAGCGAGACTGAGAAAGCTGCACATAACCGCCACTTGAGATTGCCTTGTGCTAGACTATAGAAAGTGAGAAGAGAAAAGCCTAAAACTTATATGATGATTCAAGAGACCTTGTGCCTGACTTTTAATGCAGAGAAATTGACTGACTGAATTAGCACTCCGGCTATCTCGACCAACCTCGGAGAAGGGTGAATATATTTACTCTTTTTAAAGGCACTTTTTAACTAAATATAATTACTGTTACAAAGCCGTGTCCTGTTCTCTGTTTGTTGACGTTTGACTTTTATTTTATTTAATCATACGGTCTTATCTGTCCACTCATCAACTGGTGACTACGTTTAGCGATTGATCTGCTGTCTGGATCAAAGACACAACGTGGGCAGATAAGCAGATAGATTGTGCTGTCCAATGACATAACTAGACGAGCGTTTGGAAAAGCGGGTGTACTGTCACATATGTATTACGCTACGTATAAGTATATAAATAATTAAGAATAATGAAAGTTAAGGTTCAAATCAAGTTGTATGAGCATTGGTCGGATGATTTTATTATGTTTCATATAAAACTCAGCTCCACAGACTTAGTCAACATTTCATGTAATTAATAAGAATCTTTATACCAGTAATCAATATGTTGCAGATGTAAACATGCGTAAGTGAATTTTTCCAGGGTCTCCTTTTCACCATTGTTGCTTTTAATGGCCTGTAGACCTATTTCAGAGGTCCTCAGATAGATTTATAAAAGGATGTTCTGAAACTGTTTACAAAGTTATTGAATAAGATCGACTGACAAACAGACCCATTATCCAAGGAGAGTTACTGTCCTTGAGATTTATAGTAAAACGTGAAGAAAATGGCGGTAAGTACCTAGGGATCTTCACGCTAGATGATATAGTGCCAAATGGAATAAGGGTAACTCACTGTGGCGCAGTCGGCAACGTACAGGACCATAATATCATAGTAAGGTAGTTAACGACCGTAGTCGAGGGCGACCAGAAGGCTCCCTTTTCAATAGATACTACACCGAGGTGTAGAGGAGGGTGGTACTCTTTTCCCTTGATTGCTCCACTTTAAACTTGATACGTACCTTATATTATTGAATGTTAAGCAAGGAGGTATCAAGTACCATTTTTAAAGTCTCTGTTATGACGCAACCTGGGATTGAACCGAGGTGTCCCGGACTATTGGCGAACACTCTACCCACCGGACCAATGAGCGGTTACCGAATCGTAAATAGTTGATTGTTGGATTTTAAAGCTCGTTGTTCTTCATTTGATGTGGACATTGCGAATAGCTTCATGTCCACCTCAAAGGAAGAACAACATGGCAGCGCCGAAGAAAAAAAAACAGTGAAGCAGGTTTATATAATAAGTAGACAGAATACAAACACCATTTTTCGATAAATATGATGTATTTACCCAACCTCTCCTCACGAGCAGGATGAGCCGGTGAAAGAAAATTTCAGAAACTTGTACTTCTCCAAACTTTTAAACTAGTATTGAAAGTCAAACTATATTCGAAAAATCGAAAAAAAAAACTTATTTACTCTGTAAATATCTTGTTAATGCCCACCATTAGATACAGGGCAGTCATTGCCGCTTAGACCCAGTCTGAGATGAATGAGTTAAGCCGAAGGAACTCTTTAAGATCATGCATGGCGCTTTAAATTTCAATAGAAATGTCAATAATCTCTACTTGAAGGGATTTTGGGGTGCTATAGAGGGGGTTTAGTAAACATTTACGATTGTATAGAGGGTAAATCTAGAAATCTTTGTTTATTATTATCTGTTCACAAGTGAAACTCGTCTTTTTGACAGTGTATAGACGTGGCGATGGGAATTGAGAAGGATAAAATCGAGGAAAAACATTTACTGGCGCAATGATCTCCAGATAAGGATAAATATACTGAATAAACTCGACCAATTTGGTCCATTTGTGAATGTGTTTAAACGTCACCGAATCTTGTTAACTGTTCAGAAATGTAGTAGTGACATTGGTATGGAGGTTTGAACATAAAAGTGGACAGTACTTAGCAATTGCCCAGTCGGCTGGGAAGGCTGTAGAACACACCGGCTGTTTCTCTGCAGTGGAGTAAGATCCACACCCACACAACGATATTATATATGCCAGTGGTGTAATGGTTATCGTCTTAGGAAATTGACATGGAGACACGAGTTCAAATCCTGGCCGAGATTGATTGCATTTCCCATAGCACTAATACCCTTGGGAAAGGTATGAATCCAATTATTCTCCCTCCAGCTATGGGTAAATAGTAGGGCAGACTGTGTTATTCAGCCTTGGTAAGGCAACTAGTCTAGGAGAAGGAAAACTCTGAATTCAAACGTGTTAAACTCCACTTAAAACTTGACCTTGTGTCATATCCTGCCCGAGCGGAGGGAGTGGTAAATATGATTATAATATTCAATAAGATGAAATAAAAATAAGAAATGTCAACCCTAACAAACTTGTGTTGAAGCCCAACTTATATTCTGGCCCTGTCGGCTGGTACTGTAGAATACAGTAACTGCATTTCTGTAGAGGGGTAAGACTAACACTAAACAATCGGATAGTGAGGCTCCAGTAATGCTGGAGCTTTGGGGAATGCAGAGTAGCATTTTATTGCCATCGCTCCCAGGCCCACTCTGGCTCGGAGTGGTAGCACAATGTAGGGTCCCATCTATGGGTTAAAAGAACTAAACTGTGTGATTTTGCTTAAGTGAATTGTTTGAAATAGAACTGTTTTGAGATTTAATTCTGTACATAACAATAGATGGAACTATTTAACTTTGTTGACTAAACAGAATCTTTTAAAATAGAACTGTTTTTGATATTTAAATTCAGTTGTTATGGCTAAAGTGAATTGTTTGAAATAGAACTATTTATATGTATAAAAATGTATTCAGTATTAAATAACCTACAAGGTTTGAATAGCCATAAGCCCAAACTAAATCAAACCAAACTACGAGGATCATTAAATAAGCTTCCAGACTTTTTCGTGTGGGCACTTTTTTTATAGTATACACATGAAACTAGTCCCCTTCAAAGTAATCTCTTCCAGCTGCAATGCCCTTGGTGTACCGTTCCAAAAGCTTCTGGAAAGCCCCATGGATGTCCTCTTGTGTGCGCGTGTCAATGACTTTCGTCAGAGCCTCTTTCATCACCTCAATTGTCTATAACAACAGCCTCTAAGCTTAGGGAATAACCAAAAGTCACAGGGACCAACGTCTCGACTATAGGGAAGCTGAGGAACTGTCTTGATGTCCATCTTGGTCAAATAGTCTGTGACAAGGATGGAGTTGTGGACTGGTGCATTGTCCTCGTGGAAATGCTACTGACCCAATTTGAAGAGTGTTGGCCTCTTCACAATGAATCTCTTCCTGAACTCCCTTAAAACCTCAAAATAGTAACCCTAACCCTAACCCTTTGGCCAATCAAATGTGGTGTATTGACTTCCTTACTCCTCCCACACCTCTCATCATCCCTCACATACTCTCTACTTTCCTTGAATCTCTTATGCCACTCAAAAACTGATGTTCGATTCATGTAAGATGGTCGAAAAGCAGTCTGAAGCACTCCATACGTTTCTGTGACATTTTTTCCAAGTTTAAAACAGAATTTTATAGAAAATCGTTCTTCTAAAGTGTCCTTGCGTCCAGATTGCATTTTTGAAATTCACCAGCTGTGACGACGAGGCTTTAGTAGGGTGTATTCCAATTGCTGCTGTAGGTGTTCATTTGAACCAGCAATCATAAAATTGGTCAGTCATCACATAAGATGTATAGCAATAACATAGTGAATTTTCAAGGGACTACGACAATTTTAAATGCCTGTACAAAAAAAAATCTGGGAACTTATTGAAGGCACCACGTATATTCGAAAAATTTTATTCATTGAGTCAATATCAGAGTAGTGGCTGACATATAGAACAGCCATTATTTGTATCTATCCAACCCCTCCATCATGGGTAAGATGTGGCACAAGATCAATGTTTAAGCGGAGTAAAGCTGGTTTCGGTTTTCTGTCTCTTGGACTTATTGCCTAAACAAAACGAAAAACACTTGCCCCACTTTTTATCCATAGCTGGTGGGGGGGGTGAACTCATGCCTTTTCCGAGGGAATTAACACAAAGTGAAACGAGAGCAGCCCCATCCAGGTTTGAACTCGGGTTGCCTATTCTATTTCCGGCATTTGTAACAGTTAGTTAAGTAGTCATTGTGAACTAGATTCAGTCTGAGATCGATGATTCAGATCGATGACTCAGATCGAAGAATATTTAACCTTATGATTATGCATGGCTACGTATTTTGTTTTGCATTCCAAAGAAAATGTTTTGAGTTATTTACGTAGTAGAGGATAATTAAACATTAAAGATAGGGGTGAGAGTGATCGCAAAAAAATGTTCTTATTATCAGTTTACGAGTGTTATATATCTTTGCAATGTACAGCAGTAGAAATGGGAATTAAGAAGGTAAAGGAAGAGAAGAATTTTTACATCAAAAAGGCGCGGGTAAAACAGGATACTCTCCTAAATGAAATAAAAAAAAGCTTGCATGGAGAGTTTGAGAGGGATACACGAGATGTGAAAGATCAATATAATTCATGGTTATGGGTAAAGCAAAAAGATTTGGAAAGAAGCGCAGAAAGCCGGTTAATGCCCTTGGTGTACCGTTCCAAAAACATCTGGAAGGCCCCATGGAAGTCCTCTTATGTGAGCGTGTCAATGACCTTCGTCAAAGCCTCTTTCATATCCTCAATTCTCTCATAACAACAGCCTCTGAGCTTAGGGAATAACCAAAAGTCACAGGGACCAACGTCTGGACTATAGTGAGGCTGAGGAACCGTCTTGAGGCCTATCTTGGTCAAATAGTCTGTGACAAGGATGGAGTTGTGGACTGGTGCATTGTCCTCGTGGAAATGCCACTGACCCGATTTGAAGAGTGCTGGCCTCTTCCGACGAAATCCCTTCCTGAACTTCCTTAAAACCTCAACATAATAACCCTAAACCTAACCCTTTGGCCAATCAACTCTGGTGTATTGACTTCCTTACTCCTCTCACACCTCTCATCATCCCTCACAGACTCTCTGCTTTCCTTGAATTTCTTATGCCGACCAAAAACTGTTGCTCGATTCATGCAAGATGGTCGAAAAGCAGTCTGAAGCATTCCATTCGTTTCTGTGGCATCATTTTTTTCCAAGTTTAAAACAGAATTTTATTGCATATCGTTCTTCTAAAGTGTCAGATTGCAATTTTGAAATTCACCAGCTGTGACAATCAGGCTTTAGTAGGGTGTATTCTAATTGCTACTGTAGGTATTCATTTGAAGCTGAAATCATAAAAATTGGTCAGTCATCTCATAAAATGTATAGCAATAATATAGTGAATTTTCAAGAGTCTATGACAATTTTATATGCCCATACGAAAACAGTCTGGAAACTTATCGTATGCACCTCGTATGTGCACTAACCAGAATCTATCCTAGAAAATAAGATGCATGAAATTCTTTGGGATTTGAGTAAACGGATCATCAAATTCCGGCTAGAAGGTTACATCTAAAGTTAATTGGAAAAAGAACTTGTCTTCTTGTGGATTTTGCGATTCCGGCGGGCCATAAAATGAAAATAAATGAAAGCGAAGAAATAGACAAATACAAGGTCGTGACCAAAGAATTAAAAAGTTGGGAAATATGAAGGTGATGGTGATACCAGTTGTAGATGGAGTACTCGTTTGGCCTCCTAAAGACGTCGGAAAGAGACTAGAGTAATGAGAGATTAATGGGAGTTTTTTGGCTGTGACCATCTTCCCTCCAAATAGCATGACATAGTAGTACTAAGTTACTATCAGCCATCTCAGACCTGATGCTACTATTTTCAGCTAATCATGTGACAAAGCTTCAATCAAAATACCAGAATGTACAAAATAGAATCTCAAGAGTATTTAAGTAAACTTAATGTTAATAGCCGATTCAGTTTTGTTTGGGACTTTTTTGTCTTATTTTTAGGGCTTTTTTTTTGTCAGTAATCATTGTTCTACTTGGCGCTTTCAGTTGATAAATACTTGAAAAAGATCGAAAAGTAATTTACGAAAGAAAATATATATGAGAATAAATTTGATGAAAACAAAAAATATGTCTGTTCAGTTAATCGTATTTATCTTAAAATGAACTTAAAGTCTGCCATAGTCGGCTTTTAAGTTCTGCACCGAGTTACTTCATATTTATCGAAGAATTTATTTCATAATTATTTGCAAATAAATGAATGAATAAGGGGAACTACTCTATTAGTAACATTTAAAAACCTGAAGTTATCTCTCATGAGGAATCTGATCATTCGCGGTGAATGTGAGTACAAGCTCTAAAGGTATAATTAATTTGATAATCAAACTGATATTGCTTTATTCAATAAGATTTTCACCCTATTTAAATAATGCTTTGTTTGAATCCGCTAACGGTTTCAAGATTTTTAAATAGGTTGATTGTCAACCCATCTAGGGTTATTTTAAAACGAGAGGTTAGGGAATTGCATTCATTGTGTATTTATGTGTAAATTTCTGGTGTAGTTGTTTCTCAAGTATTTTTCAACGCAGATGTTTTATTATCAAGCATTCTTATTTAATACAAATAATTGGTACACATTCGAATGATTTCAAGTATTCCTATCTAATACTAATAATTATATGGTTTCAAGTATTCCTATCTAATACTAATAATTATATGGTTTCAAGTATTCCTATCTAATACTAATAATTATATGGTTTCAAGTAATTCTTTCTATTGTACACAGTGAACTCATAAGAATCCTTAGTAATAAGTTATAACTTCAATTAACTATTCTTATAAATCTAATTACCATAGCCAAAAAATCCGATAAAAACTGCATGCCACACACAAAACTACTGGACAGCTGTTTCGACCTTATTAGGTCTCATCAGCAGTGTATACCGTGATCTCCCCACTGGAGATCGAACCAGCGACCACAGAGCCGAAACTCTACCATTGATCCACATGACACACAATCGATGCCAAATTAACAAGTCATTGTTTGTCGGATTTTTTGCTCGAGGTAATTCAATTTATAATCCCTCTTCATAAAAGTAAGTATAACAATTCTTATTTCAAATAATTTATACACAGTCATATGGTTTCAAGTATTCCCATTTAATACTAATAATTAAAAGGTTTCAAGTTTTCCTAAATACGAATTGTTATTAAACAGATCTATTTAACCCTAACAGGTATTACCATTCCAGCACAGTGGACCTGGGAGTAATGGCAAAGAAGGGGTATTCCGCCCTCTCCAGAGCTCAAGAATTGAAGCCTCACCACCAGATTCAGATTAGTGTTATAGGCACGACACTTTTTTTGCAGATGGTGGTCTTATCCCTCTAAAATAGATGCAACTGGCATATTATAAGCCTCGCCGACACAGGAAAATCCTGCTAAATCCTGTTACATGACTGACAGTGTCTTTTCAGGTTTTAATAAAATTTGATATGAAACAGAAATAAATAAGTCATAAAATTCTTGATCAAAGAGAATGTACTGCGGTCGACATCAAAAGAAGGTTGAAAAAAGTTTAGGGTGCAAGAGGACAACAGTAGTAAGAGTATTGTGCGAAGATGGCGAAAACAGTGTTGAAGACGTAAGTGCAACCTTGGCTGGCTATTGAGAGTAGTTTATCGGGTTTGTTTTTTTTTTTTTAAGTAGACTTGCATAGGTGTTCTAAGAAAACAGAAAAGCATATTAATCATCTTTGTAGAGATTCACTAATCAAGTTTCTTAAGAAAAACTTTCGTCCAGTTATCTGGCGCTGCAGAATACCCCGACTGCATATCTGCAGAAAGGTAAGATTCCCCCAACGAGTGTCCTGTATTTAACTCTAAACAATCTGATGGTGAGGCTGCAGTAATACTGGAGCGTTGGGAAATGCGGAATATCCCTTTAATACCATCGCTCCAAGGTCCACTCTGGTCCGGAATGGCAGCACCTAATAGGGTCCTATCTATGGATATAAATAGAATTAAAGTAAAATCATAAATGTGTACACAATTAAAATATATGTAATTTATATATAATTTTGAATGAATAAAGAATATGATACAAAGAATAAATAAATAAATAGATAAATAAATAAACAAATAAATAAGAATCGTCACTTCCCTTGTTTATCTTGAAATAAACCATTTTTGAGAAGTGACGAAAAAGACGTCAGTTCTTTTCGATAATAACGTTTCTAATCCCAATATAAAACCCAGAAGAAAGTCAAATTATGAACACAATCATCGGACAGAAAAGATGATTGTGCACAGCCCGTGAATCTTAAAGTATGGACTTCTATTGTTCATAATTATATATTTTTCAGGGTTATTATATATAAGTTGGTTGGCCGTCTTCGAGGGCGATCCGAAGGCTCCCTTTACAATAGCTACAAATGTAGAGGAGGGCGCTACTCCTTTCCTTGGATTGATCCACTTACTCTTTATCCATCCCTCATAATGCTGAGTGTTAAACAAGGAGGTATCATGTACCATTTTGGGAGTCTTTGGTATGATTCAACCGGGATTGAACCCAGGCCTCTCAGGCCATTGGTGAACTCTCTAACCATTATACCCAACTGAATTCTCTCCCCCCTCTCTCTCTCTCTCTCTCTCTCTCTCTCTCTCTCTCCTAATATATACTTATAAATGTGGTGGAGTTGGAGGTGGAGATGTAATGACGCAAGACAAGTGGAAGAAGAGAGAGAGAAATAAATTGCTTGCTTTCTTGTTTGTCAGGTGGCCGAGAAATCTGTGTATATCTCACTCCTGCCAGTTGTCGACGTTCGAGTTCAATTAAAAATCAGAATCTCAAAGGCTGATCTTTAGATTTGCCCTGAAGAGCGCAAAACTTGTTCATTTCAGTTAAATTACTGACTTAAAAGCGGTTCGAGAGCGCTCCACTTGACACATTTGAAATAAAGTCAATTTGAAAGCTGTATAAACAGATTTGAGAAGTGGGAATTTTATTTTACAAAGAAACGCCCAAAAGATTTTAAGCCCCCGGCGTTTTTTTACTTTTTTTTTTTTTCACGCCTCGCAGTTTTTCGAATCACATCAAGACAGTTTCGGAAATCGTTGCCCGGGAACATTTAAAACTAATGAGCCTCGCTTTGAAAGAGGCGCGACAGGAAGAGAAAGGGCGGCAAATTACAGTTGAATACATCATTCAGCCAAGTAATTAATTCCTCTTTAAAACATTTGTTTCATGAAAGTTCTTTATAACTCAACACTCCATATAAACAGTTAAAGATAGATTCATCTCTCTCTCTCTCTCTCTCTCTCTCTCTCTCTCTCTTTCATGCACACACACACACACACACACACACACATCTCTCTTTTATTTTCTCTTTCTCTCTTATTTCTTTTCTTTTTCTTATTCTTTTTCATTTTTTTTTCTTCGCTGTCTTTTTTTTATATCTTCTTTTGTTTTTTTAAAACTTTCTTAACTTCTTTATTTTTCTTCCGTCCTCATTTTTTCTATTTTTTTTTTTTTTTACATCTTTGTGGTTTTCTACTTTTAGTAAAATTTCAGTAAATTTTTATTCATTTGTTTTCCTTTCGTTTCCATTTCTTGCTTTTTTTTTTCCTTCAGTTCAATTTCCTTCCTCTCTTTCTCCTTCGCTCTCATTCTCCTCCCACTTTAATTTAATCTTTCTCCTAAACTTCCTTTGTTCCTTCCTCTCTCTTTCTCTCTCTCTCTCTTTCTCTCTCTCTCTATCTATCTATCTCTATCTCTATCTATCTATCTCTATCTATCTCTCTACCTATCAAGTTAGCTCTATTTCTCTGTTTTTCTCTAAACAACAGTAATATCTGATTTTGCGAATACAGTGACAGTGATACGTAAGTCCAGTGAGACGCTTTATCTTCGAATAAAATTAATTCGTTCTGTATTCCCGATTTTAAAGATTATTGAATGGAACCAAATTCCTCTATTCCATTCATCTTGAGGTGAATTAGAGAAAAAAAATCACCATCTTTTTTTTGTTTCGTTTTTCTTTATTTTTTATTCTATTTATTTTATCTATTTTATCTTATTTTTTCATTTCTTAGCCATTTCGGTCGGTTTGATATTCGGTACTCAAATTATGTGAATTCGAAACAAATTAATGACTTCAGACGTTACTTCCCTCTAGTTTTGGTTTGGTTTCGATTTATGGCATATCAACCATTGTAGGTTATTTAATGCCAAGGCCCTTCTCCTAGAACAGTAGTGGTACTGTTTAACCCATAGCTGGGAGGATAAGGGGGTTCATACATTTCCCAAGGGTATTTGTCCGAAAGTGAACGTAATAGCACGACTGGAGTTCGAACTCGCTTATTACTTCACTCTAGTTTTGGTTTATTCAAGAACTTCGCTCTCATTATTCAGACACACTACACTTAAATCAGGAGTTACAATACAACTTGAGCTTTTCACACTTGAGTTTTCTGTAAAAAAAAATCTAATAATTTTAATAGGTTAATTCCAAGCAGAGTTTTCCACGAACTAGAATCTTAACATATTTCCTCTAAGTACATATTTCAAATATTTTCACACAACAATTCAGATTGATTGATTGAGTGAGTGATTTTAACAGTATGCCAACCTGCCTTGAGTTATTTCGTGTCTAGAGGTTAGGGAATATGTTTATTATCTGCCTAGACTTCGTGCTTAGAACGTCTATAGATTTGATGAAATAAAACGGCTTCAAGCTGGCAAAAGAAAAAAATAGAAGATAGCCCACACAAACAATTACGCACGTGGACTACGCCGATGACATAGTGGTTCTGGCAAATACACCCACCAAGCCGAATCGCTGCGAGAGAGTCTGTAACGAGCAGCTGCAGACATAAGCCTCTATGTCAACGCAGACAAGAGGAATACATGTGCTTTAATAAAAGAGGCAACATCTTCACACTAAATGGTAGTTCTCTGAAACTAGTGAACAAGTTCACCTATCTCAATAACAGTGTCTCATCAACCGAGACGGACACCAACACGCGACTTGCAAAGGCATGGACAGCTATTGATAGCCTATCTATCATATGGAAGTCAGACTTGATCGATAAAATAAAACGCAGTTTTTTCCAAGCAACAGTCATGTCGATACTGCTATATGAATGCACTAGATGGACGCTAACTAAACATATGGAAAAAAAGGCCTGGCAGTAATTACACAAGAATGCTTTGAGCTGTATTGAACAAGTCCTGGAGGCTGCGCCCCACAAACCAGCGGCTGTACGGCCACCAACCAACCATCACAAAAACTATCCAAGTTAGACGAGCCAGACATGCGGAAAACTGCTGGAGAAGTAAGGATGAACTTATAAGCGATATACCCCGGTGGACCTTTTCACATGGACAAGCAAAGTCAGGACGACCAGCTAGAACTTGTGTACAACAGCTCTGTACCGATACAGGATATAGCCTTGAAGACCCACCGGGAGCGATGAACGATTGAAACGGGTGGCTATAGAGGGTCAGGAAGATCTGTGCTGGCAGCGTGACATGATGATGATGAGGGTTCAGTCAGAGTCGGTGTCGAAATTAGTGGGTTGGCAGACAGTGAGTGAATTGGGCAGTTTTGAGTTCTAGTTTTAGTTGAGGGTTGAGATGGGCGGCTCCGTAGGGAGGTGAGGACTCGGTCGATGGGGAAGAAATGAAGACGGTGTTTTGATCGTCCCGTCAGCTATGAATTAAACTCTCTGACTTTCTATGTAACGTAATACATAACTTTCATGCTATCTCTCTCGTTTCTCGACTGCTGGTAAACGTTGCTAACAGCAAATAAATTTTCGAATCGAAACAACTTGGTCCGTCTTGTTCTTGCAAAACACTTACTCATATTTAGGTCCCGAAATGTTATTCATATTCATTAGAGTCCCGTGCCAGCGACGTAACGTAAAAAATTGAACCGAGCCGTAAAAAAATCAAGACCTTCATTCCTCTTGCCTTACTACTGAGCCAACAAAAGTCAGAAAATAAGCTCAAGCCAATAAAAGGAAACAATTTGAAGTGTGAATAAAATTTAATTTTATCTGGAACAGTTCAAAGTTAAAGTGAAAGTGAAAGCAGGAGACCTTTTGTTCCAAGAGCAACAGACTAAATCGCTCAATAAAAAAGACATTATCCATTGATTTGTACAATATACACATCTACTTATATTCTCTGTACACACGTGTTATTATACCTACTTTGTACACGAATTGTCACCACAACCGCATTGCTTCTTCTACTCTTCTTTCTTTATCTGCTTTCTATCTTCTTTCTTTTTTTACTACTGATTACGTTTAAGCAGTGTTAAATAGTGCTAAGGTTGTGCATTGATTAATGTCAGCAATTACGCTCTCTAGTGCAGGAGATAAAATAAAAATAAGTAGCAACAATAACAAAGCAAAGCAAATGTCTCTTATCATCTGGTTTTTCAAGTGATAGCAGCCATTTTTCTTCATTTCTGCTAGCGTTTACGTCAATAATCTACACTTGGCCTTCAATTAATGGATGATCTGAATGCTGAGATTCGTAAAACTATTTCACTTATATATTACCAACACGTAAACCGTTTTTTTAATTAATCGCAGACTTAAAGTCTTTAACGTGGTTTGCAAGCGAAAATCCTTATTTAACCGATTGTTAGCTTGCTTTGCAAATGGTTGTATGTCAAAATAAGTTAAATCAATTTCTTCTTTAATTCTCGTGATACACAAATACACCACGAAACATGTCTGCCATGTTGCTAAATCAGTAAACACAAGACTCTTTACACGGGCTTTTCTTCCATTTTTGTAATTTTTCGGTTTTGTTCGTTGTATTTGGTTTTGGTTTTTGTTGTTTGTTTATTTGTAGAAGACATACAAGATAAAATGATCGTGTGGCACTAATTTTCCAAATGAAGATAGCCAACCGACCTTGAAAATTATCATTTTAAAACCTGATTATTTGCCTCGGCTGAAGTAATGGTCACAGACTCCGAAAAGGTATCTATGAAACAAAGCTTAGTCAGGCACAAGGTTACAAGTATCAGGATAAAATTTCCTATGCCAGTGAATTCGTAAACGAGACCAGATTATGATTCATGACGCTCAAAAAAGATTTATCGAATGAATCCAAAATTATTTTACCGGAACACCCCCCCCCCACAACAGATATTTCTTTATTTTTCTTTTGATTTTCTTTCTTTCTCTGTCAGTTATGGTCACTAAAGCGTTTTGTAATATTTTGTAATCTTATCTGGCAAATCATTTCTAACCGAGCTGTAGATGCGGTTATCATCGTAGAAAATGGAATTGAAAATCTGAATTTAAATTCTGAACAAGGTTGTTTAGATTCTCTTTTGCGCTAATGCTCTTTTGAAAATGAATTCAACTATTCACCCAATCACCAGCCATGGATAAATAATAGAGCAAAATGGATACTTTAGCCTTGGTTAAGCGGTCAGTCTTGGAGAAGGAAGACTCTAAATTCAAACCAATGTCTTTGAGACACATCCTATCTGTAGCGGAGAAGTTGGATCAACACATTCAACTGAAAGGACAGGTACTCGTGGTGTTTTGGCTAACGAGCTGAAGTATGACAACGAGTTCGAATTCCAGTGGTGCTATTACATTCACTTTCGATCTAATGCCCTTTGGAAAAGGCATGAACTCCTTTATCTCCCCAGGTATGGGTTAAATAGTGCCGTTACTGTTCTTCCACAATGATGACTTTGGCATTAGATAACCTATGAAGATTGATATGCCATTTAAAAAGAAAGAAAGAATGTAGTATTAAATGATGCTCGACGTAATAAACGACAACTATATTTCCAATATTTAATTAAAAGGAATGAAGAATGATAGTTGCTATTAGATGAAATGAAGATGTGAAAGTTATTGTTATTCGACGATGACAAATGCAAACCATTGTGTGTGAATGTGGGTAAATCATTGGTGTGAACAAACTAATCGAGTCATAAGTAATAACATCTCTAGTTTGAAGAAACAGGCCTTCACTTTTGATATCCCTTCATAGATTCCTACAGGGAGAACCATTGGACAGAAATATTCCAAAACTCTAGCGCCTCTCTCTCTCTCTCTCTCTCTCTCTCTCTCTCTCTCTCTCTCTCTCTCTCTCTCTCTCTCTCTCTTAGAAACGAGAACTTAACAACATCTAAATATTTTTCCTGTCAATATCAATTTATATATAATCATATTGTCACACTGACAGCTCCGATGTTCTAACTGATACGTAAGTAATAATTTCTGCCTGTACATCTGTCACAGTCTGAGTGATGGCTGGGCGAGAATAGAGAGGGAGAAATTAATGGGCGTGGGTAGAGGAAGGTGAGCACTTTTACGATATTCTTGGACTAATTTCAGGCTTTGTTCAATATCGAAATTTGCCAAAGCAGGAATTTTATTAGACTCGAAATAAAAGCAAAAAAGAAAATAATTTTTCTGACGGAAGTTTTGAAATGAAAGAATTGGTTAGAGTAAGAAAAATTACAGATTTCTTTTGTCAGGACATCGTTTTGGAAATAATTGTTCCAAAAACGGACAATGTGTTCGTAATTTACGCATTTAGTTTCTCTACACGGCCCTGCAGAATAGGACAGTCAATAAATACATAATAGCATGTAAATATTTATTATACAGAAAAACAATAGTGATCTGTCAAATTTAGCAAAATTATATTTAGCCATTCTCCACATCAACATACGTAGGAAAACAATAAAACGATTTTTTTTAAATACGAACGAAAACTTCAATTACAACCCTGACAATCATTTGCTTCAGTTCACTTAACGCCTTTGTTTATTTAATATACCTCTTCATGTGCTTACAAACGTTTTCTTGCCTAGCCGGTTGGGGGCGGGGGGGACTGTAAAATACACTGACTGCATCTCTGCCGACGTGTAAGATCCCCCACCAACGAGTGTCCTAGATATGACACAAAGCAATCTGATAGGGAGGTTTCAGTAATGCTGGAGCGTAGGGGAATGCAGAGTACATTTTTATTGCTATCGAGCCCAGGTCCACTCTGGCATGGAGCGGTAGCACCAGAGAGGGTCCTATCTAAGGGTAAAATAGAACCAAACTGCGTACTTATACTAAAATAAAATGTTTAAAATAGAACTGTTTTTGTATGCTAAACTGAATTGTTTGAAATGGAACTGTTTTTGATATTGAAACTGTACTAAGGCTAAACTGAATTGCTTGAAATAGAACTGTTTCCACATTTAACTGTGAGTAAATAAAAACTAAACTTATACTAAACTGAATTGCTTGAAATAGAACTGTTTCCACAATTAACTGTGAGTAAATAAAGACTAAACTTATGCTAAACAGAATTGCTTGAAATAGAACTGTTTCCACATTTAACTGTGAGTAAATAAAGACTAAATTTATACTAAACTGAATTGCTTGAAATAGAACTGTTTCCGCATTTAACTGTGAGTAAATAAAGACTAAACTTATACTAAACTGAATTGCTTGAATTAGATATGTGTACTCTTGCTATACTGAATTATTTGAAATAGAACTGTTTATTTGTATAAAAATGGATTTGGCAGCAAATAACCTACAAAGGTTGATATACCATAATACCCAAACAAACAAACTTACCAACGTTTTCCAGATCTATCATATACATATGTGCGTGTGTGTGTATGTGTGTGTGTGTGTGTGTGTGAGAGAGAGAGAGAGAGAGAGAGAGAGAGAATATGATTTAGGTTTCGCTTTCTTTTTTAATCGCATATCAACCTTCGACAGTTATTCAATCTTATAGAATAGCAGTAATACTATTTAACCCATAGGTGGAGTTCATGCCTTTCCCAACGATGTTAGTCCTAACATTAACATAATAGCTCGACGGGAGTTCGAACTCGCTTACTTAAAGGTCACATGACATCATTTTAGCCATTACGTCACCTATTTCTTCAACATTGTCACTGGAGTCTTGCAAGGAGACACATTAGCACCAATATATATATATATATATAATTTGCTGAGATTACGTACGACGAACGTCAATAGACCTAATAAAAGAAAATGATTTCACATTTAAAAAAGACAAGAAGCAGAAGATATCCTACAGAAACTAGGACAGATGCAGACTACGCAGATGATTTAGTGCTTCTCTCAAATACACCTACCAAATCCGAATCCCTGCTGTATAGCCTGGAGCAAGCAGCAGGTGGCATTGGCCTCTTCCTGAACGAAAATGAAATAGAGTTTATGAACTTCAAACAAGAGGGGACTACATTCACCTTTTAGTGGCAAACCTCTAAAATGAGTAGTCCAGTTCACATACCTCGGCAGCAATATCACATCTACGGAAACTAATGTCAACATAAAAATAGGGAAGGTCGGAACTTCTATTGGCAGGTTATCAATCATATGAAAATCTGATATCTCTAAAAAAATAAAATTGGATTACTCCCAAGCTGTGACTGAGTCGGTACAACTGTATGGATGCACCATCTGGACACTAACAAAACGCATTATAAAAAAGCTATCTGGGAACTACACAAGAATCCTACTTTTTGTTTGGGACAAATCCTAGATGTAGCACCTCACAAAATAGCAGCTATACGACCACTAACCTCCCATCTCACAAACCATCCAAGTTAGACAAACAAGACATGCAGATGAAGTAAGAATAAGTGGCGTTCCCTTATTGAATATGGACGCTCCAGAGTTGACTGACTAGCAATGAATTACATGCAATCAGCTCTGTGCGGACTCTGGATGCAGTCTAGAGGACAAGCCAGGAACGATGGATGATAGGGGATGGATGGAGAAAGAAAATTAGGGAACTCTGTTCTATCAGCACAACTTAATGATAATGGATGATATACACATACCCATAGGTCCCTTACATGTATATATGTGAGCGTGTATATATATATATATATATATGTGTGTGTGTGTGTGTGTGTGTGTGTGTGTGTGTGTGTGTGCGCGCGCGTGCATTTGTGGGAATATTTACGCACAAATAAAAACGTACACATACACATACATATGTATACATACAGGCATGTATAAATATATTCTGACACACTCTCAGACACATATCATACATGTATACATACACATATATGAATATACATGAAACACATAGACACATTTAACAATCTCTCAATCTAGCAATGAATATATATTTATATCAATATATGTGTATGTGAGTGTTTTTGTGTTTATATATTTGTACATATACTCACACACAGACTCACACGTCCCTTATATATAAATAAATGTGTGTGTATCTGGTGTGTGTGTGTGTGTGTGTGTGTATGTGGTGTGTGTGTGCATGTGGTGTGTGTGTTCGTGTGTATCTGGTGTGTGTGTGTGTGTGTGTGTGTGTGTGTGTTCAAAAGCAAGAAATTGACATAAAAGATTGAAGATTAATTGGAAGATCACTATTTCTCCTGCGTTTGAAAATAAATAATTTATTTCAAAATCGATAAGTTTTGATTAATCTTGAACAATTTAATCAATATTTGTATCATCAGTTTACATTTTATTTTATTTCTATTTATTTATTTATTTATTTTTTTAGTCTTCTTGTAATCATTAAAGTTCACGTTTCACAAGTGGAAATGTTTTTCTCCAACAATAATCGGTCACATACACAAGAATACACACACGCAAAAAAAGCATCTTTACTGTATCGCCCATAAATAAGTACGCCCCCCCCCAAACACATTTGCTTCTATATCAAACATCATCATTATCAAGTCTTCCAAATACTACATATTCCCTTCTCTCTCTCTCTCTCTCTCTCTCTCTCTCTCTCTCTCTCTCTCTCTCATACACACACACACACACACACACCATCCGTCTCTATCGTCCATCGCTCATAGCAGATTTTCTAGACAGCATCCAGTGTCTTCAAACAGCATATGAATATAGGTCTTTGCTGGTCGGAAGTAGTAAAGCACAACTGTACAGCCACTTGCCTCCCAGCTCACAAACCATCCAAGACCAACAAGGTATACTGGACACTTTTGGAAAAGAAGGAATGAAAGCAAAAGCAAAATTCTCCTGTGGCTTCCCACACATGGACATACTAGTGTTGGTAGACTAACAAATTAAACATATCAGGATTTTATTATATCAAGTAGAACATTATACAATAAAAATTAATACTAGTAAGTATTATTTATTACTAAACTCCACATTGAAACTTAGCAAACAAAAATAGATATCGATCAAAAATAAGTACGAATCTTATTTTTGTTTAGTTGTCTAAATTTCTGTGATGAACCTTGATGATTTTTATCATTAAGGGTTTTCGAATTATTGTCTTCATCTTTATTGTCATTTCCACAACGTTTCGGCCGATATATCCTCCGGTCTTCTTCAGGTGTTTGTTATCTAAAATTCTGAGACGAAACTTGATTTTTATCATTAAGGGTTTTCGGATTATTGTCTTCATCTTTATAGTTATTTCCGCAACGTTTCGGCCGATATGTCCTTCGGCCTTCTTCAGGTGTTTGTCGAACTCGGGAACCTTCACGGAACTTCGAACTACGTCCTTTATTGAATCCACGGGGGTCACCTGTTCTGATTCCGTTAGCCATAACCGGGTACAAGGGTTAAGTATTGCAGGCTTAATCCTGACTGGAGATTGCAGGTTCAATCCTGACTGCCGGCGAGTAACAATACAGGAATACTTAACACTTGTACCCGGTTATGGCTGACGGAATCACAACAGGCGACCCCCATGGACTCAATGAAGGACGTAGTTCGAAGTTCCGTGTAGGTTCCCGAGTTCGACAAACACCTGAAGAAGGCCGGAGGACATATCGGCCGAAACTTTGTGGAAATAACAATACAGATGAAGACAATAATCCGAAAACTCTTAATGATAAAAATTATTTTTCTTTGTTTGCTGTTTAATGGTATATTAAGCTTTCTGTATTATTTCATGCCAAACACATCCTTCTTGAAGAAAAGTAGTGGAACTATTTAACCCATAATTGGGAGGATAGGAGGTTCATACCTTTCCCAAGGATATTTGGCCGAAAGTGAAGGTAATAGCGCGACTGTAGTTCGAACTCGCTTCCTACGATTCCGCAGTATAACGATTTAACCATTACACTACAAGGACACCCGCTGCTATTTTTTGTTGCAGAAGTGTTGTAATATCATTTTTCTGGTTTTAAACGTGAGCTGATTTTATTTTTTTGCAACAAAAATGTGACAATTTCATTTTCAGTTACAAAATTTTTGCAATATCATTTTTTAAAATAGTTTTGCAATACCAAAATAATTAACTCTCCTATCACGTTGTGTTAATTCTTGAGATCTGAATAAGGTTCTTGATGGAATTGCTTGGAACTCCAGTACCAGATTCACCATATGTTTCTGTCAAGAATTCTTTTATTTATTTTTTTATTTAATTTTTTTTTTTTTTTTTTGTCGTCATTGGCTTGCAGATTAGATTTTTCTTGTTGAAAAATGCTGTTTGGAATATAATAGCCGAAACAAAGTAACTAACACTTTACTAACTTCGGCACAAAATTACATCAGCAATAAAAATACGAACCATTCTAGTTATAGGTTTGATGATTTAGCTCTTTACTCGGCTTAGCTGAGTTATAGCACAAGACCGGAAGTATTCAGTACCAAGAACTTACTAACAATGGTCTACTAATCCAACTTTCCAACCTTTGCACTACATGATTTGCCCTCCTGGATTTAGTGATTACTAAGCTTTTTGGTTAGATGAGGCACAAGGTTGTATGAATAGGGCACACAGTGGGATTTGAACTCACTCGTGAAGTCCTCTTGGATTTAAATTGTCGGCAGAATAATCTGGGGAATTTAAAACCATCACCGCTAATTTTTGGTCACAAACGGATGGCCTTTTTCCTTTTTTTATATGGCCGCTCTTTGTAGATTTTGTTGGGTTTTTTTATATTACTCACCGGAAAATTTGCTATGTGAAGCTTAGAGTTTGGTTTGGTTTGTTGGTTTTTATGGCATATCAAGCTCTTATGGGTTATTTCTTACCAAATCCTGCTAATGTATATATATCACATATATATGAATTGTAAGTGCATAATGTGTAGTTTAACATTTTTAAACAAACCAGTGCCCACTTGTTTGCACACAATAATACTTGGAGCTATTTTAACCAACACAAGTACTTCTATCTAATGTTAATGATTTGTTTCCACACAGTTAAGTAATTGTGAGTATAGAAAATACATCAGTTTATATTTTTGATAGGAGGTCGGTTCTTTTTAGAAAGTTCAATATCTGCTTAGAGGCGATTATTCTAAATAGTTTGTTCATATTATTAACATTATAAAACCGTCGTCGAATGTTGGTTAGTTTAGTGCATTCAGTCAAGATGTGTTTTATAGTGTACTGGTTTCCACGTGGACATTTAGGAGGAGGCTCATCTTTTAAACTGAAAGAGTGAGTTATTCTAGTATGTCTAATGCGTGGCCGGCCAAAAGTGGTTTCTTCACTTCTGGTATTATTAGGATCCAGCTTCCCATCTTTTTAAATAGGCTGTACTTGGAAGTGCTTGTTGTGGGCATTTTTCTCGCATAATTGTTGTCATTTCTTTGTAATTATTTGTCTGATTTTCGATTTCAGATCAGTATATGGTATTTTCGATTTTTTATCGGGCACCATATCGTTTCCCTGGATCCCTGTATGGCTTGGGATCCAGCAGAATATCACCTTTTTGCTAAGGTTCAATGAATTGAGTTTGTTTAAAAGCTTGACAATGAAGGGATTATCAAGTTTTGTGTTTTTAAGATATTGTAGAACAGAGATGGAATCTGAATGAATGATGAACTTTTCTTTGTTGCTTGTTAAAAACGTCAAAACAGTTCTATATTAAGCAGTTCATTTTAGCATAAGTACAGTTTCAATGTTAAAAACAGTTCCATTTCAAATAATTCAGTTTAGCATAAGTACGCAGTTTAAATGTAAGTACTCAGTTTAATTATCTAAAACATTTTCTATTTCAAGCTATTCAGTTTAGTCAAACAGTTCTAATTCAAACAATTCAGTTTAGCGTAAGTATGCAGTTTAATTGTCAAAAACATTTCTTTTTCAAGCAATAGCAATGAAGGGGTGCTCCGCATTATCCAAAGCTCCAACATTACTGGAACCTCACTATCAGATTGTTCAGTGTTATATCCAGGACACTCGTTGGGTGGATCTTACCCCTCTGCAGAGGTACAGTCAGTGTATTCTACAGCCCCAGCCGACTGGGCAATACACAGAGTTAATGTCAAAACAGTTTTATTTCAGATAATTCAGTTTATCATAAGTACCCAGTTTAGAGGTCAAAACAGTTCTATTTCGAGCAATTCAGTTTAGCATATGTACGCAGTTTAAATGTCAGAACAGTTCTGTTTTAAACAATTCAGTTTGGCATAAATGCGCTGTTTAAATAACAAAAACAGTAAACTCAAACCACGGTTTAGTTCTATTTAACCCATAGATAAGACCCTTATCAGGTACTACCACTCCAGGCCAGAGTGGACCTGGGACCAATATCAATCAAGGAGTACTCAACATTCCCCAAAACTCCAGCATTACTGCAACTTCATCATCAGATTGTTTAGTGTCATATTTAGGGAGTCTTACCCCTCTACAGAGAAGTAGTCGTTGTATTCTACAGCCCCAGCCGACTGGGCAAAGAGTCATGGGTGTTTAACTTGTTGATTCTTATTTTATTTTGAAATTGGAAATACAACGATATGTGTGTGTGTGTGTGTGTGTGTGTGTGTGTGTGTGTGTGTGTGTGTGTGTGTGTGTGTGCAGAACTTATCCGAGCTGTCTCGTTCCAATAACGTTGAATTTGAGCTTTCCTCTCCCATGGAACACGGCACTCACACACACACACACACACACACACACCTGCGCATGCGTACGTCCATAATGTAGTAACATTATCAACTATGATGACAATCCTGGTAATAATAGATATATCAAAGTTAATAAAAGAGACACTCTGACACACAATTTGTATCGTGGAAATTGTCGCTTATTGCATCCGTATTTGTTTTGTTTGGGTTTTTTTTCAGTTTTTTTTTTTTTTGGAAGGGGGGGGGTCTGTTACATTTATAACATATTGATATTTCCAGTGAATCAGCGTTTCATTTTGTTATTTTTATTTTCATATACTCTAGCATTTTCTCAGCATTCTTAAAGATTCCGAAGGAAAGTTTTTAAAATTTGAATTTTTTTTTATATTATTGCAATGTTTTCTAAACTGTTTCTAATCATTAGAGTTATTGTCATGTGGCAAATATGATAGAAGGAACTTATTTTCGTGTCTGCTCAGTTCTTTTTATTTAAATAATTTTGTTGGTTTCAAAATATGATGCCATTTACTCCTCTTCATAGCGGAAAACCACTTTGATATTCGATTTTATACTGATGTAAATTAATAAGGGATTTTAGTAAATTATCTTAGTTATAAACTGTTTCTAATTGGACGTTAGATTCGAAGCAGTAAGAGAAAGAGAGGAAGGCACGATTTTAAGGGTCACAGAGACAGAGAAAGTGGTAAAGGCTACAAGGACAATAATGAATAAACGAAAAGGAATTTTGCCGGAAGGTAACCCTGAAATCCAAGCCATGATAGCAGCTAGCCAACACCCGAGTTAAAAAAAAAAAAAAGAATGTAACAGCAGCCATCGGCTTACGGTCGGTGATTGGCTGAAACAAACTCAACTGAAAGTCGTTAAAGTGGGCTGGGAATAAAAAACAGAAAAAAGAGTCAGTTCCAGACCGGCTACGAAAATGTAAAAACAGAACCCAGAGAAACCACGCACGAGAATTACAACAGGAAGCGACCGGAGCCAGAAACAAAAGAATAACGTCCATGTCAGTCTCTCTTGCCTCACGACGGTTTATTATATCTGCCAATCTAAAGCAGCTGACGTATTTCATACTCTGTTTCTCTCTTTTCGTCGACTATTATGTAATCAGAGTAGCAGATGAACTTTCATATCAAGTGAACCAACAGTGTTTTGTGTTCATCACTTTTTATCACGGCGCGGTTACCACGAGGTCCGACTGAAACTTAAGGGGCAGTGCTACATCATAAACAATCTAGAACCGTGATGTTATACTGATACAGGTTTTATTATTTTCCATTATATGATTCGGTTATTTTTGTTTTTTTAATTTATCTATTTTTTCTGTTTTTAATCCGTCGTCTATAAATTTAATTTTTTAATTTTTTTAATTTTTTTAACTAAAATTGATAAGAATTAGTTACTAACTAGTTCGCATATTTATGTCCCATCATAATTGATTATATGCGTTTCTTTATTCATGGGATTTCTTAATGAAATAGCAAAGATTTTCAGCAATAATTAATGGGTTGAATAACGTCGCGAATGTCATTAAACAATATGAAATTTTTAATTAACAAAGTAATTATTTAAAATCGTTTTTTACATGATTTTCAAAACAGAGCAAAAATTTCCAACGATTTTATGGTCTAAATATAGTCTCAATAGAAGAGCAATTTCTCTCAGTCAAATATGTATGTGAGTATGAGAGAGAGAAAGAGAAAGAGAGAGAGTGAGTTTATTAAAGACAATTACAGGTTTTTGTAAGTACTTATCTAAGTCAATTAAATTTAGTTTACATGGTAGGATGGCTAAGATAACTGTATATTACATCTTTGCACAATCACTTCTGTCTATCGATATCCGTTAGAATCTCTAATATATATATATATATATATATATATATATATATATATATATATATATATATATATATATATTTAGAAGAACGATATGTAATAGAATTCTGTTTTAAACTTGGAAAAAATGCCACAGAAACCTATGGAATGATTAAGACTGCTTTTCGACCATCTTGCATGAATGGAGCATGAGTTTTTGTGTGGCATAAGAGATTCAAGGAAGGTACGGAGTCTGTGAGGGATGATGAGTGGTGTGGGAGGAGTACGGAAGTCAGAAAACCAGAGTTGATTGGCCAAATAAAAAACTTCATGGATAAGGACCGTCATGTGTCTATAGAGACAATAAGTGCACAGTTTGATGTCAGTGTGGGAACTGTACACACAATTATTCACAAGGAACTGAAGAAGCGGAAGATTTGCGCGAAATTTGTCCCAATGGTGCTCAGAGAAAGTCAGAAAGAAAGACGTTGTCATGACAGCAGGGAGATGGCCTAGCTGATCAATTCAGATCCCGCAGTTCTTGATACTCTGGTGACCTGCGATGAAAGCTGGTCTACTGCTATGACCCAGAGACTAAGAGACAGAGTTCTCAGTGGAAGCATGCTGACTCTCCTAGACCCAAGAAGGCCAGACAGAGCAAATCCACCCACAAACTTTTGATGATTCCTTTTTATACAGCACTGGGTTCCCACTGGACAGACAGTCAACAAGGAATAGTATGTTGAGGTTTTAAGGGAGTTCAGGAAGAGATTTTGTCGGAAGACGCCAGCACTCTTCAAATCGGGTCAGTGGCATTTCCGCCATATATATATATATATATATATATATATATATATTTATATGCGTGGTGCATTCAATAATTTTCCAGACATTTTTGTACTGGTATTTAAAATTGTCTTAGACTCTTGAAAATTCACTATGTTATTGCTATACATCTTATGAGATGACTGACCAATTTTTATGATTTCAGGTCTAAATGAACAGCTACAGCAGCAATTGGAATGCACCCTACTAAAGCCTGATTGACACAGCTGGTGAATTTCAAAAATGCAATCTGGACGCGAGGATACTTTAGAAGAACGATATGCAATAAAATTCTGTTTTAAACTTGAAAAAATGCCACAGAAACATATGGAATACTTCAGACTGCTTTTGGAGCATCTTGCATTAATCGAGCATCAGTTTTTTGAGTGGCATAAGAGATTCAAGGAAGCCAGGGAGTCTGTGAGGGATGATGAGAGGTGTAGGACGAGAAAGAAAGTCAATACACCAGAGTTGATTGGCCAATGAGTTAGGGTTAGGGTTACTATGTTGAGGTTTTAAGGGAGTTCAGGAAGAGATTCGGTCGGAAGAGGCCAACACTGTTCAAATCGGGTCCGTGGCATTTCAACCAGGACAATACACCAGTCCACAACTCCATCCTTGGCACAGTCTATTTGACCAAGATGTGCATCAAGACAGTTCCTCAGCCTCCCTATAGGCCAGATCTTGCTCCTTGTAACTTTTGCTTATTCCCTAAGTACAGAGGCTGTCGTTTTGAGACAATTGAGAAGATGAAAGACACGCTCACACAAGAGGACTTTCATGCGGCCTTCTAGAAATTGTTGGAACGGTACAACAAGTGCATTGCGGCTGGAGGAGATTACTTCGAAGGGGACTTGAGTTTCATGCGTGAACTATCAATAAAAGTGCCCATACGAAAAAAGTCTGGAAACTTATTTAATGATCCTCGTATATATATATATATATATATGTATATATATATATATAGAGAGAGAGAAAGCGAGAGAGAGACTATCCCATCTAGCGTGATGTATGAGAACTGGACTGTTCATTTCAATTGCTCAGTTGGCTGGGGCTTCAGAATACACCGACTGCTTCTCTGCTATAAATGTCCTAGATATGACACTAAACAATCTGATGGTGAGGTTCCAGTAATGCTGGAGCTTTGAAGATTGCTGAATACCCCTTTATTGCCATCACTTCCAAGTTCACTCTGGCCTGGAGTGGTAGCGCCTGATAGGATCCTATCTATTGTTTAAATAGACTTAAACTGTGTACTTATGCTAAAGTGAATTGTTCGAAATAGAACTGTTTTGACATTTAAACTACAATTTGGATACATCGATTGCAGTAGAATTGTGCACAAATATGGTACAAATTCTTCTGAATGATAGAGCTTGCAGGTTTTAAATTTAGAGTTCTTCCTTCGAAACAGGTTTCCTCGCCAAGGCTGGATAGCCGAGTCGGCCCAAGGATTTTACTTATAGCCATGGCAGAGGAGGGAAAGAGATGCCTTTCCCATCTTAAGTGAAACGCAAAAAGCCTCGTCCCGGGTCTGAAACTCGCATCACTGATTCCATTTCGTTTCAGCGATAACCGTAACGCCAGACGCGCATCCTGCCTCCTCTAACTATTTGGGATGTGTTCATTTATATTTTCGAGTGTTAAATTTGCCAGTTACCACATACGCTGAAATGTAATTGAGCACTCTGGTAGATGATGTAAAAAGGTATACATAAAAAATTCCCACACTTTTGCTGAAAATGTCGATGACCCTTTGGGTAAAATATCCGGCCGACTTTTCGTCAGTCGGGTTTCGATCACGGCTTGAAGCATCTCGCGGGTCTAGCCACACTGAAGAGTTGTGATACAACGAAACATTTTGCCTGTGGATGACAATATATATAAACATGATTTTCTGTATATTCTACAGTTTAAGATATTTTCAGATTATATATATATATATATATATATGAAATCTGACGTAGTCTATCTGTGTTTTAGGATATATATATATATATATATATATATATATATATATATATATATATATATATATATATCCAAAAGCACAGATAGACTACGTCTTTATGAATAAGAATAATAGTGCATTGAATTGCAAGGCATATTCCTTTTTCGAAGGTGTGTCCTCCGATCACCGAATCAAAGATACATACGACTGGGCCTACGAAGGAATGCAGCCCGAACAACAACCACCGTACACTGTGACTGGTTCCTGCTTAATAACAGGGATATTAGACATAAATATATGTTAACACAAAGGAACAAATTCGATGCACTGCAGGAGAAATCAAAAACACATATTCCGAATGACGAATATGAGAATTTCGTCGATGCCCACTTAGAAGCAGCCGCAGAATGAGAAACAATGTTTTGTGTTCATCCCTTTTTATCACGTTGCGGTTACCACGAGATCCGAATGAAACTTTAGGGGCAGTGATGTTATACTGATGCAGTTTTTTATTATTTTCCATTATATAATTCGGATATGAGAGACATTAGCGGTTAGAAAAAAAAGCGTGCAGACATGAAAACCACTTCCAAATACAATAGGAGGAACCCAACCAATATCAATACCCTGAAACCTAAAAATGCGCAATATGAATTAGCTAACATATACCTAAAAGAACAAACAGAATATATACAAAATCAGATCAATAAGATTAGAGACTCGGTTATTGATAGACAATCTAGGATAGGATGGCAAACGGCAAATGAAGTGAACAGAAGTAAGAGCACTGCAAATGCTAAACTGAAAGCTACCAGCCAGGAAGAATGAATACAACTATAGAAACAATATTTCGAGAATTTACTCGGAAGCCTTCCGAAAGTTACACATAAACTAATCACGAGAATTAAGAGTAAATAATCAGACATCAAACTGGAACAGTTTACGCAAGAAGAACTCGACTCAATGCTAAGAAAAATTAAAAATAGAAAAGTAGGAAGGCTTGATCATATTTACCCAACCCCTCCGCTCGGGCAGGATATGACACAAGGTCAATTTTTAAGTGGAGTTTAACAGGTTTGAATTCAGAGTTTTCCTTCTCCTAGACTAGTTGCCTGACCAAGGCTGAAGAACCTAGTCTGCCCTACTATTTACCCATAGCTGGAGGGAGAATAATTGGATTCATACCTTTCCCAAGGATATTAGTGCTATGGGAAATGCAGTCTTGTCCAGGAATTGAACTCGTATCGCCGTGTCCATATCCTGTGACGATAACCATTACACCACGGGCACCTCCAAAAAGGAAGGCTTGATGAAATACCCCCAGAAGAATGGAAGACCAGGGAATTCGACGACATACTGCTCCGACACTGTAATGCCGTATATAATCAAAACACAAAAGACAGATGGACAAATTGATGCATCGCCCCCCTCCCTAAGAAGGGTAACCACGGATTAGCCCAGAACTACCGTGGTATAACCCTTACATCCATAGCAGCCAAGATCTACAATACTCTACAACGCAATCGCATAGAACCCAAAATTGAGAAGATACTTAGGATGACCCAAAATGGCTTTCGGAGAAATCGATCCACGACATCACAAATTTCGACTATACGTCGAATTCTAGGAGGTGTACGAGCAAAAAAACTAGAGGCAACAATATTATTTGTCGACTTCTCTAAAGCCTTTGACTCCAAAGACAGAGAGAAGATGGAGCAAACATTACTCGCCAACGGCCTACCCAAAGAAACCGTCGCAGCCATAATGATGCTATGTAAAAACACGAAAGTAAAAGTCCGCTACCCGGATGGAGACACGGACTACCTCGACATTGTAGCACGTCTTTATCATCTGTCTAGACTACGTACTTAGAACGTCTATCAATAAAATGAAAGACAACGGTTTCAAGCTGACAAAGGAAAGAAGCAGAAGATACCCCGCACAAACAATTACGGACATGGAATAAGCCGATGACAGCGTTTCTGGCAAATTCACACGCCCAAACCGAAACCCAACTAAAGAGTATGGAATGAACAACTGTTCGCATATGCCTCCATGTCTACGCAGACAAGACGAAATACATGTGCCTTAATCAAAGAGGCAACACTTCCACACTAAACAGTAGTTCTCTAAAACTAGTAGACAAGTTCACCGACCTCGGAAGCAGTGTCTCATCAAACGAGACAGACATCAACACGCGACTAGCATGGACAGCTATCGATAGGCTATCATATGAAAGTCAGACCTGCCCGATAAAATAAAACGCAGTTTTTTTCCAAGCAGCGGTTGTGTCGATATTACTATATGGATTCACTACATGGACGCGATCTAAACGTACAGAGAAAAAGCTTGACGGCGGCAACTACGCAAGAATGCTGTGAGTTGTATTGAACGAGTCCTGGAGGCAGCACCCAAAAAAACAGCAGCTGTACGGCCAACTACCTCCTATCACGAAAACTATCCTAGTTAGACGAACCAGACATGAAGGACACTGCTGGGAAAGAAGGAACTAACTCATAAGCAACATACTCCCGTGGATCCCTTCACATGGACAAGCAAAGGTAGGACGACCAGCTAGAACCTACATACAGCAATTCTGTGCCAATACGGGATGTAGCCCTGAGGACCTACCGAGAGTGATGGACGGTAGAGATAGAGACGGGTGACGGGAGAGAGTCAGGGAGACCCGTGCTAGTGGCGCGACATGATATATATATATATATATATAGTAAACATTATTTTCAGAATATACTTTAAATTCTTATCTTGTTTTTGTTTTTCTTAAGTTTTGTTTTTGTTTTTTGTTTGTTTTTTGTTGTTTTTCTTTTACTTTTTTCTTTGTTTTTTTTTTTGTGGGGGGTGTTTTTTATGTTTTTAAATTACACTTACCTACCAAAGTAGGCTACAATTACCTACATCATATTTCTTTTTATTTTCTATTTTTCTTTTCTTTTTTTTTATTTGATAATCAGGATTGATGGCTAATGAATCCCAAAGGAAATTTCCTAACCCGATTATTTGTAACCAGATCGTCTGACGGCGAATTGCCAACATTATCAACAAAAGATTTCGGTGAATAACATTGTCTCATCCAACTTGAAATGTTTTTCCCCTTCATCCGAAGAAAATATCCTCCCCTTGAATAAACCACCTTTATTTCCTTTGGTTTGGCATTTCTTTCATAAATATAAAAACATCGGCAGATATTTTATTAATTATTTACAAAGATTTACTTAGTTTGGTACCAAGCCAGAAATATTAGGCAATTAGCAGGAAGCGAACTCAGTAACAATGGTCTGTTAGCCTTGCTCTCTAACCGTTATACCATGCGAAGTCGGTGAGGTTTAGAAACGCTAACTGTACCTCTTGCAAAGGAGTAAGACCTCAATTCAAAAAAGGTGCGTTCTTGGTATGACATTAGATTGCATCTGGTGACGAGGCTCCAGACATCAAGCTCTAGGGAATGTAGAGTGACCCTTCATTGCCATTACTCTCAAATTCACTCTGACCAGGAGCGGTAATACACGTCAAGGTCCCATTTATTTATCAAATAGGTTTGTTTGAATATTGTTTATATTTGATGGGACCGTGTTCAAAAAAACTCTTTAGAAATTACTACACAAAAAATGTAGGTATGAACGAACACCGAACGCGATTCCATGACCTCAAGGCGTTAAATAAACCAAGATAGGTTGAAATGCTGTTAAAGTCAATCAACCAATCAATTAATTCAACGATTATTGATCTTCTTGGTTGTTCTAATCGTATCGTTTAGTTAAAGTGTGTCTAGTTACTGAGCAGTTGTGAGTTCAATCGTCGAGCGAGATTGTGTACAAAAAGAACTTAACCTAATTGAGTTGACGAGCCAGAAAAGCTGCATCTAAAAATTGATTAAGAAGGAAGAAATAACTCATACGCTATAGAATTGGAGTCGCGCTTAGAATAACGGTTATCGTCCAAGAAAATAGATTCAACGGCCCGAATTCAAAACCTGAATGAGCCTGTTTGTGTTTCATTTTACGCTAATGTTCTTAAGAAAGGCATGAAACCTTCTGTTCTCTCTCTCTCTCTCTCTCTCTCTCTCTCTCTCTCTCTCTCTCTCTCTCTCACTCTCTCTCTCTTTCTACAGCCATAGATGAATATTAGGGTAAATTGAGTATTAGGCAATCTGTTTTAGAAAAGGAAAACTCTGAATTCAAACCAGCTGTACTCCACTTAAAAGCTGATCTTGTGTCACATCCTGTCCGTGTCAGAGGGCTTGGGTAAATACATACGTGACATCATAAATGGTTGATTGAGGACAGTCTTTCCTCGGGGGGGGGGGTTAAAGGTTTGTGTTAATTTCGATTACGTCGGTTGGTTGGTTGGTTAATTGGTTGGTTGGCAGGTTAGATGAGTGATCGGTTGATTAGTTGATTGGTTGGTTGGTTAGTTGATCGGTTTGACGACATGTCAACCCACGTTGGGTTATTTAATGCGAGAGTCATTCCTTTTTTTTCCAAACAATCATATTGTTTCAAGTAACTACAAATAATCATTTATAAATAATCATAGTTTTAAGTAAGTATTCTTATATTGCCCAAGTGGGTAGAGTGTTCACTAATGGTCCAGGAGACCAGGGTTCAATCCCTGGTCGTGTCATACCAAAGACTTTTAAAATGATATTTGATACTTCCTTGCTTAACACTCAACAATATAAGGTACGTATAGAGGGTAAAGTACAGCAATCCAGGGAAAGGAGTAGCGCCCTCCCCTACACCTCGGTGTAGTAGCTATTGAAAAGGGAGCCTTCAGGTTGCCCTCGACTACGGTCGCCAACTTTACTTATTTATTCTTAATACAAACAGTTCAATGGTTTCAAATATTTCTATCTAACAGGTAAACATTCCTGATAAAAAAGGACCTGGCAGTAATGACAATGAAGGATTGTCTTCACATAACATTAGCCTCACCACTGGATCCAGTCTACTATCTTACCCAGGACACTCCCAGCCCAGCCAGCTGCGGTTACAGAGTACACCGACTGCATCTCTTCAGAGGGGTAAGACACCACCAACGAGTGTTCTGGATATGATACTAAACAATAATGAGGCTCATGGAATGCTGGAGCTTTGAGGAATGTGGAGTACCCCTTCATTGCCGACGCTTCCCGGTCCACCCCGGCCCGGAGTGGTAACACCTGATTGGGTCTTCTCTATGGGTCAAATCGAACTATTTGACATTTTAAACTGAGTGTAAACAAATGACTTATGCTAAATTGATTTGTTTGAAATAGAATTGTTTGATAATTTAACAGTGCGTTAACAAATGACTGATGTTAAATTGAATTTTTAGGGATACATAGCAATACTTGGAACTATTTTACTGTGTGCAAACGAATGAGTAATGAGGAATTAGTGTTAAATAGCATTACTTATAACCACTGTGTGCAAACAAATCATTAAAATTGAGTAAAATTATAAGTGTTAAATATCCATAATTGCAACTATTTGATTGTATAGTAACAATAGCAATACTAGAGTGCAAATGAATTAGTTCTAACTCATTTAAAAATGAAATTACCAACCAACTAATCTCTTACATAACCTGCATATTTATTTACATGTGTGTAAAGAAATGACTGATATAAAATTGTTACTGTTACATAGCAATAATTGAAACCATTTAACTGTGTACAAACAAATGATTAACAGTAAATAGAATTATTCGTATTAGATAGCGATTCCTGAAATCATTAAACAGTTTGGGAAAAAGAGGTCAGTCTCGTTTTAAAATATTATCAACAAAGTGTGTTTATAAATCATATATATTTAATATATATGTATAAAGAGGATTTGACATTAAATAACCTACAATGGCTGATGTGCCATAAAACCCAACCCAATCAAATCATATATATTTTATATATATGAATAAGGAGGATTTGGCATTAAATAACCTACAATGGTTGATATGCCATAAAACCCAACCAAACCAAATCATATATATTTTATATATATGAATAAGGAGGATTTGGCATTAAATAACCTACAATGGTTGATATGCCATAAAACCCAACCAAACCAAATCATATATATTTAATATATATGAATATAGAGGATTTGGCATTAAATAACCTACAATGGTTGATATGCCATAAAACCCAACCAAACCAAATCATATATATTTAATATATATGAATATAGAGGATTTGGCATTAAATAACCTGCAATGGTTGATATGCCATAAAACCAAACCAAACCGAATCCTATATATCTAATATATATGAATAACTGGGACATTGGCCCAGCGGTTAGAGTGTTCGCCAATGGCCCGGGAGACCTGGGTTCAATCCCAGGTCGGGTCATACCAAAGACTTTAAAAATGGAACTTGATACCACCTTGCTTAACACTCAGCATTATAAGGTACGGTTCAAGGGTAAAGTGGAGCAATCCTGGGAATGGAGTAGCTCCCTCCCCTACACCTTGGTGTAGTAGCTATCGAAAAGGGAGCCTTCGGGTCACCCTCGACTATGGTCGCTAACTTTACTTTACTATATGAATAAGGAGGATTTGGCATTAAATAACCTACAATAGTTGATATGCCATAGAACTTGACTAAACCAAAGCAGGACATTCCTTTTTTTATTATGAAAGATCTTATCCAAGTATATTGATATTCAATTAGCGTAATCAAAGCCCCAGTCAATATGATGACACCTTTTTGTGAACAACCCTTTCTAATTCTTCATATAAGCAATTCAGACAAAATTTATATAACCAATACACGTAAGTATACACGTGTTAATAAAGATTTTTATTTGAACTTGCCCAAAAGTCAGAATTTTTCTCTTTTTTTTTTTTTGTGAAATGACTTGAGAAGTTTTCAGTTTTAACTTCATTAAAAAAGAATTCGTTTTTATTCCGCTGTGATAGCTATCATACCAACGTGACTTTTTTTTTAAAATTGTTAGAATTAGAATATTTTTCTTTATGGATTCTGACATTGAAGATGGAAGAAAAACTTGTAGTAGATTATATATTTTTTAAGAATAGTCAAAAAAAAAGAATTAAAAAATCGACTCAGACGCAAAACCATTTTGGTAGAGTTCAAAAAGAGAAGATATCGAAAATGACTGAATATGTCAAATGGAATTCGTTTTGAAGATTTCTAGCTTATCAATGCTCCACTGGTTGATTTTGATAGCGATCAAATCCAGGTATTGCCTGTTCTGGGTATAACAATAAGCTGCATCTGATGGGGAGGCTCCAGTCTTGGAGCTTAGGGAATGTGGAGTATCCCTTCATTACCATTACTCTCAAGTCCACTCAGTCTTGCAGTCATAGTACCTGTTAGAATCCCATCAATGAGCCAAATAAAACTATTCAGCCTTTTACTTGCGATTATTTTTATCAATCAATAGAATCCATACAAGGGCCCAACTTGTTCGTGTTAGGTGGGAGTACTTGATTAATAGAATCACTAAATTTTGTTTGTTTTATTGTTTAATGGCATATCAACTTTCTTGGGTTATTAAATGCCAAATCCATCCTTCTAGAAGAACAGTAAAGGTACTATTTAACCCATAGCTGGTAGGATAAGGGGGTTCATACCTTTCCCAAGGGTATTAGTCTGAAAGTGAACGTAATAGCGCAACTGGATTTCGAACTCGCTTAGAACAATTCCGCAGTCCAGCGCTTACTAAAGTTGAAGAGCAGAACTTGAAACCACACACACACATACACACATACACACATACACGCATCCACACACGCACATATGTATAGCTATAGATGTCCCAGGAAAACTTTAGTAAGTTTATTTGTTTTGGTTTTATGGCATATCAACCATTATAAGTTATTTAATGCCAAATTCATTTTTATACTGATAAACAGTTCTATTTCCAACAATTCAGTTTAACATAAGAACACTGCTTAAATGTCAAAAAAAGTTCTATTTTAAATAATACAGTTTAGTATAAGTTCATTTTTTTGCTGACACACAGTTAAATGTAAAAACAGTTCTATTTCAAACAATTCAGTTTAGCATGAGTACTCAGTTTAGTTCTTTTTTATCCAAAGATATCAGTTGCTCCCCTTAGACCTAGAGTGGATCTGGGTGTGATGGTAATAAAGGGATACTCCGCATTCCCTAAAGCTTCTGCATTACAGAAACCTCACCATTAGATTGTTTAGTGTCATATCCAGGACACTCTTTGGGGAAGTCTTATCTCTCTACAGAGATGCAGTCTGTGTATTCTACAGCCCCAGGTGACTGGGCCACAAATGATCAATATCATATTAAATCGGAACTCTTGATTAACAGAAAAGAATATTGATAAATTGAAATTCTTAAAACCATTTAACTGTCCACAAAGAAATGAGCACTAAGTTAACAACAAGCTATTGTTTACAAACCATATATATATATATATATATATATATATATATATATATATATATATATAGTATTGTATTAATTTAGAGGGCTATTGCAATGCTAAAATAATAATTATTTAAGTCTAATTAATTTTAAGGTAAAAACTTCATCATCAAAAAAAAAAAAAAATTGAACATCCAACATCGTGTTCATTTAAAAAAAAGTCTCTGATGATGAAGTTTTTACTTTGAAATTAATTAGACTCAAATAATTATTATTTCGTATTGCAATAGCCCTCTAAATAAATACTATACAATAAAATAATTTGTGCAATGCTTCAAGCAAATTACAAAATACTTATATATATATATATATATATATATATATATATATATATGAACAGGATTTTACATTACATAACCATCAAGGGTTGATATGCCATTAACTAAATAACCTAACCTGACCAGATAGTTGCAGTTAGAGTTCACTCTATGGGACAAATAGAAATATTTAATAATTTTATATATCTGAAACCATTTAACTATGTGCAAACAAATGACGGATGTCCAATTGAATTATTAGTATCACATAACAATATTTGAATTCATTTAACTGTGTGCCAACAAGTGATTAATGGTTTTGGTCAGTCGGCTTGGGCCGTAAAATAAACAGACTGCATTTTGGCAAGGGGGTGGGGTAAGACTCCTCACCAACCAGTGTCCTGGATATGACACTAAACAATCTGAAGGTAAGGCTCCTGTGATGCTGGAGATTCGGGGAATGTGGAGTACTCCTTCATTGCCTCTGCTCTAAGGTCTATTCTGGCCCAGAGTGGTAGCACCCTATAGGGTCTTATCTTAAGGTCAAATAAAATTAAACTGTATAATCATGTTAAACTGAATTGTTTGAAATTGAACGGTTTTGGCATTTAACAATGTGTAAACAAAACAGTACTTATACAAAAGTGAATTGTTTGAAACTTTTATTAGAATTATTTAAATCGACGTTAAATGATCCGAAAAGGGTTTATACGCAGTATAACAAACAAACCAAATAACCAACTTATTATTTTAAAAATAGTAAATACACTTCTACTTTTATTTATTAAAAATGCTTTTTCGTAATGACTAATAAAAAAAATCTACTCACGTCCAATTCATTCTCATATTTGTTGATCTCATTGCTGGCCTCATTTAGTCGATTCAGTTCAATCTGCAGGAAAAGAGACAAATTATTATATAAATGCATTTCTTTAAAAAAATTATGATTTATTATAAACTGCTTACAAACGAATGATTAATATTAGATTAGAAAGGAGTTCTTGATAAAAAGAATTACTAATGTTAAAAAGCAATTTAACTTTATGCACATAGAACTATTAGTGCTACATCGTACTACTTGAAATCATTTAACTGTGTGCAAACAAATGAGATCTGGCTCGTTAAAAAATTATATCACCAATAAACTATTTCGCTTACATATAATATATATAGAGAAAAAATTGATAGCAAGGTAATCCAAGCAGAAGGAGAAATTTATTGAGAAATAAAGTCGACGCTATAGCGTTTCGGTTCTAAAGAACCATCATCAGGGCTGTGAGGGCTCATATTAGTGAAGTTAAATCAACGAAGGATGTCAAAAAATACAAAAATGCCAAAACCTTGGGAAAATCTGTCTATCAAGAAAGAGTTGGCCATTAAATTAGTAAATCGGCATTTGTTTTTGAATTACGTCATTCGATTTACTGGGAATATTGTATAGAATTTATGTTCCGTTTGTTTACCGGGAAATATTTCGAATCACAGTCCTGATGATGGTTTATTAGAACTGAAACGCTATAGTGTCGACTTTGCTGCTCAATAAATCTCTCCTTCTACTTAGATTACCTGGTTATCAATTTTCTCTATACATTCTCGGATTATAGTCCATTATTTACTTCTATATATATATATATATATTAACCGGACCATTGGCCAAATGAGTAGAGTGTTTACCAATGGTCCAGGAGACCGCGCTTCAATCCCAGGTCGAGTCATACAAAAGACTCAAAAAATGGTACTTGATGCCGCCTTCCTTAACACTCAGCACTATAAGGTAAGGATCAAGGGTAAAGGGGATCAATCCACAGAATGGAGTAGTGCCCTCCCCAACACCTCGGTGTAGTAACTATTGAAAAAGGAGCCTTTGAGTCACCCTCGACTAAGATCGCCAACATATATAAAAGCAGGATTTAACATTAAATGACCTGCAAGGGTCGATATGCCATAAAACCCAATTAATAGACCTAACCAAACCTAACCAGACATTGCCTGAAAATAACGTTATTACGACTCAAAGGATTAACAATCTATTCAAATTCTTCTGTTCATACGATGAGAATTTGCATCAGCTTGTATATGTTAGTCACTTTAATATGTGACTTCCACATTATGGAAATGAATTATTTTTTGAACAAATCGAGAGAGGTGATAAAATGCAAAACCTATTTGATGGTCGACAACAGTTTAGTCAATTGGTTGGTTGGCTTGTTGATTGGTTGGTTGGTTGGTTGGTTGGTTTCACGATATGTCAAACCTTGTTGCGTTACTTTATGTTGAAGTTAGTTTAACAAATATGGTCTCCAATAATGCAAAAAATATTTTAAACCAGTTAACACTCCATACTTACGAGGGTCCGCTGAAAGGTTCTTAGGCTGATAAAGATACTCCCTGAGAATGTCAACAAATGACGTTTATTTTTCAGCATAATCCCCTCGACAGTACACTCACTCCTTCCATCAGTGTTGCAATGCTTGGGTCCCATTGGTCAGATAAGTCACTAACAGCAGATATGACGTCATCAAATGAACTTTTTAGCCAATTAACTTTTCAGCCCACCATCGTAATTGCAATATCAAGGTTCAATCCCAGGTCGAGTCGTACCAAAGACTCAAAATTCTTCTTGCTTAACACTCAGCTTTATAAGGAACGGATCAATGGTAAGTGGAGCAAGCCGAGAAAAGAAGTAAGGCTCTGTGTAGTAGCTATTGAAAAGGGAGTCTTGGGGTTGCCTCGACTACGGTCGGCCAGCTTTAATATATATACATATATATAGTACTTACCAACCCCCGTGTGGAAAGTGATTTAAGGGCAATTTTAAGCAAATTACAACTGGTTTGAATTCAAAGTTTTCCTTCCCCTAAACTAGTTACCATATTAAAGACATCAATCTACCCTATTATTTACCGATTTCTAGGGGAATAATTAAGGGGAATAATTAATATTGTTCCAAATCATATAAAATATTATCACAAATAGATTCATCGACACATAGATGGGACCCTTGTAGGTGCTCTACCACTCCTTTTTCTAGGAGTAATGGTAAAGAAAGTAAGATTTGACACTTCCAAAAGTTCTAGAATTCGAGCCTCATCGTCGCATTTTAGTTTCATACACTGGATTGCCGGGTATGACACTGAACTGCACCCGGTGGTGAGGCTCCAGTTTCTTTAGCTTTATGGAGAGTGAACATCCTCCTTCTTTGCCATTACTCCCAGGTCCACTCTAACCCGGAGTGATAGAGCTAGTTGGGGTCCCATATAGCGGTTAAATAGATCTGTTTGAAAATATTTAGCATTAGATAGGAATAATTGAAGCTATATACTTGTGTACAAACAAATAATTATCTTCGAATTGGAATAGTTTCTTGAAACCATATAATTGAGTATAAATTGACAATCATTAATTTGGCCGCGTGGATAGAGTGTTTGCCAATAGTCCGGGAGACCTGATTTCAATCCCAGGCCGCGTCATACCAAATACTTTTAAAATGGTACTTGATTCCTCCTTGCTTAACACCCAGCAATATAAGGTACGTATCAAGGGTAAGATAGAGCAATCCAGGGAAAGGAGTAGCGCCCTCCCCTACACCTCGGTGTAGTAGCAATTGAAAAGGGAGCCTTCTGGTCGCCCTCGATTATGGTCGCCAGCTTTACTTAATCACTTGAAACCACCTAATTGTTTGCAAAAAAGACTGACTTCGCATAAAATACACCAAAAAAGGTCGGCATGCCGTAAAACAAACCAATCTACTGTAACCTAACCAAAAAAAATGAATGAGGAAACTTCTTCATCGGTAAATTTTCTGCCTTTTTTATTTGTTTGTTTTCTTGTTTTTTGGCTGTTTTTGTTATTTTGTTTTTGTTTTATTTTTGTTTGTTTTTTGTTTTTGTTTTTGTTTTTTTATTTGTTTGGAGTTTTTTTGGCACTGTCAGAATTGGTAAAAAAAAGTCGAATTTGGTGTCCAGAAATAACAAGAAACTTCTCGGCAAAATTCCCCATGGGTGAAAAATGGAACTTAGTATAAAACTCGACTAAAGTTGCACACGGCATGCCACAAGGGATTAGAAAAAAGTCGCAACCAATAGTGAAAATTTACGTCGACCATGAGGAGCTTGATAGAATTTACATACATACTGTGCTAAGATAACTCAATTGGTAGAGCAATCAGAAATTCTCCAGATGATGGAAAATACGGACCAAGAAACGGAATGTAGAGTGAAATTCAACTATATTTGCACACAGAACAACACTAGGAATTCGGCAATAATCGAGCGCCATATTGAAAGTGCTTAAATTTCGCGTCTAAATTTCTTTTAACTGTTTTTTTTATTTCAATTTTATAAAGTGAACAAACTTTATTTTTTGGTGTTTGCAAAAGTTCAAAGCGTTCTCTTTTTTCAAAAATTAGAGATTGGATAAACAGTACAAAACTGTTCTTTGATTGTTTTTTGTTTGTTTACTTTTTAATAAATATTTTTCAATCCTTCAGTCAGAATTGTATATCGGAAATGACGACATAATCCAAATCTTTAAAATTCTAATTAAGTTTGCTAGATGCCCTGGATCAGCTCTGGTAATAGCCAAAATCCCGCTTCATCGTTTCTCCTTGTAATTGGAGTCAAGTTTTCATATGCCTTTCAGTGGTCTCAGGTATCTTGTTTGTCCGAAAAAGAACCTGTTTCTGCGGGGCCGAATTAGAGTTTTGTGATATATCCAAACAATCTGCAAAAATATGAACATGCTGCAGTCACAAAACAAAATAAAAACGGAACGTATTTATGTAGTTTTATTCGTTACAGAGTGGTTGAAATTTTATTTTTGCTAAAAGAATTTCAATGTTGTAGAGTTTTGTAATAAATAATACCTATTAATATCCATTTTGATGTTTATAATCTTTCTCTTGAAATAGATGGCAATAAATGAAACTATTTAACTGTGTAGAAACAATAGCAATACTAGTGTGCAAACAAATTGCTTTTAACTCATTTAAAAATAAAATTACCTACAAACTATGTGTGCAAAGAAATGACTGATGATAAATTGTAACCTTTATGTAGTAATAATTGAAACCATTTAACTGTGTGCAAAAAAAAATGAGTTCAGGCTTATTTAAAAAGGTTATCTACAAAATGTGTTTACAAATCATATACGAGGTGCATACGATAATCTTCCAGACTTTTTTCGTATGGACACTTTTATTGATAGTACACACATGAAACTCTAGTCCCCTTCGAAGTAATCTCCTCCGGCTGCAATGCACTTATTGTACTGTTCCAACAACTTCTGGAAGGCTCCATCGAAGTCCTCTTATGTGAGTGTGTCAATGACCTTCGTCACAGCCTTTTTCATCTCCTCAATTGTCTCATAACGACAGCCCCTGAGCTTAGGGAATAACCAAAAGTCACTAGGGGCAAGGTCTGGACTATAGGGATGGTGAGGAACTGTCTTGATGCCCATCTTGGTCAAATAGTCTGTGACAAGGATGGCGTTGTGGACTGGTACATTGTCCTGGTGGAAATGCCACTGACCCAATTTGAAGAGTGCGGGCCCCTTCACTAGGAATCTCTTCCTGAACTCCCTTAAAACCTCAACATAGTAACCCTAACCCTAACTCATTGGCCAATCAACTCTGGTGTATTGACTTCCTTACTCCTCCCACACCTCTCATCATCCCTTACAGACCCCGTGCCTTCCTTGAATCTCTTATGCCACTCAAAAACTGATGCTCGATTAATGCAAGATGCTCCAAAAGCAGTCTGAAGCATTCCATTCGTTTCTGTTGCATTTTATCCAAGTTTAAAACAGAATTTTATTGCATATCGTTCTTCTAAAGTGTCAAATTGCATTTTTGAAATTCACCAGTTGTGAACACCTTCAGCAGGAATTGGAATACACCCTACTAAAGGGTGTATTCCAATTCCTGCTGAAGGTGTTCATTTAAAGCTGATATCATAAAAATTGGTCAGTCATCTTATTAGATGTATACCAATAACATAGTGAATTTTCAATTTTAAATGCCCACACAAAAAAAGTCTGGAAACTTATCGTATACCCCTCGTATATTTAATTTGTATGTATAAACAGGATTCGGCATAGAATAACCTATAATGGTTGATATGCCATATAATCCAACCAACCAACCTCACTGGAAATAGGTTTAAAAATCAACTTCCTGTTAAAAAATTGTTAGGAGTGTACTTATCTATGAGTGATAGATAGATAGATAGATAGATAGATAGATTAGCAATAAAGGTCAGTGAAAAGCGAATATTGATAATTTAAAAAAAAAAAACTAAACGGAATTAATGATATTCAAAATTAACTTAAATATAATGGAACTTAATTGGATTATTCGAGGCGGTTTTAATTTGAATATTTTAGTCAAATCAGTTTAAAAGAAAATGAAACAAGAACTGATTAATATATATCTTAAATATAAATATTAATGTGTTTATTTTCATTTTGTTCCAGATATCAAGTAACTCGTTAAAAATGAAAACCAGATATTTCATTCGGCGTTTCCATTGTGATAGCCGACATTACTAAATTTTATTTCAATCTTTAAATTATTCATAACATTACTTTCAACTTGAAAATATCTTTAAATTGTCGAGACTTTAACCCTTTTCAGATTATTTTTTGCTTTTCAATTTTTTTAAAATAAATCAATTCTATCTAATAATGTGTTTTGCCAAATTTTGTTTAACATTTTTTAAATTTTAAGTAAATGAGATGTTTTCAGCCTTGAATAAATTGTAGTACAAACCAACGAAAATGCAATTTTTTCCAAGCCGCAGTTTTATCAATTCTTTTATATGGATGCACCACATGGACGCTGACTAAACGTCTAAAGAAAAATCTAGACGCCAACTGCACAAGAATGTTACGACCTATACTGAACAAATCATGGAAGCGACATCTTACAAACCAGCAGCTGCACGGCCACCAACCTCCCATCTCTAAAACCATCAAAATAAGACGAACAAGACATGCTGGAAAAGTAAGGACGACTTTCGCCTATGAACTCTTTCATACAGACGTGCAAGTGTTAGACGACCCATTTGAACTCATCAACAACGGCTGTGTACAGATACAGGATGTAGTCTGGAGGACCTGCCGGTAAAAATGCATGTTAGGGAGGAATGGCGAGAGAAAGTCAGGGAAATCCATGCTAGCAGCGCGAAATGATGATGATGATGATGATGATGACCAATCAATTGCAAGTTTAAAATCTTTGGGACCAGGCATGTCTTATTTTTCTTTTCCGTTTCCCACCCAAACACGAGACGCTCAACTACTATCCCAGAAAGAATTAGGGATCAGTTTCTGTTTTTGAAGGGAGTTTCGAAAGAGCTACTGCAATATTTTTACCAGTTGTAAAAGAAATTATAGGATACACTTTTTACAGTTTATACATATTTACCAACCCCTCCACTCGGGCAGGATATGACACAAGGTCAATTTTTAAGCGAAGTTTAACAGGTTTGAATTCAGAGTTTTCCTTCTCCTAGACTAGTTGCCTCACCAAGACTGAAGAATCCAGTCTGCCCAACTATTTACTCATAGCTGGAGGGAGAATAATTGGATTCATAACTTTCCCAAGGGTATTAGTGCTATGTGAAATGAAATCACTCGTCCAGGATTTGAACTCGAGTCGCCGCGTCCATTTCCTACTATGATAACCATTACACCACGGGCACCAGTTTATAAACTACAAAAAAGTGTATCCTATAAGGGTAAGGCAATTCATTCGGGTAAGACATTTTTTCTCAAAATCGGTTATTCCATAGATTCCTTATGGCCGAGCAAAAGTAGGACGACCAGCTCGAACATACATACAGCATCTCTGTGAGGATACGGGATGTAGCCCTGAAGAGCTGCCAGAGGCGATGAATGATAGGGAGAAGTGGCGAGAGAAAGTCAGAGATATCCGTGCTAGAGGCACGACATGATGATGATGATGATAGATTCCTGGCACTATTGTTCAGCCAGCAAAGTATTTTTCCTAACTCTTGAAAAAATTTAGCCACTTTTAGCCAAATTGTGTATTCCACAACAACAACAAAAAATGAATCCGGGCTTGATTCGATAAAATTAAGGACGTCTTGGAAGAAATATTGGATTGTAACATTTCTATATATAAATCTGCTGTGTCTGTTTATTTATTTGTTCAGGTTCGTTCCCACATAAAATTATTTTGCCAAAACAAGTCTCTTCCTTGCTCTAAGCAGTTTCTCGGTAGCCGTTTTAAGATCTTACGTCAACTTACAGCCAAAGTGTGTATTAACCACAAACGTACGATTCCAGTTTTGATTCGATTAAATGTTCAATTCATTTTTCAATTTCGTGAAATCATTGGAACCACTGACCGAAAAAAACATAGTGAATGGAGTGAAACAAGTCATATTCAGAAGGGGACAAGTCTTCCGAATAAGTTCTATGTACATGAATATCCCATTCTAGCACAATAATTTTTGGCTGTGTCATATTTGCGAAAAGAGGAAAGATCTTTTCATGCAACAAAATTATCAGTTGACTTCCTTGCACAGAAATTGTTTTGGGTTTTTTTCTTCACATGAACCAGTTTCTTACTGGAGCATTGAACAGTAAAAATTTGTATTCCAGCAATTCCTAATTAGGAATTCTATGTGAATCCTAACACAATGAAGGTTTTTCTCTTGTGGATCCTGTTTTGGGTTTAAATGTCGAAAACTGTTTTGGAACTAGGCGCGATTTTCAATGTTTTCCGTTCTCGCGCTTTGTAGTGTCGACTGTGCATATAATATTAAACTTTGATTTTCACTAACATAAATTAAAATTACCAATTTTCTGGAAATAGTTCTTAAAGAGAATGTGTGTACAAGTAATAAACTGCTGCATAAAAAGCATTGCCTACATTAATAGGGTTTTCTTTTGTTTGTTTTTTGTTGTTTTTTTTTTCTGCTTTTGTTTTTGGCAATTTTTTGGATTTTCTTTGGAGCAGGAGCTTCTTTTTTTTTTTTTTCTTTTTTTTTTTATATAGATTCCGTGTTTAGTTTGAAATGTTGAAGTCTTGGAACTAACCATTATGTTTACCATTTTGATTCTCATATTTGCACCAACTGAATTATTACCAGAATCTTTACTAAATCATTGTTAAGCTTTATTTTTTACGCAGCAGACGCGTTTCAGATTGAAATGTCGAAGACTGTCTTAGAACGAGCTACAATTTTCACCGTGGTCGATCTTCGTGATATTTTTTTCTTCGTCGGTGACCCTGTGGTCGAAAATGACCTTTTCTCTGTAAAGGAAGATAAGCAGAACAAAAAAATAGACAATTATCTACAAGCTGATGTCTCGTACCGTAAATTTATATACAACGCATTTTCTTAACTTTCGATTTTTTTTCCTTTGGGTTGTAAACGACAAGCAACAATTGATAGGTCCACTTCTAACTTTTCTTTAACTTTTCTTTCTGTTGTATTTTATTTCAAAAGTTTCTGAAAATCATCAATTTTGAATATAAAGTTCTTCGATACTATTTTTTTGTTTCCGGGCTCGATATTTCCTTTTAAAATTTGATAAACACTTTTTGACTTCTGCATTTTTTTTTCATTCAGCCATGAATTTTCAAAAAAATAAGGTAAAATGATCATTTTCCCTCTTACAACATCACACATTCGGTGCGAAATATATTTCTAACGTTGTAACGTCTATTTATTGTTTTTCTCATAGACATTCATGAAAATAGAGGCGTTCTTAGCGTAATGGTTATCGTTATAGGAAATGGAATCGACAACTCGGGTTCTACTCCTGGACGAGAGTGTCTCAGCTTACCTTTGAGTTATTACTCAACTGGAAGGCATGAATTAAATCCCCCCCTAATCACTCAGCTTTGAGTAAATCGTAGAGCAGATTGAGTTCTTTAAATTTGGTTAGGCAACTGATCTAAAAGAAAGAAAACTCTGAATTCAAACCACATTTTGTCTGCTTAAAAATTGGCCTTGTGCCACATCCTATTCATGATGAGGTGAGCGTTAAATCCATATATAAAAATTGATGTTTTGAACAGTTTTAAAGCTGCAGACGTGGAAATTCAAAACAACTGCACGAATTTATACTATAAATAACAGTCCGATATAAATCATTTTCTATTTCTATTTTAAATTTGATGAATCGATAACAAAACATATAGCAAAGAAAAATAAATTCAAACTAACCTTACAATAACAAAAAAGAAACTTAAATTGAAAAATTGAAGATTCATTTTTTAAAGTAACATATATAAAGGTATATATATATATATATATATATATATATATATATATATATATATATATATATATATATATTACTTTACAAAAATGTCATTTATTTACTGGATTAGAATTACACACACTGGCAAAAGTAATAACTAAAAAGTCAGAATAGTCATTTTTCTTTAGATTAAATAACTACACATACAGAATGAAATCTGTGGGTTATAATGTACAATTTGGTGATGTCAGTAATAATAATACATATACAAATACAGGCGGACTCTTTCGTTTCAAACACGAACGGGTTTATTAATTTCTTGTCTTCGGTCCATGGTGACACTAGAAGAGAGACACAATTCTTAAAAGCCTATGCTAACTATACTATGCTGACCCCACCCCAACGTGCGGCATATCTCGTGGTGTTTAAGATCTCTGTCGGTAGAGATCTGCAAAACTCGACCACACGGCAGAAAACTCAACTGACATCTCTTCTGGGCATGACGTCATCCACACTCCACCCCCATTTCCTGTCGGGGGTTTATTATGACTATGCACCTGAACTAAGAGACCCAATGGTTCAAATCCTTACCAAACTGAATGATAAAATATAATTAACGAAAAATGATTAATATAAAAAATCATTCCTTAATTATATAACAATAATAAACTAATATTTGTAGAATAACATTTCTGCTCACACTGTCACGATTTAAACACCGGAACAAAGTTCACCGCCATAGAAAAAAAAATATATGTATGCCTGTGGTGTAATGGTTATCGTCGTAGGAAATGAACACGGCGACACGAGTTCTAATCCTGGGCAAGACTGATTGCATTTCACATGGCACTAATACCCTTGGGAAAGGTATGAATCCAATTATTCTCCCTCCAGCTATGGGTAAATAGTAGGACAGACTAGGTTCTTCAGCCTTGGTGAGGCAACTAGCCTAGGAGAAGGAAAACTCTGAATTGAAACCTGTTAAACTCCGCTTAAAAATTGACCTATGTGTGTGTGTGTGTGTGTGTGTGTGTGTGTGTGTGTGTGTGCGTGTAAGTTAGGATAGCGAAGAAATCGAGTCAATGGTGCTTAGTAACTGTCAGTTTCACGCGTATGCTTTTATCAGACCAAGTGTTCTAAGTTTTATAAATTGAATTACCATGACCAGAAAATCTAGCAATCACTGCATGCTACTTACGGAACCACTTGACAGCTGTTTTCATCAGCAATGTATACCGTGATCTCCCCCATTTTCAATCGAACCAGCGATCACAGAATGCAAAGCCGAAACTCTACTATCGCGCTCTTGGTTCACATCACACGCAAGCGAGGCCAAATTAATCAGTCATGGTAAATGCGCGGCCAATTAACCTGCATTCTATGGTCGCTGGTTTCGTCTCCAGAGCGGTAGTTCACGGTATTACCCTGCTGATGAGACCTAATAAGGTCAAAACAGCTGTATAGTGGTTTTGTATGCCGCACGCAGTGCTTGCCGAATATTTCAGTCGTTGTAATTCAATTTATAATATAATTCTTCTATTTAAAAAAAGTATATGTCTGTTTTAGAATTATAATAGAGGTCTTTTTAAATGTTGCGTGTGGAAAGTGGGCAAGATATGGCTTATTGATGCGTTTATATCGGGTTTCTTTTTTTTTATATATATATTAGCGCATTGAATTGTGGGGAATATTCCACTTTCGAGGGCATGGCCTCCTATCACCGAATCGTCATGGCAAAGAAACGACTGAGCCTACGAAGGAATGCGGTCTAAAGAACAACCACCGTACACTATGACTGGTACCTGCTTAACAACAGGGATATTAAAGATAAATATATTTTAACACTAAGAAACAAATTCAATGCACTTCAGGAGATATCAGTAATACAAACTCCGAATGACGAATATGAGAATTTCGTCAATGCCCACTTAGAAGTAGCAGCAGAATGCATACCAACTAAACAAAGCGCTAAACCTAGAGTCACATGGGAGACATAAACGGTTTGGAAAAAGCGCGCAGACGTGAAAACCACTTCCAAATGCAATCGGAAGAACCCATCCAATGTCACGACCTTGAAACTTAAGAAGATGCAATATGAATTACCTAACATATACCTAAAAGGACAAACAGAGTATATACAAAATCAGATCAATAAGGTTAGAGACTTGGTTGAAGATAGACAATCTAGGATAGTATGGCAAACGGTTAACGAAGTGAGCAGAAGGAAGAGCACTGTGAAAGCTAAACTGAAAGCTACCATCCAAGAAGAACGAGTACAACTATGGAAACAACATTTCGAGAATTTACTCGGAAACCCTCCGAAAGTTACACATGAACCAATCACGAGAATTATTTGTAAACAATTAGACATCAAACTAGAACAGTTTACGCAAGAAGAACTCGACTCGGTACTAAGAAAAAAATAGAAAATATATGAATATTTCATGCTAATATATATATATATATATATATAATCGAACATTAAGACAAATAGGAATATAACTTTTGCGCTGTTGATTTTTGATTGTTATCAATTTTCAAGGAGAAAAAGTTTTGTGAAAAAAAGTTTTTTTTAGGAAATTTCTAAAGTTTTTGTTTGTTTAATTAGAAATATTTACTGAAATAATTCTTTTAAAATAAGCTATGGTATATAAAAAGCCATCTAAAATTTACTGTTGGTGCAGCATATCCATTAGTCTGAAGAATATTATTTGATCAAAGTGTTCTTGGTTGGTTTCCAACATATATCTGTCTTTCTCTGATGAGAGCACCTGCTGAGGGGGGTGGGTTTCAAATTAACCATCACTTGACTGGCTTGTTAGTTTGTTAACGTGATTTTCAAAGGTTGGCCTTTCAAATCAGCAGCGATTTACTGTTACGTTTACTTGCTAGATTAGCAAACCTTCACGACTGAGTTTGAGTCTCACAAGGTGCCCCATTCATATGGCCTTGTGCCACATCTAAGCAAAAGGCTTAATAAATGATTTCTTCTTTACATAGATATTTATAGTTGTCACATTTTTAATCTTTTCAGGTCGTGTGATTAAATCAAATATTAAATTTAAAATGACATGTTTACACATTTTTTCATCAGTTTGTCTTCTTTTTTTTTTTAGTAATTGATTTCATGTTTGTATCTTTTCCAATTATTTCCATGATGGCGAATTTTACATTTCTACTGAAGTCGTGACCATTTGTTCGGAAGTGTTGTACGACTAATATTAAATTATTTTGATTCATAAATTTTAGCCTGTATCAACAGTTATTTAGTCAATGAGAAAACAGCTATTCTCACTTTTCAACATATTCAAAATACAAGACAGACCTGTTGTTTCTCTAGATACGAAATTTTATTTCTGACTGCAACATTTCATACAGCTGTCGTCATCTGAAACACGAGAGAAAGACAGAATGAAAGATATTCTGTTGCTACATAGAAACGCGATCAGATTCGTATGTGATAGACGAACAAAATACCCGACTTCGCCCAGAGTGGGGGGGGGGGCTCAGATCTCTGAACTCAATTGACTGTCTTCGACCATCAACTCTGAACTCCGAACTGCCCTTACTCATTTAAATAACTCTGCTTATATGATATTACTTATCTCATCCTCTACTAATGAGGATAAGAACACGTCATCAACTTTCAGTGTTACGTCATCTTCCTAAGTCCGCAGATAGAATTTTTATTTTTTGATATCCGGCCTTCAATCCTAGTGATTTCCAAAACAACTAGTCAACTTGATATCCTGTCATATGTGCGAGAAGGGCACCATTTGACCTTCATATGCGACTCATATATCGTGCAAAGAGGTGCCCGTGGTGTAATGGTTATCGTCGTAGGAAATGGACACGACGACACAAGTTCAAATCCTGGACGAGACTGATTGCATTGCACATAGCACTATGACCCTTGGGAAAGGTATGAATCCAATTATTCTCCCTCCAGCAATGGGTAAATAGTAGGATAGACTATGTTCTTCAGCCTTGGTGAGGCAACTAGTCTAGGAGAAGGAATACTCAAATATTCAAAACCTGTTAAACTCCACTTAAAAATTGACCTTGTGTCCGAGCGGAGGGGTTAGTAAATATGGATATCGCGCAAAGATTTTTGCTAACTTACAATTTATTAATACAAATAAAATAATTAACTAAAGCATTAATTAATTATCATCTTAGTTATATTACAATATTGCTTTGGCCAACGTGCGCATTCCAATAGATTACATTTTTACTTCTGCAATTTAATTTGTGGTTAATTTTGAAAGTTTTTGCTGTTTTGTTTTTTTTGTTTTTTGTTAGTTTTTTTGGGGGGGTTGTTTTTTGTGAATGGGTCAGTTGATTTGAGGTGTTTGCTACATAGGTTGTTCTTGATATGAAATATTTGGCAAAATTTAGTGGATTTTATTGCTGGTTTCCAATGAATCAATTTATTATTTAATATGCAGTAGCTATTTATCATTTCTCAGAAGTTATTTGGTCAACAGTGAGTTAGTATACCGGGTTCTTGAAAAAAAATTGATTGAAGTTTTCTCTTGAAATGTTTCAACGCTTCTTGATTATTTGGGTTTGAAGTGGGAGAATGTTGTTGAATATTGTTACGAAGGAAATACGATTTATCTTCAATTTCTGTCTTAGTTTTAGGGTGTCTTATCTTGAGGTGGATATGGCTTTTGTTGTCTGAAATCCCTTCAGTCTATTTATTTGTTCCGGTCAACACCAGCGTTGTGAAAACAATAGCGTCTCGCCTCAAAGAGGTTTCTGAGTAGCCTTTTATGACCTTACGTTCATTAATCAATTTAATGAGCTTCGAACTGAAATTATCTGGAAGTTGCAGGTTCAACCCTGATAACAAGAAAAAACAAGACTTGTAACCGATTATGTTGAAGGGAATTAAAACAATCTAACCCCGTCGACTAAGTAATGGTTTTGGTTCGAAGTTCCGTGTAGGCTCTCGGGTTCGATAAAAAAAAAAAAAGAAACACCTGAAGACAATAGTACGAATAATCTTAGTGGTAAGAATTATCGAGCTTGATTTTAAAAGTTTTGACAAATGCTCCCTCTGAATCTAAATGATTCGTCGTACATATTTGATTCAGTTTGGTTTGATTTCCTTGTTTAATGTCCAGAAGAAGGCAAACACTGAATTCGAACTTATTGAACTCTACTTAAAAAATTGACCTTGTGTCATATCTTCCTTGTGTGGAGGGATTGTTAAATATCATCATCGTCATCATGTCGCACTGCTAGCATGGATCTCTCTCTCTCTTTCTCTCTCTCTCACTCTCTCTCTCTCTCTCCATCTATCTATCTATCGCTTGCCATTCGTCTCTATTATCCATCACTTACGCCGGTCTTGTAGACTACATCAAGTGTCCGTACAGAGCTGTTGTAGATAAGTTCTTGTTGGTTGGCCAACACTTGCCCGTCCATATGTAGGAGTCCATAGGAGAATGTGGCTTATGAGTTCGTCTTTACCTCTGCAGCAGTGTCCCGCATGTCTTGTTCGTCTTATTTGGATGGTTTTAGAGATGAGAGGTAAGTGGCCGTACAGCTGCAGCTTTGTGGGATGTTACTTCCAGGGAAATATATATATATATATATATATATATATATATATATATATATATATATATATATATATATATATATGTATGTATATATACAAATTAATTGCGGTGTACTTTGAGTGATAATTATCACCATAGGAAATGAAGTTATGGATCAGAGTTCAAATCTCGGATGAGGCTGTTCGCATTTGACTATATGTTAAAGCCCTTGGGAAAGACTTGAATCCATATGTTCTCTTCCCACCCCAGCTCTGGGTAAAATGTAGGGCAGACGGTTTTTTTTTTAATTTTACTACATCGACCAGTCTAAGAGAAAGGAAACTTTGAATTAAACAATTGCAGACCTGGAAAGGGAGGGGCTACACTTGGTGCTACCTGCCCAAGACATCGTACAACAGGTTACAATCTAAATCTAAGTATGATATTATAAAACTTTAATATTTTAGAAGTTAAACTCTTATATCTATTAGCTGCTTTTCCAATCGCCAAACACGTCTTGCCTTGAGCTTTTAGTGTGAAAACCCGACATCTGAATGATTCATCAACTTTGCAATCTTGATAACTTAACAAACATTGTCAGTAGACAAAAAAAAACGTTTGTTTGCATTGCAATATTGCCATATTTCGTTGGGAGCAATTACATTTTTTTAGAAATCAACCATAAATATAAATGACAATGTCCCCTCATTTTGGATGCTGTTGTAAAACAAAATGTATGTAACGTTGTTAGATATAATGTTGACTGCATATGCATATAACCATAAGTTTACAAATCCGGCCATATGTTGAGTGTATCAATAGATATAAGTGCATTTTAGTTGTGCGTCAACAATCAGTTCCTTATAGCTGCTTTTAACTGATATACCAACACACACACAAATATCTATCTATATATATATATGTCTTCCCCCACCCTTCTGTATATTTACGCATGCGCACGATATGGAAATGAACGAAAAAAATCAGTTCTTATTTTTTTTTTTTTTTTTTTTTGCCCAAGGAGTGAGCTTCTGATCCGTGTTATTTTGAAATAAAACAATCTTTCTGCAAAGAAGATGGATATAAATTAAAAACAAATGCGAAATGATAATTTTGTTTGATTTCTTCTATATTTTTCTTTCTTTCTTCTTTTGTTTTCACATTTTCCTTGTCGACTTTCCAGATAATTAATTTCCAGCCACTCGCCAGAGGGCGCTGATAGAATTTTTTTCTCTCTTTCTCTTTTACTTCCAGTCTTATCTACTTCCCACGTCGTCGAAACAAAGGGAGAGAATAAATTCGCTTGCAACGTATTAATTGAAAATATGGAAAATATAACGAGACAGCTTAAAAGAAAATATTTCCTCCATATTTTTTTAGTTCCTTTTTGTGGACGTTAATAAAACAAACCATCAACATAACAAAATAAGGATAACAAGAATTTGTAAAAAATGATGATGATGATGATGATGTCGATAAAACACTGAAGATAATAGCAACAACAATAATAATAATAGATAAATATTGGGCCGTTGGGGGTGTTTCAAGTTGAAAGACATCATCCATTTCAAGAAAGAATATAAGTCTCTTTGTGCATTTAATTGCACGAGGTGCCCATAGAATGACCCTAAAACAAAGGGAAAACCAGAAAAAATCATCAGGACCCTCATGGGTAGTTGTCAAAATCCGGGGGAAAAAAGACAGTCGTACCCGTAATTATAAGAATACTTGGAACGATATCATTAACAGGACAACTAAAGCAAAAATTAATTGGAAAGAGCATTTTTACAATAATAATAAGTTTATAATGATTGCAATAATAATAGATGATTTTTGAACGATCCCCAAAGAGACTGGAGGAACTGGAGATCAAAGGAAGAATCGAGAGCATCGAGACCACAGCAATGTTAAAATCAGCAAGAATACTTAGAAGAGTAACTTGCATGGGATATTACTTGGACTATCGGCTAACTCTTGTGTGAAAATCTCCCATTAAGTAAATCAATAATAATAATACAGGCAGTGAAGATATATAGTGACGATATAGGGATGGAATTTGGCATAAAAAAGTGCCTTGCTTATAATGAAAAACGGAAAATGACAAATGACGGAAGGAACAGAACAACTAAATATAGGAAAAATTAGAACGCTCAGATAAAAGGAAACTTACAAATACTTGGAAGCGGACACCATCAAACAAGTGGAGACGAAAGAAAAAATTTTAAAAGAATACTTCGGAAGAACGAGAAAACAACTCGAAACCAAACTACATAGCAAAAATCTCATCAAAGGAATAAACACCTGGGTTGGTCCCGAGTATCTGACAAGGGACCAGCCAGGTGTTTATCCCTAGTCAGATACTCGGGACCATTCTTAAAATGGATGATTAGAGAACTTCTACAAAAGGATCAGAGAACATGTAAATTCATGACGACGCATAAGGCCTTATATCCCCAGAGATGACGAAAACAGGCGATATGAATCAAGAAAAAAAGGGGAAAGAGAATTACAAGCATTCAAGTTAACGTCGATATGACGACTAGAAGACGCCATAAAAAAGCACAGAGGAAGACTGATGACAGCGACCAGAAGTTATACAGACAACACAAACATCAACAGAATAAAAATAACCAGAAAACAAAAATTGGGAAGAAAAACAACTGTATGGATATTTCGAACTACAAATAAACAAGAAAACTTGGACAGGGCTAAGTAAAGGGAAACCTTAAAAGAGAAACTGAATCTCTTCTGGTGGCAGCGCAAAACAACGCCATAAGGACTAACTATGTTAAAGTTGTTTCCGCTGAAACTAGTAGACAAATTCACCTACCTAGGAATCAGTGTCTCATTACCCGAAAAAAACATCGACAAGCGGTTAAAGAAGGCATGGACAGCTATCGATAAACTATCGATCATATGGAAGTCAGACTTGACCGACAAAATGAAATGCAGTTCCTTCCAGGCAGCGGTCGTGTCGATACTGCTGCATGGATGCACTACTTGGACGCTTACAAAACAGCTGGAGAAGAAGCTCGACGGCAATTACACAAGAATGCTGCGAGCAATATTGAACAAATCCAGGCGGCAACACCCCACAAGGCACCAAATATACAGCCACCTACCTCCCATCACGAAAACTATCCAAGTTAGACGAACCAGACATGCAGGACACTGCTGGAGAAGCAGTGACGAGCTCATAAGTGATGTACTCATATGGTCCCCCACATATGGCCGAGCAAAAGCAGGACGACCAGCTCGAACATACATACAGCAGCTATGTGAGGATACGGGATGTAGCCCTGAGGACCAGTCAGAAGCGATGAACGATAGGGAGGAGTGACGAGAGATGGTCAGGGATATCCGTGCTGGCGGCACGACATGATGATGATGATGATGATGTTAAAGTGAAAATATATAAGGCCAAACAAAATAGCAAATGTATGCTATATGGTGATAAAGACGAAACGATCAATCATATTATCAGCAAATGCAGCAAATTTGCGTATAAAGGTGGGGAAGGTATACTAGATTGAAACTTAATTATCTTAAAGGTGTAAGTAGTGTCACGTGATATCCCACTGGGAGGAGGGAGATAAAATTACTATCCTCCCGTTGAAATTAACAGTACCTAGCCGTCAAAAAAGTGACCGTTAAGAGAGAATGTGGGTCACAGAGGTCGGGATGAGGACCAACAGATGTTTGTACCCAGTATCCGGACTTGGGTGGCATCTAGTAGCCCTAAGAAATCGGCTGACCAGGAAGGAGGAAGAGAGAAGCCAAATGATTGGCTGGGACCCCAAAACGGAAGTAGGGACTCCCCCCGTCAGCGGAAGTAAATAATAAGAAAAAGAGTTTTTGAGCAGGGTCCGTAGCGGGCAGACGAACCATAGCCATTTTACTCCGGGTTGAAGACAAAAGAATAACTGAGACATGAAAGACCCGAGTTCTTCAAGCCAGTATTAAAAACAGAACAAAGTCTATTAGCCCTTGAAAGAAGAAACATTCTCCAGTGGAACCCCGTCGACTACTACAATATAATATTATTACGACTAAAACCTATAGGTTCATTATCTTCCATTGTTTCGGGGAAGGAAGAAAGCGGCCTGGTGGGTGTGTGATAGTGTGAAATTTGGAACCCCTTGCCAGCAGCGGTCAGTCTGGTCCTAAATTAATCCCTCACGTAATATGCCAGTTCTTATATGCCTGATAGAAAAACTCTGAACGAGGACTTATTCTATAGGGGATCAAGTGCCAACCTGCCCCGTCTTCACACGTGCGAAAATAAAGTCCCGTTTTGGGATTTTTAGAATATTTGCCTTCACAGTATCCACACTTTTATTAGTTTTTTTTTTTTTTATCATGACCCACTGAATCGTCTTTTTCCCATGAAGAATATCTAGTCACATCTGTGACAGGAGCATAGATATATTTATCAACTCCCACGTCTAATATAGCCACATCATACCACCCATGAAAAATGTTTATCCAAATTAACATGGGATTCAAATTACAGATTTGAGTGTCATGATCGGCAGGTGACCCCCTAATTGCCAGCATAGTGGACCCGATCAACATCTTGCGAGTTTTGGCTTTGAGATACATTAAGCAACAGTTAACTGAGTGATTCTAATGAGAAAAAAGGCAAGAGAAGACAATCAAATTGTAGTTCGCTATTATTTTAAAAACAATTCCGCGCAAAGAGATTAGAGAAAATGAACGATAGAATTTTACAGAATCGACAAGATTTACACCAAGAATCCAAAGACTTGCTAACCAAGCTAGAATGATTTTAAAGTAAGGTTGCTTTTCTGACCTAGATATACTAGAAATATTGGGACATGTAAGTCATGAATAATATGAACAAATCGAACTGAAACACAAAATACTGAAAACTAAAATAACACAAACCTCAGAACAAAACCAATGTTAACGCTTGAGGACAGAATAAATTTACTGTTAATGAAATAATTCGTGACTGAAAAGAAGATTACATTACCATCTCCCAGAAACCAAGATTAGAAAACCGAAAAAGTAAACCAAGTTTTGATAAATATCCCAACAAGGGACTTCACTGAACTAAACGAGCTAATTCATCCAAGAGCGAAATTAATATGAGATAAAATCGGTATTCCTCCAGGGAACTCGAACAAAAATATAAAAACCGGATGGGAAATGAGACTAGAAAAACAGATAGAGAAACTGCGACACCAAGCAAAAGTTCTAAGCAAGGAAAACACACAAGAATTAATTAGGATAAAAAAAACGGCAGCAAATCTGAAAATACAACTTTAAGAGACAAATCAAAAGATACGAGTGAAAGAAGAGGGACTTAAAAGACCTCAAACTATTCAGTTTATTCAAACAGTTTATATATAAGAATTCAGTTAAGTGTAAATACAGTTTCAATGTCAAAAACGGTTCAATTTCAAACAATTCAGTTTAGCATAAGCACGCAATTTAAATGTAAGCACAGTTTAATTCTGAAAAACAATTCTATTTCAAGCTATTCAGTTTAGTCATGCAGGTCTAATTCTGTTAATTCAGTTTAGTATAAGTACAGATTTTGTTTACACACAGTAAAATGTCAAAACAGTTCCATGTTAAACAATTCAGTTTAGTGTAAATACAGTTTCAATGTCAAAAACAGTTCTATTTCAAATAATTCAGTTTAGCATAAGCACGCAGAATAAATGTAAGTACGGTTTAATTGCAATAAAATTTCTATTTCAAGCTATTCAGTTTAATCAAACAATTCAGTATGTCGTTAGTTCTATTTAAGCCTATCAGATGCTACCACGCCGGGCCAGAGTGGACCTGGGAGCAATGGCAATTAAGGGGTGCTCCGCATTCCCCAAATCCCCAGTATTACTGGAACCTCACCATCAGACTGTTTAGTGTCATATCCGGGACACTCATTGGAGGCGGTCTTACCCCTCTGCAGAGGTGCTGTCAGTGTATTCTATAGCCTCCAGACGACTGGGCAAACTTAAAAGATAGTGAGACAGGATAAAGCATTACAAACAAAACAAGATATTCCAAGATAACGAAAGAAAATTCTACTAAGTCAGTGGAAAATGTACAAAGATAAACAACAACTCTGTTGCTAAAGAAACAAATAATATGAGAACAAAAAAATACATAATAGAAAGTCCGAATGGATCAATAACATTTTTTTTAAATCACAAGGACTCGAAGAAGGCTCAAAAGCGGACATACACCTTGCTGTCATTCAGACTCCAGGAAAAGACCACCAGCAAATGCAAGTGTGAACATCTCGCTTGGAGTGAAGTAATAAATAAATAAATAAATAAGAAACAAAAGAGAAGCGAAGATGTTAAATTTTCAGCTGAAAAAAACTGATGAAAAAAAATTGTCTAAATAATAGCAACTGTAAAACGATAGAAAAAGAATTATCACAGATCAAAATGTAAAATCAACCCACAAATCCTGAGAAGAAGGAAAGGAATTTGTAGGCTTATATGACGCTAAAACTTACACACGTTAAAGACCTGAGTATGTTTATTTTTCATATAATTTTTTGTGACCCAATGAAGGGTCTTCTTTCTTAGAAGAATACAAAGTCACGTAACATGTACACAAATAATTATCAAGACTCTGGTAGTGTATAACCACGATATACAATCTATGAAAAATAATCAATACAAATATAAATGAATGCGGGACTCAGATAACATATCTGAGTGTCATGATCGACAAATTCCAACTTAAAAGCCAACATGGGAGACCCGTCAGCATCCTGCTGATGTTAGCTATTCTAATTTCACGTGCACAAAGACCAAAGTAGCTATTCATCTGAGAGACACCAAAGGAAAAAAAAAATGAACGCAAGAAAACAATAAGAATGTTATCCACGGTTAATTTAAAAACAGTCCTACACAAAGCGAGTATAAAATCCGCTAAATTTAATACATGCCAAAGACATGCCGACCAAGAGAAATTCATTTTGAAGAACAGCTGGTTTTCCGATCTCGAGATACTAAAAATAAGTGGCCAGGTAAGTCGTAAATTATGTGCTCAAGAAGAGCCCCTCCCTACACGAATTCAAATACAAAATATTGAAAACCAAAACACCACAGAACCCAGCACCACAACATTAATGCTAATACGAGAAGACAAAAAATACAGAGTTAATAAAAAAAAATATGTCTTAAAAGAAGACGTTATTTCCATCCCTCAGCAGTCAATACGGGGGAAAAGTTAAGGTAAAAACCGCAAAGGTATATAAATTATTAAAAATATCTCAACAGACAACATTACTGAACTAAACGAGCTAATTTATGCAGGAGCAAAACTAATCTGTGATAAAAATCAGTATTACCCCAAAGAAACTCGAACAGAAATATAGAAATTGGGAAATGAGGCTAGAAAGATACGAGGGGCATACGATAAGTTTCCAGACATTTTTCGTATGGGCACTTTTATTGGTAGTACACGCATGAAACTCTAGTCCCCTTCGAAGTAATCTCCTCCGGCTGCAATGCACTTGTTGTACCGTTCCAACAACTTCTGGAAGGCCCCATGGATATCCTCTTATGTGAGCGTGTCAATGAACTTCGTCACAGCCTCTTTCATCTCCTCAATTGTCTCATAACGACAGCCTTGCTCCCTGTGACTTTTGGTTATTCCCTAAGCTCAGAGGCTGTCGTCACTCAAACTCCAGTGAAAGACCATCAGCTAACGCTGATGTGAAGAAGAAGAAGAAGAAGAAGAAGAAGAAGAAGAAGAAGAAGAAGAAGAAGAATCTCTTCAAATAGCATCACAAAACAGCGCAAAACGACCAACTTTGTTAAAGCCAGAATAACAAAGACTCAACAAAATAGCAAATGCAGATTATGTTGTGATAGAGACGAAACGATCAATCACATAATAAGTGAATGCAGCAAATTTGTAGAAAAAGAGTATAAGACGAGACACGACTGGATAGATAGGGTGATCGACTAGGAACTGTGCAAGAAATTTAAGATAAGTACCTGAACCTTGCGAGCGAATTGAAAGAGCTGTGAAACATGAAAGTGACGATGATACCAATTATGATTGGTGCTCTTGGTACGGTCACCAAAAGATTGGTACAGGGACAGGAGGACTTCGAAAAAATAGCACGTGTGGAGACCAACGAAACTACAGTATTATTGAGATCGGCCAGAATACCGAGAAGAGTCCTGGAGACTTGAGGAGACTCGCTGTCACTCAAACTCCAGTGATAAACTATCAGCTTGCGCTGGTGTGAAAAACTCTCAAAAGAGAATAATAATGATAATAATAATAATAATAATTAAATGACTCGAAGACTACAAGAAAAACACGAACAAGGACTGATTACGGCCATCAGAAACAATACTGACAACACGATAGATAACAGAATGACAATAACTAGGAAACAAAAATGGGAAGGAAAACAACTCTATGGGCGTTTTAAACGACTAATAAACATCTCACACCAGAAAACCTGGACCTGGATAAGAAAAGGAAACTTTAAAAAAGAAACAGAATTTCTCCTAATAGCAGAACAAAACAGCGCCATTAGAACCAATCATATCAAGGCGAGGATAGATAAGACGCAACAAAATAGCAAATTTAGGTTATGCAGTGACGGAGATGAAACCATCAATCACGTAATAAGCGAATGCAGCAAATTGGCACAGAAGGAGAACAAGACGAGACACGTCTGGATGGGCAAGGTGATCCACTGGGAAATGTGCAAGAAAGTTAAATTTGACCATACGAACAAATAGTATATGCACAACCCAGCAGTTGTCCTAGAAAATGGCACTCACAAACCCCTATGGGACTTTGACATACACACGGGTCACCTAATCCCCGGCCAGAAGACTAGACCTTATAATAATTAACAAAAAAAAAAGAATAACCAGCAAAATTGTCGACTTTGCTATCCCGGCTGACCACAGAATAAAACTGAAAGAATAGTAAAAGAGTGATAAGTACCTTGACCTTGCTAGAGAATTGAAAAACTATGGAACATGCAGGTGACAATTATACCAATTATGATTGGTGCTTTTGGCACGGTAACTAAAGGATTATTAAAGGGCCTAGAGGATTTGGAAGTTGACGGCCGAGCGGAGTCCATCCAAACAATGGCCTTATTGAAGACGGTCAGAATACTGAGAAGAGTCCTGGAGACTTTAGGAGACTTTCTGTCACTCAATCTTCAGTGAAAGACCATCAGCTAACGCTGATGTGAAAAACTCTAATAAGTAAATAATAATAATAATAATAATCAACTATCATCTCGTTATGGAGTCTGATCAATGGAAAACAACGGTTAAAACAGACGGGAGAAAGAAAAGAAAGCGTTATTTATCTGAACAGAATAAGTACGAAAAGAGAGGAAATACGCAAGGAGGTAATTTACTAAGCTTTTTTGCTTAGATGTAGCACAAGGCCACATGAATTGGGCACCCAATGAGAATCGAACTCACCCGTGTAGGTTTGCTAGTCTACCTTGCTAACCATTACACCACCCGAGGTGCCCTGGAAATACGCAAGGAGACATGTTTCGGTTTCTTGGTTTTATGTCATATCAACCTTCATGGATTATTTCATGTGAAAACCATCCTTGTAGAAGGACAAAAGTGGTAATACTTAAACCCTAGCTGAGGCGGGCGGGGTGCGCAGTCCGGCCTCATTAGCCACAACGGTATAGGAACTTCCACACTCAGAATATTGCTTACTGCACATTAGTTTTTGGAAATATCAAAATGTCTTTTAAATTTTCTACGTGAGGTTCGATTTACATTATAAGTATGATTCTAAATTGGACATTTGTGTCCGGCAGGGAAATTAAACGGAATCTTTATTATTATTTTTTTTACCATATAAAATTCTGAAATATTTCATGTTTTTAATTAGGAGTTTGATTGACACTATATGTATAATACTAAACTGAATATTCACTTGGTGTCTGTCATGTTTGCTAAACAGAATCTTGATTTTTTTTTCTAACCATATAAAATAGATTCCTAAACGCAAAGTTCTTAGAATACAAAGTCACGAATTATTTTCCATCATATTTCTGGTCACAAAAAAATTCACTCATTTGCAAGTGGGGGAGGAGTTTGTTTTTTTTCTTCCTTTTTTTTGCTTGTTTTTTGTTTGTTGTTTTTTTATTTTTCAGGATTTTTTGTTGTATTTTTGTTTTTGTTTTTGTTTGGTTTGTTTTTGTTTTCGTTTTGTTCTTGTTTTTTGTTTTTTGTTTTTTTGTTTTTTGTTTTTTGGTGTGGATTGTTAAAGTAACCTTTTTCTCATAATTTTTGTCGCTGTTTTTTGGTCTCTAGAAAATGAAAAAGAAAAAACATTATTTTTACCTTTGAATTACGAGTAGTGGTCACTAGTTGACCTTAAACGTTAACCTCTAAACGACGTTTATTGACATAGCAGTCCTCAGTAAATTATCACTGCAATAAAAAAAATATGGTCAATAAAAAAACTTAACAAAACCTTTCGTAGGCAAGGTTTTCAGGAAGTGATGATAATTTGAAATTCCTCCAATCGATCAGTTGTCTCTGATTGTAACAGTACACCTCGAGGTTAGGGAATCGCGTTCATTGTACTTTCACTGTTTCAGTTTTTTGTGTAGTTATTTCTCAATTTTTTTTTTTTTTTTCGTACACTATCCAATTGAATACAAATAATTTCTTTGAACAGATTTTTTGACCCCCAAAATGGGACCCTAATAGATATTACTACTCCGGGCCAGAGTCAACCGATGAATAATGTTAGTGAAGGAATACTCCATATTCCTCTAGATCTCCTGACCATCAGCTTCAGATGTAATTTAGTGTCATACCCAGGACACCACTTTGATGGAGGGGGAGCGGTCTAACCCCACTTCAAGGGGTACTCTCAGCGTATTCAACCCCACTGATAGAGTAGTCACTCAATCGAGACCTGGAGACCAAATCAAATCATCATTAACAATATAAGCATTTTATTTTATTTTTCCGTTATTGCAAGTCGCTCTTCCAGTAGACTGGAGAGTAAAAACGAAAGAAAATAAAAAGCTGGAAAATATCCCAGCTTTTCTGAAGTATTGACAAAAGACTGGTGATTATAACTGTTAGCGTCATATTGCACAAAGAACACCAAGGTAACATCCGTACCCATCATTGTTGGTATACTCAGAACAGTCTAACAAAGAGGCCAGAAGAATTGAAAATCAAAAGAGAAATTGAAATCATTTTAGAATAAAGAAAATGCTGGAAAATTAAGGAATGTTGTTGTCACCTGATCTCTAGTGAAAGCTAACTGTTACTAATGAAGTGGAAAAATCAGTACGTACAAATGTTAATAATAATAATAATAATAATAATAATAATAATAATAATAATAATAATAAAAGTAATGATAGAAATGGTTTTATGATTTATTGATAATAATAACAAAGGTCGTGGCTCATCTACTGAATGTAGTCAGGTGAAAATATTGGAATTGATAATTAACGATGTGTAAGAAAAATCGGAAAATTAGTGAGAGGCAATATTTGATCGATCAGTATCGATCTATATCGATTGAAGTTAGGAAAACGTTAATTGTCCGCTTTTTCCTCTTCAAGTCGAATTTGACCGATTCACCGGGAAAATATTTTGTAGATAAGTTGCAAAGATATTTTTGCCATTATGCTCTAGACTCAGGATCTTCAGGACTGGTCGGTGAGGCTCTTTTTCATGACTGTGCTTTCTAATATCCCGGGCAAAAATTATGAAATAACCATAGTTAGAGTATGTTTACTGGCACCCCCTCCTCATTGAATGGCAAACCTCTGACATCAGTAAACTAGTTCAACAACCTCGGTAGAAATATCTCATCTACTGAAAGCGATGTGAACATATGCATTGAAAAGGTATGGACTGCTGTTGACAGATAAACCACAATATGGAAATTTGATCTTTTTGACAAAATAAAACGGAAATTCTTCCAAGTATTTGCCGTGTCAGTACTATTGTATGGTTGCACCAATTATACTCTAAAGAAACGTTAATGGTAAAAGCTTGATGTGACTTAGACAAGAATGTTGCCAACTGCTTTGAATCCTAAAAGCAGCACTCTACAAAACAGCAACTGTACGGCCACTTACCTCCCATCTAACAAACCATCCAAGTAAGACAAGCAATGCACTCTGGGAACTACTGAGAAAGTAAGGACGAACTCAAAAACGACGTTCTTCCATGGACTACTCCACACGGACACACCAATGTAAGCCGACCAGCAAAAATTTACATGCATCATATCTGTTCGAGCTTTGGATGCTGTCTACAGGACTTACCAAAAGCGATGGACTGCAAGGACGGACGGTGAGAGTGGGCCAAGAGAATCCGTGCAATCGTTACGCCTTGATGATGAGAAGTAGGAGGAAAAGGAGGGGGAGAGTGAAATAAACTGATGACTTATAAGGCATGAAACATTTTTATTTAATACCTGAAACAAATTAGATTAAATCATCTAACTTAATTTTTTTCCATCAATGTAATTTTTTTCAGAAAAAAATATATTGGAAGAACCCAATATTGAGGAAAAAATTGTGGTGTTCATTGACAAAAAAAAAAAATCAAATTAATTCTTTGTTGTGATTTCTCAAAGTTTTATGACAGAATTCTTTCAGGCATGGACTTCCATAATTAATCGGGCACCCAATGATATCGAAATCACCAACAATTACCCAAGATTGATCGACTAAAATAATTCATGTCGGTCTTCGCCGAGCAAATGAATGGTGTACTTAATGTTAGAACAGTAATTCCTGGTGTCTTATACTACCTCAGGCCAAAATTATCAATTCTTTTATTTAGCAGTAAATAAACTAATAACAAATAAGAGGCAATCTTTTTTCTTTAATAGCTGAACATTCTCGTTTCATGAAGTATTCTTTAAATAAACTAGATTAGATTATTTAACTTGATGGTATATTTTTACCAAGCCACACATGCAAAAATGTTATGAAATAACCAAATGTTAAGAAAAAATTATGGAATGATCTTGCCATTCTCATTCTTAAAAAAATACCAGCAGAAGTCTAGATATACAAATCGGTGTACAGTTTTTAAAAAAAAGCCTAAATAGGCTAATCGGTCAACGGTAAAAAGAAGCCTAAATATACAAATCGGCCTATAGTTAAAAAGAGCCGAGGTATACAAATCGGTCAACAGTAAAAAGAAGCCTAGATATACAAATTGGTCAATAGTTAAAAAAATGCCTCTACAGTAAAAAGAAGTCTTGATATACATATCAGTCTACGGTTAAAAAGAAGCCTTGATATGCAAATCGGTCAACAGTAAAAAGAAGCCCAGATATACAAATCGGTCTACGGTTTAAAAAAAGACTAGATATACAAATCGGTCAACAGTAAAAAGAAGCTTAAATATGCAAATCGGTCAACAGTTAAAAAAAAGTTCTTGTAGACCTCAACAAGGGGTTGGGGATATCTAACTGAAAGGAAATGCGACACCAACAAAAACAATAGAAAGGATTGTAGAATTAATACCTCCAAAGCAGTGTCTTATCAACTGAAAATGACATCAATATGTGATTAGCAAAGGCATGGACTGCTATCGATAGGTTATCAATCATATGGAAGTCAGACTTCTATCGATCATATGGGAGTCAGACTATATCGATGCATCACGTGGATGCTGACAAAGCGTATAGAGAAAAAGCTTGACAGAAAATTGTACAAAAATGCTACGAGCTATATTGAACAAATCATGGAAGCAACATCTGATGAAACAGCAGCTGTACAGCCACCGACCTCCCATCTCTAAAAACATCAAAATAAGACGAACAAGACATGCGGGACTCTACTGGAGAAGTAAGGACAAACTCATGATTGACTTTCTCTATGAACCCCTTCACACGGACGTGCAAGTTTTGAACGACCAACTAGAACTTATCTAAAACAGCAGATACGGGATGTAATCAACAAGACCTGCCGGAAGCGATGGATGATAGAGACGAATGACGTGAAAGAGTCAAGGAAGTCCATGCTAGCAGCACGACATGATCATAATCATGATGTCTTTTAAAGGACCAGGTTAGAAGGTAATCATCATCTTAACAATCGATGCATATGTGTGCATAGAAATCCTGGATAATTTTCTTATTCAATCGATAGAAAATTGATTTGTGGATAATGAAGTCGTTTTTCAGTATAATAGAACAAAACGTCATAGGGCAAAAGGAATATTTTTTTTCATCGGGAAATGCATATAAAAGCCAATGATATAACCAGTGAACAGTTCGAATTTAGATCCAAATGAAAATCAATGGTGGAACTTTTTTTTTAAGTCCACGGGAAAACCCTATTCATCTAAGATTCGGTAAATTAGGAGCTATTTTGATAAAGAATATTGCTTTAAAATATAACCGTCAGTGCTCGAAAGAATTAAAGCTGTCATAAAAGCCTGAGGAAAGGCAATTAAGTATTAATTCTACTATTTTGGCAATTAATTTTGTAATTTTGTCTCAGCGTTGGATTATTTTACAATATTTTCCTTTGCATGGCTTGAAAAAATGATAGAATTAATCAAAATAATTTTATCTAATTTATAAAGGAATATCTTATGAAACCAGTAAGTTTAGCTATTAAATAAAAAAATGTTTTGCGTCTTATCTCTGATTACTTTATTTACTACTAAATAGAAAACCTAAATAGAAAGACAGTTTACCTTCTTTAGCCTTTTTAAGGCAACCAGTGTAGGAGAAGGAAAATTCTGAATTCAAGCCGGCTTTACTTCTCTTAGAAATTGATCGTGTGTAGGGGTGGGTAAATACAAACACGACAACAGAGAAGAATGTCTGTTGTTCACAGGAAAACTCCCAATTTTTTTATATATATCATATTAAAGACGCTATTTTTCTATCATCAGATCCTTTACTGTACATTGGAATATAATCGGAAAACAAAAAGCCAAAACGTTGTAAAGTTGGGGACCATAGTCGAGGGTGACCCGAAGTGTACCTTTTCAATAGCTCCTACAGCGTGGTGTAGGGAAGGTCGCTACTCCGTTCCCTGGATTGCTCCACTTGACCCCTGATCCATACCTTATGATGTTGATTGTTAAATAAGAAGGTATCAAGTACCATTGTTTGAGTCTTTGGTATGATTCGACCTGGTATTGAACCCCAGTCTCAAACCGCTAGGCCAATGAACCGGTTAATATCTAAAAAGTTACGATAAACATAATAAGGATGAGGATATTGGTCTAAATAATTCAAGGGATAATTACAAAAACATCTTAGAAATTCAGGCAACATTCATTAATATTTATTTAGTTTACCTTAGTATGGCGCAAGGACACAAATACGGAATTGTCACGTAAAATCAAAGTTATTAAAGTAATAATAAAATTTACTTGCTAACCATTACTTCAAGAGGAGTTTTGAAGCAGTATTTAAAATAGATTAAATCAATATTAAAGTTACAGTATTTTAAGGCTTAGAAGATGTAAGGACTTACAAGATGCACTTTAATTTGGACTGGCATTTAAAAAAAAGTTAATGAATAAACGGTTTTAAACTACGAATATCAAGTAAAGGTTTTTTTTCCAGAAATTCGTAGCCCTCCCTACAATCTGGTCATTTTAAAGTTTCATCTGTATTCAAATCCGTAATAAATCCTGCTGTTTAGAATTTTAAAAATTAAAATTTGCCGCATTTTCTCAGAACTGGTCTTTCTTAAAAACCCGAGAGTTCTACTTTGAGATGCAGACTTCCTGATTGTCATTCATTGTTACCTTAGAAAACAGTTACCGTTGTTGGTGAAGAAGCGATCATCACCCGGCTTAAATTTGCATTGGTTTGTAGTTTAAGTTAAAGGCACAACTGCACTAGAATTCCACAAAAAAGAAAAGACGCATGGGGATTTTCTGGGACATTTTTTTAAAAAGCGCTTCTAATAATCCATCAAATACGGTAATTGCAAATGAACAGAAAAAGTACTTTATGAATACCGTTTAATATTCACCAACACAAATTTTCAAGGCTCAGATGAGCGAGATCGCAAATCCCACAATATTATTAATATTTTTCAAATTGGATTCGAAACTGCTCTATTCTTTGAACAAGGGCATTTAACGTCATTGCTCTACAAAAATTACGCTACGATGTGCTATTTTTATATTCGATTACATACATTTTTTTAAAACATCGAATTATTATAACACTGATTTTATGAATGTAAGTGTTCATGCCGAAATCTTTTTTACAATCATCTAAACTTTAAATAGCCGTGTTGTGATAAAACTGTACACCTCAGGTCATAACAAAGATCTATTTATTAAACCCGTTGACACTCTTCCTTATGACATCTTATTTCTCTGGTGACGGCCATATTGCTTTAAAGCAAGATTCTTAAATTTCCAATTACCAACACCATGTCAAAATAAATGAAACTGTTTGGTTCTCTTTTATAAAAGGATGTTACTTTGTTTTGTTTTAAAGCATCGAATGTACAACACAATTTACCCTCTGCTAAAATCGATGACCACAAATTAATCTTTTATTGAACCGTCATCGATGCACACTATACTCTACTCTGCATCTTACAGCAGTCAAGTGAATTTGCATGTAACCTGCCTCTTATGACAAACACATTTCTTACGAAGCCCGTGGGCGAACAGGAAAACAAAATAATGTTCCATGTGCAAGGACAATATCATTTTGCAAATCTTTTTCTTTCGTTGGCAAAAATCCAAGCGTAGAATTTACTCTTTATTCACTAAAATAAGTAACTTGTTTTTGTTTTTTTGTTTGTTTGTATTCTTCCAAAATGAATATATATATATATATATATATATATATATATATATATATATGGACCTGCTCTGTGGCTGTGACAGTTGTATATTTCCTACTGATGACAGAGGCCGTTGATCGAGCCCAGGTAAAAAGCTAGGATTTCAAATAATAAATAAAAAATAACAAGCAGCACTTATTTTGAAGATTAATAACACAATCTTCTTCACAGCCTATTGCTCACATCTTGTGAGTGGGGCTTAGAATATGCTGACGGTAACCCCTTCACAGGGTTGTCCCCTCCTTCGTAATAGGAGTGTCTTAGGTATAACTGCATCAGATGGTGAGGCACCAGTGCTAGAGCTCTGGGAAGGGTGTGTTACTCATTCTTGTCCATTACTCCCAGGTCCACTCTGTCCTGGAATGATAGTACTTGTTAGGGTCTCATCTGTGTAAAAGAAACTCTCAACAAACAACAATACAAAAAGTGTAAATATGTATATATAACGCGATGCCATAACCACTAGGCATAATATCGATCAACACATGTGTTGTATGCATAAGCTTTGTAAACATCAACAAAAATGCTCACATACACACAGATACACACAGACACACACACACACACACATGTACACATAATATAAAAGCTCAAATTTCGAAATGTTTGTTACATTTCTCCATCTGATATTAGAGTCCTGCTAAATGGGAAACTTTTTAATTATTGATTTCCTCTCTTGCGAATAATTTAGAATTTGAGGATTTCGAAGTATAAGATGCTCTTTTCTAGATATGTCACAGCAAGCATATGTAGTATATTATCATATTGCTATCCCAACATACGAGTGATTGCTCACTTTTTCTCGTATTTTCGTCTGATGATTGGGACCCGGCAGAAAATTTAAGTAACAGACTTCAAGAGTTGATAATATGGATATTTTAGCTTTTAAACCTGCCCTACCATAATAAAATCGAGCACTTTTCATGCAATTTGCTTACTTGCATTTCTTTTCTTAGATAGATAGATAGATAGATAGATAGATATGAACAGTCGAGATAGATAGATAGATAGATAGATACTCACTCAACTCACACTTTCTTGGACATTAGATAAGTTTTTCCCCCCAAATAAATACATTCATATGATTATTGACTCTGTTACCATGGTGATGGGTAAATCGTCGTCTAAATTACGCAAAAATGAAAATAACACTGTCATCTCACTTCAACAGATATATTTATCAAAATTACATGAAAATATCTTAAAATAGATTGAATTTATTCAAAGAATTGGCAAATGGCTTCAACAACTGTCTCTAGACAACTTCAAAATCTCCTGCAAGCCTTTCTGACAGCCTCTTTGTTTAAGTTGGTAAATGAAGTTGTTATCCTTGCCTTCAGTTCATTTTTGGTGCAGCACAGAATTTTTTTTTCTTTGTCTCTCGCTCAACCGTGCTCTACACATAATAATCAAGGAGATTGCAATCTGGGGAGTTAAACGGCTAGATGTTTCCTAACCTTGGGTTCTCCGGCTTTGTGTGTCATGGCGAAGAGTATTAAATTTTATACTCTTCTAAGTAATACTTTCTTTTGTTTACCTTTTTTTATACATTTTAGGTTTTAGGTTTTAAAAAACACATAGGATCAAAAACTACACTCTGGTCTTAGGTAGAAGGACTGAAGAGTGATACCTTAATCTTTGACTGAGTGGGCATATACTTCATTATGATCCGAGACAGAATAGCCGAAAAGTGACAATTTATTCTTAGCAGAGCGCACAGATACTTCACTCTGGTTTTCTGACCCAAAAGGAAATAAAATAGAGAGGGAGAGAAAAAGGGAAAGAGAGAGTTAGATATAGTTACATAGTTTTACATCCAATATTTATTTACCGGACATTGGCCTAGCGGTTAGAGTGTTCGCCAATGGCCCGGGAGACCTGGGTTCAATCTCCAGGTCGAGTCATACCAAAGACTCAAAAAATGGTACTTGATGCTTCCTTGCTTAACAGTCAGCATTATAAGGTCCGGATCAAGGGTAAAGTGGAGCAATCCTCCCCTACAGCTTGGTGTAGTAGCTATCGAAAAGGGAGCCTTCGGGTCACCCTCGACTATGGTCGCCAACTTTACTTTACTTACATCTAAAATCCTGTACACATTCTAACGAACCTTTAAAACATTTTAGATAATGCATCATTTAATCATTAAACATTATTTATAATTCATCTTCCTTGAAACATCTTATTAATTAACAGATATTACTCGCTCCAAAGTCTATTTTTACCTTTGTTGCTTCAGGACTTCATTTATTTTCCAGTAACCGTCTTTCCTTGATGTTATCAATTTCTAAGGTCAGTTTACCCCATTGTACCTCCGCCTACCACTCGCGAATCTATTGGCGTAATGGTGTTAAGAGCTGATCAAGTATGCATGGATTTTTCGGTACCTTATATGCGAGCACACAATGGCACGTGCACACAAATACATACCCCGTTACTCACAGACACACCTAGGCATGCATATATGAATGGGAAATGCAAAGTTCTAGGCCCGACTAAGAAACGTAAATGCATCCTATTCGAAACAATTTCTAGTTCACGATTTGGCAAACCATTTCCCTTGGAGATGTATTCATAACTGGATTCACACACACACACATACACGCACATACACACACATGCATATGTGTGCGTGTGTGTGTGTGCGTGTGTGTGTGTGTGTACACACATGAATATATTAATACATATATACACGTTTATATATATATATATATATATATATATTCGGGCCATTGGTCTAATAAGTAGAGTGTTCGCCAATGATCCGGGAGACTGGGGTTCAATCCCAAGTCGAGTCATACTCAAAAAATGGTAGTAGATTCCGCCTTCCTTAATAAGTAAGGTAAGTTGGCGACCATAGTCGAGGGTAACCCAAAGGCTCCCTTTTCGATAGCTACTACACCAATGTGTAGGGGAGGGCGCTACTCCTTCCCTGGATTGCTCTACTTTACCCTTGATCCGTACCTTATAATGCTGAGTGTTAAGCAAGGAGGCATCAAGTACCATTTTTTGAGTCTTTGGTATGAGTCAACCTGGGATTGAACCTAGGTCTCCCGGGCCATTGGCGAACAGTCTAACCCCTAGGCCAATACTCAGCACTATAAGGTAAGAATCAAGGATAAAGTGGAGCAATCCAGGGAATGGTGTAGCTCACCCCCACTACACCACGGTGTAGTAGCTATTGAAAAGGGAGTCTTCGGGTCACTCTCGACTAAGGTCGCTAACTTTACTTACTTATATATATATATATATATGTGTGTGTGCGTGTGTGTGTGTGTGTGTATGCGCGCACGAACGTGAAACAGGCGCACACAAACACATGCACTAATTTTCTCTCCTGAATATGGTGCAATGCCATTTTCGATATTCTTATGTTACGAAATTCAGCGTGATATTCTTCTTTTTTTTAATTGCAAAAGAAGACTCAAATATATTTCTTGTTTACTTCTTAATAAAAGAAAATAAATTTCATGTTTCTAATTTGTCTAAACAGATATATTCAACTATATCGGTTGTTGTGATAGATAGATAGATAGATAGATATGAACAGTCAAGATAGATAGATAGATAGAAATTCTAGGACTGTTAAAACTCTGAGATAGATAGATAGATAGATAGATAGATATGAAGAGTCAAAAAAGATAGAGAACTAAATAGAAATCCTAGGACTGGTAAACACTGACATAGATATATAGATAGATAGATATGAACAAATTGGGATAGATTGATAGATAGGTAGATAATCTTAGTTACCAATGAGTTTGTCCGGAGTGATTACATACATAAAAGTTTACGTATACTTCGTACATATATTGAGATAGAGATTAACGACACATAAATCTGTGAAAAGAGATTAATTGTATATATCAAGTACCATATACTCCTACATATGTATGCCCACAGCCACAAATATATATATATATATATATGTATGTGTGTGTGTGTGCTTAAAGTGAGACGTTACCTACATATATAAAAGCAACGATCATATTTTTGCCAATTATTATTGATCACCTCATATTTTATTGATTCAAACAAAGGTTAAATATTTCATATTGTATAAAATTCTATGATGCCGTTGAATAGTCAATAGTGTGTTAGGTTTTTATGAGGATGTGGAATGTGAGTGAAGGTGAGGGTCGATGAGTGAAAGTGAAATGTTTTCCTGTTTATTAATCGACTTATTAAAGTATACATTAAATAGATTTAAATTATTTTTCAATTTATGGAGTATTTAATTTTAGAATGATTCTTTTAGTATTGTAGAATAATTCAGGGTGTGTGTTTTGGGTATATCCTGTAATATGGCACCTAACAAGCTTATATCACAGACAAAATCGCTAATGAAGAATTCGGTCTATATAGATACTCCCATTTGGTAGCCTTGAGCCGGACTAAGCTAAGTTTATTAAATAAAGAAACCTACCAAGGTGCAGTGGTTAGCACTCTAATTTCATCCATAACCTGGAGAGATATATCTTAACTGAAAATCTCCCTTGTGCCAAACTACACACAACCGGTTATGACCAATACACACAATGTATCACTTTTGAACAATGGTTAGAAAGCTATTACTAAAGTACTGATTGACTGAATTTAACGGCATGTCAACCCGAATAAGGTTATTTTATGCCTAGAGGTTTGGGATTCGTATTTATTGTACGCTCATATTAGCATTTTTAGAGTAATTGCTTCTTAAAAGATTGGTGGGGGGGATTGTTATTGGGGGGGGATTGTTATTGGGGGTGGTTGCACGACGTCCTATCGAATACGAATAATTTTTCAACAGATCTATTTATCCTCCACAAACGGAACCCTAGCAAGTACTCCCACACAGATCTATATGACTCCTAGATGGGACCCTAGCAGGCACTACCACTCCAGGTCAGATTAGACCTGGGTGTAATGACAATGAATGGGTACTATACACTCCCTAGATCTCCGAATCTGGAACCTTACCATCCGATACAGTTTAGCATTATATCCAGAATATCCCTTTGGCGGGAGGAGGTCTTATCCCCTCCACAGAGGATACAGTCAGCTCATTCAAACCCCCGTCGTCAAGGCAGACTAGTGTACTGAGTTGATCTTTATTGAGTGTGCGATACAAGTGGCCTTATGCCAAACTTATCCAAGTCTTCTTGCTTTATACTAGGTATTAAAGATTATTGTTTAGCAAGAGAATCTCGCTTATTATTATTACTGAAGTACTATATATCTATGACCTTGTGCCAGACTGACTTTGCCAAAGACATATTGCCAATGATAAACTAGGTTCTAGAATTATCAATTAAATACAAGTAAATAAACGTAGTATTATATTAAGAGTTATTTAAAACTTGTGTTTTATTACATTTGTTTCTAATACATTGGATCGTATAGTTCAATAATACCTTCGATTGTTCTCTATTGTAATAGATTTCGTGTTGGAAAGCCATATACTCGAATGAACAATTTATCGAATCAACGGAGGTAAGCTTTGTAGCCCTGGGCGCTAAACGTGCGGGACCCTCTGATTGGATCCGACCAACAGTAGAGAGATACTTGTAAGCCAAGGTGCGTGGCAAAAGGGGATGCCTGGGTGGGACAGAGTTATAAGAATTGGCGTTAAGGG
>OY757914.1:7431304-7651304 GCA_963585895.1 Sepioteuthis lessoniana | reverse complement strand
GAGTGGATCTGGGAGTAATAGCAATGAAGAGAAACTTTACACACAACAGAGGTCCAGAATCTATTTCCAGTGCTCTGTAGAGGGTGAAAGATTCAGTTTAGTGCCATGCCCAGGACACCCCTGTTTTTAGAGTGGTACCCTTCTTCCGGGGATACAGTTGACGTATTCTAAGCCTAGCCAACAGGGCAAAAATATATTAAGAATGGTATCGCTTTATACACTGGTAAGAATCACTTTGCATACAGAGTGATTCTAGACTCGTGACTTTTTTATAAATACAAAATAAGAAACTGTTTTCGATTCGCTTGGTGCTTATAAAGTCATTGGAAAAGTCATGAATCTCTTCTTCCTCCACCCACTAACTATGGGAAAATGGCAGAAAGAACTCTTTAGTTTTAAAACTGCAACGATTCATGACTCATCTGAGTCTCAAAAAGCAATATCTCTTCAGAAAGGTCAAACCAGATGACAAAAGCAAAAATTGATTAACTTTATTCTACAGTGCACGTGAAAGACCGAGTTCTTGGGAACGTCTTCGGAGGGGGGGGGGACATTTTCAGACTCCTTTCGACAGAATCTCTCACCGCATCTACATTGTCAGGACACCTTGCAGTCAACTTTCTGCAAGATCTGGGATATTCTGCCTTCTTGTTGACATGGTTTACTGACCCTCTGGCTTGAAATTTGTGTACCAAATGATAAATTTGACTTTTCTTGGGATAATGGTTAACTTAAACTTCCTGCGAAATTTTACTAGCAAAAATTTGAATAATTTTGTCAACAAATAAGAAGTGACGCAAGATATTTTTTCTTTTCTTGTCCAAGGCATTGGGATCGAGGATTAATTGTTGTTATACTATTTTCAAATCTGAAACAAAAAAAAACACAACATTATTATTACGAGAGTTATTAACAGTCACATAGGCCCCATGTATATTGAGACACCCTGTATATGAACCACCAATATCCAAATATTTATTACGTTGAACTAAATATGTCAGGATAGGTTTAAGTAGATGGATAGCAAGATTGTTTTGCGTTTATATATTTATCAACCCCTCCTCATGAGCAGGATGTGATACAAGGTCAATTTTTTCTCGTAGTTTAGCAGGTTTGAAGTCAGAGTTTTTCTTCAACTAGACTAGTTGCTTAACCAAGGCTAAAGAACCTAGTCTGCCCAACTATTTACCCATAGCTGAAGGGAGAATAATTGGATTCATACCTATCCCAAGGGTATTAGTGCTATGTGACATGCAATCAACCACATTCAGGATTTGAACTCGTGTTGCCGTGTCTATTTCCTAAAACGATAACCATTACACCACGAGCATGGTTTACGGTTATCTTTGAAATAACAAACGTACGCCGCTTAAAAATTGACCTTGTGTCACGTCCGACTCTCGGAGATGTAAACATATACAAAATAGCAAAATCGCTCAAATGATCTGTCTGTTTGGATGTGTCATATTTTCTAATCTCATATTCATAAAATTGAATGTCTTTTTTTCTGGTTATAGAACAATATTGGCCGAACTTTCTTCATTACTTTCTTTTATTTTTTCCGAAATAAAGATTTAAAGAATAACACAAATCGAAATTGAAAAGGGTTGGAAAGAAAAAGATCAAGTCATCACTGCCAGCCTGCTTGCCTGCCTTAAAAATCAGCATTTGAAATCTTGTGGTTACAAACTTCTCTATGTAACGAGAGTAACGTAAAGTAACTCGTGATCAAGTCATGCTAGAAGCACCTGTTTCCGTCAGATCACATGTTACATAATGGTGGTACTGCTGCTAAACGTCATATGTAACATACGGCTCTTTGTAGGTCTCCGATTATGTCGTTATTGCAGATATATATATATATATATATATATATATATATATATATATATATATATACTTTTTGTTACTGGTGATCTGGACCTGATAATGATGCTAAAATATGGTGAGGGCAGTCTCCGTGGCGTAGTGGTCATTGTGCTGGACAATGACATCGTAGTTAGTGAGTTCGAATCCCAGTCACGCTATTGGAGCGGATAAAGGTGTAATAATTAAATAAAACACCGATCTACAAATTAATGAATTTATTTTCTTAAATTGAGTGAAAACTTTGGTGAATAAGAGAAATTACGAACTCTCTTTTGTAAGAAAATATTTGAAGAAAGAAAGTGAAAATTCTGTTAGGGATCAGTTATTCCCCCTGAGGGATAGAAAGTGGGTGGCCTCCCGTGAACAGTGCATGGTTGGATGATATGGACCGGAATAACGGACACACGTAAGTAGCAATAAGGACAGTCTTGTGATCCGCCATAACAAATGGTAGATTTACATTTTGTTATATAATCAAGGAGTGCTTTTTTATTTCAATCATTTTTCATTAATTATATTTTATCATTCAGTTTGGTTGGGCTTTGAATTATTCGGGTTAAGAATTCAGGTGTGTAGTCAATTGATGCAGTTTACGCTCGTGCGCAAAGGATATGACAATCACGATTGTCATAATAAACCCCAGACAGGAAATGAGGCTGGATTGTGGATGACGTCATGCCCAGAAGAGATGGGCTGAGAATTTGGAAGATTTTGAAAAAAAGATTCAGTAGAGTTCCGACCATGGTGTTGAGAAGTTGGGGTCCAACCATGATGTTGAGAAATTGGGGTCCGACCATGCAGTTGAAGGTTGACATTAGGCCATGCAGGCAGACAATTGAGTTTCTGCCATTGCGGCAGACAATTGAGTTCTCCGCTATGGAGTCGAGTAGTTGGGGTTTCGACCGTTGAGGCATATGGTTGAATTTTTCGGGTCCCGACCAGCGAGGATGAATTGAGATCTAAAACACCACGAGATGTGCCGAACATTGGGGATGTTGTTAGCATAGTATGATGACAAAAGACTTTTAAGAATTGTGTCTCTTTCCTCGTATGGAAGAACTGAAGTCAAGTAATTAATAAAACCGTTCGTACCTGAAACAACGGAGTCGCCTGTGTTTTGTATTGTGTGGTTTGCATCTGTATACATGTTGTATACAACAATTTGACTTGTGCACAGTTTCTTTAAAGGGTCAATGTCCGCATATTTCTACCTGTGGTTATATAAACCTATTTTATTGTACCCAACGAGTCTGTCTTTTTTCAGTTGTCTTTTCATATTTTCTTTAATCGTAAAACGTAACAGATTCAGTCATTAAAAATGTAGCAGTGTTATTTATTTTTAATATAATAGATTAATTTTGTGTGTGTAAAAGATATTTGTGTGAGTGTATCACTATGTAAGTAAAGTTGGTAACCTTAGTGGGGGGTGACCTGAAGGCTCCCTTTTCGATAGTTACTTTTGGCCAAGTGGGTAGAGTGTTCGCCAATGGTCCAGGAGACCAAGGTTCAATCCCAGATCACGTCATACCAAAGACTTTAAAAATGGTACTCGATACCTCCTTGCTTAACACTCAGCAACACAAGGCATGTATCGAGGGTAAAGTGGAGCAATCCAGAGAAAGGAGTAACGCCCTCCCTTACACCTCGTTGTAATAGCTATTGAAAAGGGAGCCTTCTGGTCACCCTCGAATTCAGTCGCCAACTTTACTTACATCAAGGTGTAGGGGAGGGCAGCACTCTTTTCCCAGGATTGCTCCACTTTACCCTTGATCCTTACTTTATACTGCTGAGTGTTAAGCAAGGAAGCATCAAGTACCATTTTTTGAGTCTTTGGTATGACTCGACCTGGGAGTGAACCCAGATCTCCCGGACCATTGGCTAACACTCTAACCATCATGCCAAAGAAAATATATTTACGCGTTAGTATGTATAAAGCTGCAACTGAACATTTTTCATCAGCAAGCGAAGACTGTAATAACAATACAAATATTTATGTAAACAATGATATATTCCTTCAATTTCAGATAATTAAACGATGTTGAAATAAAATGCACGCTTGACTAAAAAAATTGTTTAAAAAAATAAACCGAAAGGTTTTTTGAGTAGTTCAGTGGGTAAATCTGAAACCAACAAGCGGAAATATTTATTGCTTCGTTATTTATAAGATTGTGGTTGGCTGAAATCGATTGAAAAGTTGATGATTTATCAATAATTCGAATTGGTTAAAATGTATTTTAAGCAATCTCGGAAGGAAAAGTTTTCTTAAATTATTTTGGATTTTAATCCAACGAATTTTTCGCGGCAAATCAAATATTCTTGTCTGCGAATCTCCAAGAAATTTTTAAACGGGCGGTCAAGCGCTGATTGGTCAATAAACGCGAAAATACAGATACAAAAATAATAGCCACTCGAATCTGTTTTTTACACAAAATTGACACTTTTCTTTAAGATGGAAATCAATTGATTCCCCATATATATATATATATATATATATATATATGGGGAATCATATATATATATATATACAATAAAAAAAATATGAATAAAAGTGGTTTGAATTAAAATATGCTCGATTCTGTTATGTCAGAGCAGACATAAAATCTAAAAAAAAAGATATTCCAATAATCAACCTTTAAAGTCTGTTAACTGAAGTTTCATGTAAAGTGCACATCATCAAACGGAAACGTAGGAAAAGTGCCAAATCAACCGTATTTATAGTGTGAAGTAGGGTTTTATGGCATATCAACCATTGTAGGTTATTAAATACCAAATCCTCTTTATATATATATATATATATATTAGATATGAATGATTTAGTTTGGTTGAGTTTTATGGCATATCAACTCTTGTAGGTTATTTAATACCTAATCCTCTTTATACATATATATTAGATACATATGATTTCGTTTGGTTGGTTGTTTTGGGTTTTATGGCATATCAACCATGGTAGGTTATTTAATGCCAGATCCATTTTTATGCGAATAATCAACTCTATTTCAAATAATTCAGTTTAGCATGAGTACAGTTTAATTGTCAAAAACATTTCAATTTCAAGCTATTCAGTTTTGTTAAAAAGTTCTAATTCAACCAATTCAGTTTAGTATAAGTATAGATTTTGTTTACACGCAGTTAAATGTCAAAACAGTTCTATATTAAACAATTCAATTTAGCCTAAGTACAGTTTCAATGTCAAAACAGTTCCATTTCAAACAATTCAGTTTAGCATACAAAAACAGTTCCATTTCAGACAAATGAGTTTAGCATAATTACGCAGTTTAAATGTAAGTACACAGTTTAATTTTCAAAAACATTTCTATTTCAAGCTATTCAGTTTAATCAAAGAGTTCTATCAAGGTATCCAGTTTAGTCAAACAGTTTTAATTCAAACAATTCAGTTTAGCATAAGTCCGCAGTTAAGTTCTTTTTGACCCATAGATAGGACCTTATCAGGTGCTACCACTCCGAGCCAGAGTGGACCTGGGAACGATGCTAATGAAAGAATGATCCGCATTCCCCAAAACTCTAGCATCACTGAAACCTCACCATCAGATTATTTAGGGTCATATCTAGGACATTCGTTGTGAGCAGTCTTACCCCTCTGCAGAGGTGCTGTCAGTGTATTCTACAGCCTCAGCCAACTGGACAATACACTGAGTTAAATGTAAAAACAGTTTTATTTCAGATAATTCAATTTAGCATCAGTACGTAGTTTAGATGCCAAAACAGTTTTATTTGGAGCAATTCAGTTTAGCATAAATACGCAGTTTAAATGCAAAAAACAGTAAACACAAGAAACCACGGTTTAGTTCTTTTTGAAGCATACATAGGACCCTATCAGGTGCTCTCACTCTGGACAAGAGAGGATCTGGGAACGATCGCAGTAAAGGTGTGTTCTGCATTACCCAAAATTTTTGCATTACTGGAACCTCACCATCAGATTGTTTAGTGTCATATCCTGGACAATTTGGTTTGGTTGGGTTTATGTCATATCAACCATTGTAAGTTTTTAAAGCCAAATCCTCTTTATACATATAATTATACATATAAATATAAAGGATTTGGTTAGGGTTTTATGTCATATCAACTTTTATAGATTATCTAATGCCAAATCCTCTTTATATATATATACAAAATATATATGATTTGGTTTGGTTGGCTTTTATGGCATATCAACCATTGTAGGTTATTTAATGCCAAATCCTCTTTATGCATATATATCAAATATATATTATTTGGTTGGGTTGGGTTTTATGGCATATCAACTATTGTGGGTTATCTAATGTCGAATCATGTTTATACATACATATTAAATATACACGATTTGTAAACACATTTTGATTATAACATTTTAAAACGAACTCATCTTTTTTGAACGCAGTTAAATGGTTTCAAGTATTGCTATATAGCAGTAACAATTTAACATCAGTTATTTGTTTGCGCCCATTTAATTTGATATACATGATTAAGTTTGACGGTAATTTCATTTTTAAATAAACGAGAACTAATTTGATTGCACATTAGTATTGCTATTGTTTCTACACAGTTAAATGGTTTCAATTATTTCTATCTAACACTAATAATTCTTTTCAATATTAATCATTTGTTTGCACGCTGTGAAGTGCTTACAAGAATTGCTATTTAACACAAACTATTTTATTCAACATCACTCATTTATTTGCACACAGTTAAATAGTTCAAAGCACTGTTATGTATCACCAACAATTCAATTAAATATTTGTCATTTGTTAACACAGTTTAATTATCAAACACTTCTATTTCTAACAATTCAATTCAGCATAAGTCATGTGTTTGCACTCCGTTTAAATATCAAACAATTCTATTTGACCCATAGATGATATTGGAATATTACTTCGGGCCAGAGTGAACTTAAAAGTGATGGGGTGTTTTGCATTCCCCCAAACTCCAACATTACTGGAGCCTCGTCATCAGATGGTTTAGTGTCATATCCAGGACACTCTTTGGGGGGGGGGCGTCTTACTCCTCTGCAGAGATGCAGTCGGTGTATTCTACATACCCAGCCGACTGGTGTGAGGTATTTGTTGAGTGATAAGATGTTAGTGCATGTGACACTCGAAAAAAAAAACAGATATAAATATAGCTGTTCAACTCTAGGAGAATAAATTTTGGGATTAATCAGGAGGTGGATGATACAGGGGAAACATTTGTACACTTGGACATCAATTCGCTTTTTGTTAATTCAGCTCTGTATTTCCAATATGTTTCAAGATAGATAGATAGATAGATAGATATATACATACATACATTGATGAGATATATATATATATATATATATATATATATATATATATATATATATATATAATTTGATTAGGACAGAAAGAGAATAATGGCAACTCTGAGCTTTCCAAGCAACAGAATTAAAGTTAACTTTATATAAATACACTACAGGGACCCAATACTTCTGGAGACCTCGGCGGGAATCTTTAGTATCTGCTGTTTTTTCTTCCGAACTTCTCTTTTTATACAAAACGTATCCTGTTTTACGTCATCAACCGACTTCTTTTGTTTATTGTTTATTATACTTATGTATTTTATAAATTCTAGTGGCTTGACATTTCCTCAAAAATTTCATATTATTTTATTTGATTTCATTTCTAAAACATTTGTTGTTCACTTAACTATCAACTCATTGCTGAGATGACATTTGCTACAATCACCAAAATATGCCAATCATTCTCTGCGCAAAGGTCGGACTTCGAATTTTCTTTTTTATTATCTCTCTCTCTCTCTCTCTCTCTCTCTCTCTCTCTCTCTCTCTCTCTCTCTCTCTCTTTATATATATATATATATCGAGAGAGAGGGCAAGGGAGAGACATTTTACTTTCTTTATTTCACTATGGTCGTTCTGTTACATACATTCAGCAGCAATGAACATGTACCGTACACTTAAATGGGTGACCACTTATTAACAACAAATACGTTTCAGTAGCCTAAGGTTCGTATAACATAATTAGCAAAATTTGCTTAATAAATAATTTGTAAAGTGAATGCACACATGTTTGTCGTGCAAGCCATTGTTCGTAATTTAGATCTTTCCTTGAAGCCTGGATTTATATCAACCATTAAAACGATTTGTGAAACAGGAAAGATAACAAGTCAATTAAAAGCATGAATATTTTCTTTTTCTTTTAAGATTCGCAGATTGAAAAGGGAATCAGTTCTGCCAGGATGAATTCTGTTCACTTTGAATTGCGCATCAGTCCGGCATAGGGAGTACATCTTTTAAAGAACGCCTGCTGGGGGTGATTAGAATACGCTGACTGTATCCTCTACGGAAAGGTAAGACCCTCTAAAAAGGAATGTCCTGGTATGACACTAAACTGTATATGATGGTGAGGCCCCAATGCTGCAGCTCGGGTGAGTATAAAATACCCCTTCATTGCCATTACTCCCAGGTTTAGAGTACCTATTAGGGTTCCATCTATGGACCAAATAGACCTGTTTGAATTTTTTTGTTGTTGTTGTTTTAGATGGGATTACTTGATATCATCTAATCATTGGCAAAAAAAGATCTACTCAAAAAAGGCACATGTAAACGTACAGTGTACGAAATTCTCTGACCTTTAGGAATTAAATAATCCCAGATGGGTTGACATGCCGTTAAAATCAATCAATCTTGCATAGATTTTATAACTTATGTCAATTCAAATGTGTGACATGATGTTGGGCATTCGTTGTGTGGGTGTGGGTGAGTGCCAATCAGAGGATCCCTTTGTCTGTTTTGGCGCAAAACCCACCCAAAGGGCTTGTGTGCGAGATCTCCCACGAGACCGGAAGAAGACGAGGGAAGGCAAGGTCCCAGAGCAGAACAGGACAGTCAACAGAATAGGGCAGTCAACAGAAGAAAGCAGGAGCTAGGGCTGGTGGACTTAGAGGCCGGGTTTGCCAACGCGAGATAATGTGTCAGCGTTCCTGGTGGCTTTGAGGGAATTTCGCTCGAATACACGCTCACGATAGCCTACAGAAGCACAGAATGCTAGGAAAGTGTCACAAACTTCTCCCTTCTTGCGCTTGGAGTTAACCGAAGTCAGTGTTTGTTTGTTCACTTTTCTTCCACCCTCTCGATTGGGTATGTTGTGTTTTGTGTGTTTGTGAAGAAATGTGAAATACCCTTGGCCGAAGATGAGAGAAACCACTAGACGATCGGATGGCCATGAGTGGTTTAAGAGGCTGAGATAGTGGGGGTCGGCCAGCGGGTGTATTTTAAAAAATGTCAAGTGGCCTTCAACTTATTAAATCAACAGTTAGATAATTACCTGAGTCCTTGTGTCGTTAAAATACTTGATACTGTTTTTACCGTGGTTGCTTATAAGTATTATCGATTTAACAAATCGTTCTTTAATTTCTTTAACTAAAACCTACTCGTTGGAAAAAAAAATATTTGGAATCAAAAGGCGATTGCCAATAAAAGCTTGGAATCTGATTTTTTTTTTTTTTGCTTCTAACTGAGAGTTTCACGCATTTCTCATCTAAGGTATGTTCATGACTGGTCAGTCGCTAAAAAGAATCAAAGTATCCCATGAGACCTAACAGGAGAATTTTGATTATACACAGTGTTTCCGAAAATGTCATCATTAACTATGAGGGGGTTTCTTTATGATTTTAAAGTCTCTATCGGTTCACCATCCTCATCAACACATAATTGGAATCTTCCCTAACTGGTCTCTGTAATATCAATTCTGATTTTCTAATAAAGTTACTCCCATGAGTGGGAGATTCCAAGAGATTCTTAAGGGTGATAATATTCTTTAATCAAACTGTACATTTCGTAATAGCTTTGATGATTAAAAATTTTCCTATTTTTATCGTTGAATACGTTTATCTTGATGTAATAGTCAAGTTCTCGTCCCAACCAAGGAGGCTTATGGTTAAGTTTGGTTTCTTTGTTTAGTGACATATCAACCTTCGTAGGTTATTTAATGCCAAAGCCATTCTCCTAGAAGAAAAGCAGTGATACTATTTAACCCATAGCTAAGAAGATAAGGGGGTTCATACCTTTCCCAAGGGTATTTGTCCAAAAGTGAACATAATAGCGCGACTGGAGTTCGAACTCGCTTCCTACGATTTCGCAATCCTTCCCTTTAACCTTTACACCACGAGAACACCCACTCAGGTTGAGTGCATTTCACATAGTACTAATACCCCTGAGAAAGGTATGAATCCAATTATTCTCCCTCCAGCTATGGGTAAATAGTAGGGTAGACTGAGTTCTTCAGCCTTGGTGAGACAATTAGACTAGGAGAAGGAAAACTCTGAATTCAAACCTGTTAAACTCCGCTTAAAACTTGACCTTGTGTCATAAGCTACCCGAGCGGAGGGGTTGGGTAAAAGTGGATTCGGTACATTATTATTATTAATTTACACATTTGAGAGTTTTTCACACCAGCGTTAACTGATGGTTTTCCACTGGTGTTTGAGGGACAACAAGTCTCCTCAGGTTTCCAGGACTCTTCTTAGTATTCTGGTCAATCTCAACTATGCTTTAGTGTGGATACTCTCCATTCGTCCTCTTATTTTCAAGTCCTCCAGTACTTGTACCAATCCTTTGGTGGTTGTACTGGGCACACCAATGACAATTGATATGAGTTGTTACTTTTGCGGGCGTCTTTCTAGATCTTGGTAGTTTTCTCCTTCATCATTCAGGTATTCTTGCCTCTTGTAGAGATTTACTCTCTGCTGAACTGCTTTGTCTTGGATAGATGTGAGACGTTTGGACAAAAATTCATGAAACCCATCGTGACCTGGTGCCTTCTAATTTGCTCATTTTTTGAGTTATTATTATTATTCACTCATTAGAGCTTTTCACATCAGCGTTAGCCGATGGTTTTTCACTGGGGTCTGAATGACAGCAAGTCTCCTCAAGTCTCCAGGACTCTTCTTTATTATTATTATTATTATTATTATTATACTCCTTTGAGAGTTTTCCACACCAGCATTAGCCGATGGTTTCTCTCTAGTCTAGGGTGTTTGAATGACAGCAAGTCTCCTCAAGTCTCCAGGACTCTTCTCAGTATTCTGGCCGATCTCAACAATGCTGTAGTTTGGATGCTCTCCGCTCGTCCTCTTATTTCCAAGTCCTGAAGTTCCTGTATCAATCATTTCGTGGCTGTATCGAGTGCATCGATTACAAGTCGTATCACCGTCACTTTACATTTTTATTATTGTTATGATTAAATAAAGGTCTAGAGTCGCAAATAACTTTGGGAAGAGTCTCTGTGACGTAGTGGCTTGTGTGCTGGACTAAACCACGCTATTGCATCCACTTTAAGACTAATACCCTCGGGAAAGGCATGAACCTACTTATTCCCTCCACCTGCAACGAGTTAAATTGTATCGCTTCTGGTCTTCAACAAAGATGTCTTTGGCATTAAATAACCAACCAAAGGTTGTTGCTACAGACCAGAACGTCAGCCATTACGCTACTGGGGCACATTTTTCATATATTATACACAAAATACGTTAACTTTCTATACTACCCCACCACACACACACACACACACACACATATATATATATATATATATATATATCCCATTCGCATAATGGTTAACACGTTCACCAGTGGTCCGGGGGATCGGGGTTCAGACCCAGGTCAAGTCATATCAGAGATTAAAAAAATATTACTTGATGCCTCCTTGCTTAACACTCAGCATTATAATGTACGGATCAAGGGTAAGTAGAGCAATCCAGGTAAATGAGTTGCACCCTCTCTTACACCTCACTGTAGTAGCTATTTGAAAAGAAGCCTTCGGGTCCCTCTCGACAACGGTCGGCCAACCTATATATATATATAATATCAATAATGAAATTTTCTATGTGTATAAATAAAGAGTTCTCGATACCAGTGATCAACCATATAAGTATTCAAGACAGGATATCTTAGAGTCAACTGTGCTTCGTCCCGTGATTACATTGGCGAGAAACTGACCATCAGAAAGCACTGTTTACTCTACCTCTACGCTACCCTAATATATATATATATATATACATATATATATAACACATGAAATCATTTCACCGTCGAAAGTTTAAAATCCAAAACTAACATAGAGGTTTCTATTCCACCGACATACATTTTCTTACTTGTAACTTTTGAAACGTGATGAAACCAACTATTTCTTTACCCAGTACCCTCGCCAGTCATCTTGAATATTCTGATTGATGGAAAAGATCGAGTGAGGCCGATAGAACAGAAAATCTTCATGAATTATGTGCAGAGCTATATTGGAAGAAAATTGTGTTTCGGCAATGTTACAAGGCACGATTAACATAATTGTTTTCGTCCAAGGAAATGAAATCGTGGATCCGAATTTAATCCCCAATGAGGCTGTTTGCGTTTCACTTGGCACAAATGTCCTTGGAAAAGGATAAAATCAACCTCTTCTCCACTCCTAGAATCAACCTCTTCTCCACTCCTACTAGGCTGAATTATTTAGCTTTGGTAATTTAACCGGTCTAAAAGAAAGAAAATTCTGAATTCAAATCAGCTTTACTTACGAATGGTGGGAGGTATGCTTTCTGCTTGAAACTTAGTATTGCTGAAGCTTACCACGCAACTGTCTCTACCACCAGATATGCTGTTGTTTAGCTGATAAAAGCATTTTAACGTATTTCATAACATATTCAAATATCTAAGGCTCTGGAAATATACAACGTCCTCGACCACTGAATAATGCCGCCAAATATCCTTCTAGTACAATTTACATGTTAGCGACAATTACCAAAATAAAGCTGATAAAATCTTAAAGAGTAAAAGAAAAGTTTAGAAATTTTGACTTGTGTTTACATCTGGGTTTTTTTTCCTTGAGAAGATCATTAATTAGATTGATAAATACTAAAACAATAGAATTTGTTTGTTTGCTTGTTTGTTTGGGCTTTGTTTTGGTTTTTATTTTATTTTATTTTGTTTTTGCTTTTGTTTTTTGTTTTTTTTTCAAACGATACAACGGACGTTTCTTTTTTCTTTTTCTTTTCATCTTTTTTCTTTATTTTGTTATTTATTTTTACCTCAAATTTAATTGGAACAATTTAAAGCATTTTAATTTTAATTGCTTGCTACAGGGCATTTTTGAGAAAATGGAACTAACGTTTGATTTCACTGTCGTCCACAAAGAGATCTGTATACATTATTATACAAAAAAAAAACAGTTAAAAATTATTTTGTGCCACAAATTTTAATGAAATTTCATTGGCTTAGACACACATAGGAAGTGATTATTTTCATCATTCACTGTAGTCAAAGTTTCCCTAGTTGTAGCGAAAGGTTACTAGCAAAAATTCAAAGAAATTTCCTGGGATTTTTTTTTTTTTGGTCGAGGGAATTTGTATTTCTGAGGATTTTCTTTTAAGAAATTATGACTCGTCACTCCAAGTAAGATAACTTGAGAACAATCAACAAGAAAAATAATCGCTTCCTTCGTATGTCTAACCAAATGAAGTTTCATCAAAATTTGTTTCAGTAAGAGAAAACGGCTCAGTTTTTCGGTCTGTTTTTCTTTTGTCAAATATTATATATTTATATGCATGTAGAGACCAATATTATATATATATATATATATATAGAGAGAGAGAGAGAGACCAAAAGACCAATGAGGGGTAAAGCATATTAAGGTAAACACACTCTGAGAAAAAGGGCGGAGTGACCTCCATATAAACCCATAACCAACTGAAAACCATTCAAACTCCAAATACGAGTGAGTTCAAGTCTCATTGAATACCCCATTAACAAGGCCTTGTGCCACATATGTTTTCTGACGAAAGTAAGAAGCTAGAAACATACACGTATGTAAGAACGAAATAGATAAATAAATCTTTAAAAATTCAAATCGCTTTGTGGATCAACTCATTTAAAAATAGTTCTTTCTCTCTTTGGACCTACAACAAAAACTGTTATATATATATATATATATATATATATATATATATATATATATATATATATATATATATATATATATATATATATATAGTCCGATGATTGCATAGGCAAGAAACTGACATTCATTAAGCACCGTTGACTCTACGTTATCTATCTATCTATCTATCTATCTATATATCTGTTGATAGACGGATAGAAACAGACAGTGAAAATAGATAGATAGATAGATAGATAGATAGATAGATAGATAGATATAATCGACTTTACTGTATTTATAATTAAACAATACTCAATATCGGTGATAGAGAATACCCGTTAGGATATCGTAGACAAAGAATCAGTGACGCTTCTTCCTGGCGGTATGTCACTAATGCGATCACCATATATATATATATATATATATATGTGTGTGTGTGTGTGTGTGTGTGTGTGTGTGTGTGTGTGTGTGTGTGTGTGTGTGTGTGTGTGTATACAGACCGCTGGCTTCAATGGGAAAAATGCATCTAAATGGGGCGCCCGCAAGACACTATGAGTAATTTATGATTGGTGAACTAACTGCTCACAAAAAAAAGAAACGCTACTCTCGACACAATAAAGACACAATTTCGAGGCTTTTCGATTCACCGAGACATTCAAACGAATCCAAAAATTTCGACTTTTAGTTGAAAATTCGATGAAAATCTATCGGATGAAATTTCAAGAGATTTTGTGACTGAACTGAAAGGAAGAGAAACGGAGAAGATTTTTTTAAATTTGTTTCTTGTGAAAAACGGAAATAAAATAAATTATAAGTGACTGGAATTGACTAAAATAGATGGAAATATTTTCAAGAATCAGTACGACGTTGTCTATGGTAAACAACTCTTATTCGTGACAGTCGGCTTGAAAAGAGGAAAATATCGGAATTTAAATTATATTTTAGAAGGCAACGTGACACGACAAAATCGACCACAACTACTTGCTTCAAGGAAAAACATTCAAAATACTCTCAACTTTCAGAAGTTTACATTTATATATCTTATTCTTTAAAAACTTCATTATATATATATATATATACGAGGTGCAGTCAATAAGTTTACAGACTTTTTTGTACAGGCATTGAAAATTGTTGTAAACTCTTGAAAATTCACTATGTTATTGCTATACATCTTATGAGATGAATGACCAATTTTTATGATTTCAGCTTCAAATGAACAGCTACAGCAGAAATTCGAATACACCCTACTAAAGCCTGATTATCACAGCTGGTGAATTTCAAAAATGCAATCTGGACGTGAGAACACTTTAGAAGAACGATACGCAATAAAATTCTATTTTAAACTTGGAAAAAATGCCATGCGATGAAAGCTGGATCTACTGCTATGACCCAGAGACCAAGAAACAGACTTCCCAGTGGAAGCATGCCGGCTCTCCCAGACCCAAGAAGGCCAGACAAAGCAAATCCACCCACAAACTTCTGATGATCGCTTTTTTTGACAGCACTGGCATGATCTATATGCACTGGGTTCCCACTGGACAGACAGTCAACAAGGAATACTATGTTGAGGTTTTAAGGGAGTTCAGGAAGAGATTCCGTCGGAAGAGGCCAGCACTCTTCAAATCAGGTCAGTGGGATTTCCACCAGGACAATACACCAGTCTACAACTCCATCCTTGTCACAGACTATTTCACCAAGATGGGGATTAAGACAGTTCCTCACCCTCCCTATAGTCCAGACGTTGGTCCCTGTGACTTTTGGTTATTCCCTAAGCTCAGAGGCTGTCGTTATGATAGAATTGAGGAGATGAAAGAGGCTGTGACGAAGGTCATTGACACGCTCACACTAGATGACTTCCATGGGGCGTTCAAGAATTTGTTGGAACGGTACGAGTGCATTGCAGCCAGAGATTACTTCGAAGGAGACTAGAGTTTCATCAATAAAAGTGCCCATACGAAAAAATGTCTGGAAACTTACTTAATGATCCTCATATATATATATATATATATATATATATATATATATATATATATATATATATAAGGATATACACACACACACACACACACACACACATATATATATATATATATATATATATATATATATATATATATATATATATATATATATATATGGATTAAACGAATATAATGTCCAATTTTCCAGATGAATGTTTTAAACATTAATTAAAGTATAGCCTTTCTTTTTGTTAAGGAATGATACAATAAATAATAATCTTTTTCTTTTAAATTATAATAATCTTCTTCGGTATTTAACCTTATGTTAGTTCCAACAAAAAAATATATTTGATATGTTTTACTCAATGTGTTTCATAAAAGTATCAATACATGTACAACAGCAAAATCCATTCCAAGTTTTTATGGGAATGATAAATTGAATAAAAGAAGTTTTAGCGGGAGGGGGGGTCTTCGTTTTCGAAGTAAGGGTTTCAGTTTAAAGGATGAGCGTCTTTTGTCAATAGAAAGGGGGTCATCTTCCCTCTCGATAATTCCCATGCACACGCAGTTCAATTGGCTAAAGATCTCTTAAAGAAGCTCAGTCGGGAAAAATTGCTTCATCCTCTATATTCCCCCGACATTGCTCTTTCTTATCATTGCTAGTGTAGTGGATTTCAGAATTATTTTGATGGCCTTAGGTTGATATCAAGAAAAGTGGTTAAGCATTAATTGATTCCATATTTTACAAGTGTGACATCTATAAACTTGTTGACAGATAGAAAGAGCTTCTACAAAACAAATGATTAAAAATTTCTATAGACATAAGTTTTCCAATCATGATATCTACACTAAAATCGAGCATTAGATTCGTTCCTACCTATATATAGAGCTTACATTATACGGGGTGTCTCAATTTACATGGGACTTTTGTGACTGCGAATAAATCTACTGATAATAATGCTGTATTCGTTTTTGTTTCAGATTTGAAAATAGCATACTATAACAACTATTAATTTTTGATTACAATGCTTTGGCCTAGAGAGGAAAAAATATTTAGTTTCACTACTTACGTGGACACGAAATCATTCAAAACTGTTTCAAAATAGATGCAACCCATTAATATGATAATGATTTATTACTGAGACAAGAAATTCAAAAAAAGATTGCATGTCCTGGAAGCTGATATAATAACAATTAAAGAAACATTGATTTAATATCTCTTCCTGAAAGGATGCCTTTTTTTTCAGAACATGTTCCAAATGACCGTTACTGAATTTGTCTCAGTAATAAAACATTATCATTGCCCAGTCGGCTAGAGCTGTAGAATACACTGACTGCACCTCTGCAGAGAAGTAAAATTCCTCCCCCCAACGAGTGTCCTGGATATGATATTAAACAATCTGATTGTGAGATTCCAGTAATGCTGGATATTTGGGGAATGCGGAGCACTCTTTTATTGCCATCACTCCCAGGTCCACTCTGGCCCGGAGTGGTAGCACCTGATAGGGCCCTATCTATGGGTTAAATAGAACTAACGGCATACTTATGCTAAACTGAATTGTTTGACTAAACTGAATAGCTTGGAATAGAAATGTTTTTGACAATTAAACCGTACTTACATTTAAACTGTGTATTTACGCTAAACTGAATTATTTGAAATGGAATTGTTTTTTGACATTGAAACTGTACTTACACTAAACTGGTTTGTTTAATATAGGACTGTTTTGACATTTAACTGTGTGTAAACAAAATCTGTACTTATACTAAACTGAATTAGCTGAATTAGAACTGCTTGACTAAACTGAATAGCTTGAAATAGAAATCTTTTTCACAATTAAACTGTGCTTACATTTACACTCCGTACTTATGCTAAACTAAATTGTTTGAAATAGAACTATTTTCATAAAAATGGATTTGGCGTTAAATAGCCTTCAAAAGTTGATATGCCATAAAACCCAACCAACCAACCAACCAAATCATGTCAATGGATTGCATCTATTTTGAGACACCCTGAATATATAGTTTATATTGCATTCGTTCCAACTACATAGTTTAACAGTTTTGTAAATAGATTTTTATACTTTAATCATCCTAACTGGTTTTAGCCGTCGGTCATCATCAGATGTGGTTATTTTAAAACAATTTAGATTTCTAAACTGAGAGACTTAAAAATGCTTGTAGATTAGCGTTTGCATGTGTATGAAAATCACACTATTTAACGGCATTTTACTCGATAATGAGAAGCTTGGTTGGTATTTTAAAATATTTTTAAATTTGAAAATGATTTTAACTGTTTTTATTATTTGTTGTTGTTTTTTTTCTCGAAAACGTCATTAAGAAGGAAAGTCTGTCTATAATAGTTACTGTTTAATGGCATATCAACCCTTGTTGGTTATTTAATGTTAATTTTTCAATACCATTCCTAGATTTTGATTTATATTCTTATTGTTTATTTCAGGGTTTCCAGTTCTTCATTTTTGGCACATATTTTGATATCATCTATGTACATAAGGTGATAAATCTTTGTCTGTGGTTTTGCAAATTTGTACCTCCTATGCACTTCGTAATGTTATTGAGTGGTATTATTGTAATAACTCGTCTAATTCTTTTTTAGACTAACTAGACATGCAGGACACTGCTGGAGAAGTAGGGACGAGCTCATAAGTGATGTACTCCTGTGGACCTCTTCACATGGCCGAGCAAAAGCAGGGTGACCAGCTCGAACCTACATAGAGCAGCTCTGTGCCGATACGGGATGTAGCCCTGAGGACCTGCCGGAAGCAATGGACAATAGGGAGGTGTGGCGAGAGAGGGTCAAAAATATCCGTGCTGATAGCGCGACATGATGATGATGATGATGATGATGATTTGTAATAACAAATTGTAGAGGCGAGATTGAGTCTCCCTGGAAGATGCGTCTTTGAATTTTCACCTCTGCTTGGATTTGTCCTTCTACTGCTAATTCGAAGTTTTAGTTTTTCTTGGCTTTCGAGATGAGATATATAACTGTCGGATATTTTAAACATTTTATCACATTCTATTATCCAGTTTACGGGAATATATCATTGGCCGTTTTGTAGTCCACCTACGTCAAAACTACATTTTTCCGACTTTTTTTCACCTCCTTGAGGATGTGTTGATCTATATATTCATATTTACCAACCCCTCCGCTCGGGCAGGATATGACACAAGATCAATCTTTGAGAGGAGTTTAACAGGTTTGAATTCAGAGTTTTCCTTCTCCAAGACTAGTTGCCTCACCAAGGCTGAAGAACCAGTCTGCCCTACTATTTACCCATAGCTGGAGGGAGAATAATTGGATTCATATCTTTCCCAAGGGCATTAGTGCTATGTGAAAATGCAATCAGTCACGTCGAGGATTTGAACTTGTGTCGCCGTGTCCATTTCCTACGACGATAACCATTACACCACGGCTACCTATTGATCTATATATAGTTGGTCGTCTGTTCGTCTTGTTCCCTAACGGCATCCTTTCTGTTCTACCGGAAAAGGTACTCGACATACAAACGAGTGATAGAGTTCTTCTTTTATTTGTCATTATAATTATTAGTAGTAGAAGTTGTAGTAATAGTTGTAGGAGTAGGAGTAGAGATAATAATAATAATAATAATAATAATAATAATAATAATAATAATAATAATAATAATAAGGGAAAAGATTTACTACTCGCTAACAAAACACAGATTGTTCCCTGACGAACAGAAAGGATGCTGCAAAGGATCCAGAGGCACAGCAGAATTATTCTACATAGATCAACACATCCTAAATGAGAGCTAGACAAGACGGAAAAATCTAGCTATGGCCTGGATTAACTACAAAAAGCCATATGATATGGTTCCACAAAGCTAGATAATACACTGTCAAAAAATGTACAAAATATCAGATGAAGTCATAAACTTCATCGATAAAACCATGAAAACCTGGAGAGTGGAATTGACAGCAGGAGGAAGAAGATAAACTGAAGCAAAGATCCAAAGAGGTATTTTCCAAGGAGATGCTCTATCACCCTTATTATTCATAATTGCCATGATGCCACTTAACCACATACTCAGGAAATGCACAGTCGGATACAAACTCTGCAGATCACAAGAAAAGATCAATCACCTAATGTACATGGATGACATTAAACTATTTACAAAAAATGAAAAAGAACTGGAAATTCTCATACATGCCGTTAGAATATACAGTCAAGACATAGGAATGGAATTTGACGAAGAAAAATGTGCCATGCTCGTCATGAAAAGTAGCAAATGACATATGACTGACGGAGTGGAACTACCAAATCACGACAAAATTAGAAAGTTCGGAGAAGAGGAGACCTACAAATACTTGGGTATCTTGGAGGCTAACACCATCAAACAAGTGGAAATGAAAGATAGGATCCGGAAAGAATATCTCAGGAGAACTAGAAAACTACTCGAGACAAAACTCTCCAACAGAAACCTCATCAAAGGAATGAATACCTGGGCTGTGCCCCTCGTTAGATATTCAGGACCCTTCCTCAAGTATACCAGAGATGAACGAAAACAAATGGATCAAAGAACAAGAAAATTAATGACCATGCATAAGGCATTACATCCCAGAGACGACGTTGACAGACTATATGTACCAAGAAAAGAGGGAGGAAGCGGACTCGCCAGCATCGAAGACAGCCTTGGCGCATCGATACAACGGCTCGAAGACTACATAGAAAAACACGAACGAGGACTAATTACAGCCATCAGAAACGATACGGACAACACGATAGACGATAGAATGACAACTAGGAAACAAAAATGGGAAAAAAACAACTCTATGGCCGCTTTAGACGACTAATAAACAATATCTCACACCAGAAAACCTGGACCTGGCTAAGAAAAGGAAACCTTAAGAGAGAAACGAAATCCCTCCTAATGGCAGCACAGTACAACGCCAGAAGGACCAATCATATCAAAGCGAGAATAGATAAGACACAACAAAACAGTAAATGTAGGCTATGCGATGACAGAGACGAAACGAAATCACATAATAAGCGAATGCAGCAAATTAGCACAGAAGGAGTATAAGGCGAGACACGACTGGATCGGCAAGGTGATCCAGTGGATCACCTTGTGCAAGAAATTTAAATTTGACCATACTAACAAATGGTATATGCGCAACGCAGCACCTGTCCTAAAAATGACACGCATAAACTCCTATGGGACTTTAACATACAATCGGATCAACTAATCCCGGCCAGAGGACCAGACCTAATAATAATCAACAAAAAAAGAGCATTTGCAAAATTGTCGATTTGCTGTCCCGGCGGACCACAGAATAAATCTGAAGGAATGTGAAAAGAAGAATAAGTACCTCGACCTTGCAAGATAATTGAAAAAGCAGTGGAACATGAAAGTGGCGATTGTATCAATTGTGATTGGTGCTTTTGGCACAATAACAAAAGGTTTATTAAAAGGCCTGGAGGACTTGGAAGTTAGCGGATGGGTAGAGACTATCCAAACGACAGCATTGATGAGAACGGCCAGAATCCTGAGGCGTGTCCTGGAGACCTGAGGAGACTTGCTGTCACTCAGACCACAGTGAAAAACCATCAGCTAACACTCATATGAAAAACTCTAAAGGAGTAAATAATGATAATAATAATAATAAAGTGAAAAGACAGATAAATATCTGGACCTTGCCTGAGAACTAAAAACAGTTATGGAACATTAGGGTGACGTTGATACTAATTGTAATTGATGAACTTGGAACAATCCCTAAAGGCTTAATAATAAAATTCTAGAAGACTTAAAAATCAGAGGAGACGGAAAGACCGTCCAGACTATAGCATTATCAAGATCGGTAAAAATACCTTGAAAAGTCCCGGAAACTTGAAGAGACTTGCTATCACTCAAATTCTAGTGAGAAACCATTAGCTAAAGATGGTGTGAAAAACTCTCATAGTAATAATTATACAGTATATATATATATATATAAGTTAGGATAGCATAGACGCAGAGTCAACAGTATTTGGTGAATGTCCCTTTCTAGCTCATACAATCAACAAATTGCATAGGTGAGAAAATAAAAGTCAGCAAATGTCATTGAGCCTCTACTTATGTTATAAAAACTTATATATATATATATATGTGGTATTGTGACTCGTACCACGTGACTTCCGGTATCTCGGAAGTATAAAAGACGTCGTGTTTCTTAAGCACAGTCAGTACTGAAAGATCTCGGTCAGTAGTAAAACCAACTTCGGACGTAACACCCACAGCGCGAGACTTATAATATTTGTTGGACTGTACCACTTCAGTTAATAAATAATTAACTCTATTTCACTGGGTATCTCTTCCTTACCACGATACAATATCAATAAGTCACGCTACTAGCACGGAATTCCTCACCTCTCTCTCTATCTATCTATCTATCTATCTATCTATCTATCTCCATCCCTATCATCCATCACTCCCAGCAGGTCCTCCAATAACATTCTGAGTCCACAAAGAGTTCTAGCTGGTCAGCCAACAATGGCATGTCCATGTGTAGGGGTCCATAGAAGAACGTCACTTATGAGTTCATTTTTGCTTCTCCAGCAATGTTCTGCATGTCTTGTTCATCTTACTTGGATGGTTTTTGAGATGGGTGGTAAGTGGCTGTACAGTTGTTGTTTCGTGGGGTGCTGCTTTCAGGATTTGTTCAACATAACACGCAGCATTCTTGTTCAGTTCCTGTCTCGCTTTTTCTCAATGCGTTTTGTCAGCGTCCATGTGGTCTATCCATAGAGTAGTACCGATACAGCCGTAGCTTGGAAGAAATCCCGTTTTATTTTATCAGATAGATCAGACTTCCATATGAGCGATAACTCATCGATAGCAGTCCACGCTTTCACTAGATGCATATTAGCATCACTTTCAGTAGATGAGACACTGTTGTCGAGGTATATGAACTTGCCAAATAACTTCAGAGGACGGTTATTTAGAGTGGAGATGGCTCCTTCTCGTTTAAAACGCATGCACTCCATTTTGTTTGCGTTCACGTGGAGGCCAATATCTCCAGCTGCCTGCTCCAGGCTATGCAGGAGGGATTCGGCTCAGGTAGGTGTATTTGTAAGAATCACCATATCATCTGCATAATCTGCGTCCGTTATAGTTTCTGCGGGATATCGTCTGCTTCTTGCCTATTTTAGTTCGGAGTCTTGTCAGATTATGAATAAATATGGTGTAAATCTATCTCCTAGCAGAACTCCAGCAACAATGTCGAAGAAGTTTATGTTTCCATCCGGTGAGCGAACCTCGACTTTCATGTTTCTATAGAGCATCGTTATGGCTGTAACAATATATATATATATATATATATATATATATATATATATCTTGTAAGATACATTAATTTGCATGTTGTATAAAGAAACCGGAAAGAAAAATATATATGAATGGATGAAAAAAATATATTTTTCTTTCCGTTTTTTTATACAAAATATCTGTCTGATTAAACCTCATACCTTACTCAAATTAACTTGCATATAAATATAGCCGAGTCTCGTAACACAGATGCACATATCAGACACTTAGTGAAAATCGAACTCACTACACTATTAAATTGTCCCGAGGCCAACTGACTTCCTGACATAACAGAATAGTTACTCTTAATTGAAATTTCTTGATTGTAGGGATCTTAATTGAAATTTTTTAATCGTGGGGATCTTAATTGAAATGTTTTAATTGTGGGGATCTTAATTGAAATTTTTTAATTGTGGGGATCTTAATTGAAATTTCTTAATAAGAGGGATATTAATTGAAATTTTTAATCGTGGGGATCTTAATTGAAATTTTTTAATTGTGGGGATCTTAATTGAAATTTCTTAATGATTGGGATCTTGATTGAAATTTTTTAATTTGGGGGATCTTAATTGAAATTTTTTAATTGTGGGTATCTTAATTGAATTTTTTTAATTGTGGGGATATTAATTGAATTTTTTTAATTGTGGGGATCTTAATTGAAATTTTTTAATTGTTGGGATCTTAATTGAAATTTCTTGATTGTGGATATCCAGATGATCGAACGATTGCCGATACAGAGAATGAAATCGATTAAACGAGTTCTAACCTCAGTTATTCAGCATTCTAAAAGGCAATCCATCTTCGGCATTCGATGAGTCACCTCTGAGATCCTTCCTTGATGATGGTATAATGTCACTGAATAAGAATTGTCTTTTATTAATGGGAGACAGGACGAACACCGTTAAGTTACCCCCAGAACTAAGAGATCACATTAATAGGATTTACTCGACATGGAGTCCCAATGATTAAATAAGTGACGGAAAATGGGTACGGCCAAGTAACTATTTTTACCCTGAAATTTATGCGATGTATGGCCACATCCATGAGAATGTGGGTTGGACAAAAATGTTGAGTCAATCTTCTAGATGTGATGAGCCGAGAAAATCAGCATTCGAAATATTGGTTTTTACTTGAGTTAGACCATACCTGGCACCAGTACGGTGGCGCATAGGGCAACGACTAAGGAAATGGAGACATCGTTAAGAGTTCGAATTCTGGAGGGAGCTGTTCGCGTTTTACTTCATGCAAATGCCCTTGGAAAAATTCGAATCCATCTATTTTTATCCCCAGCTATGGGTAAACAATAGGGCAGCAAGGTCTCTATATCCTTGGTACGGTAACCAGTCAGAGAGATGGAAAATCTGAATTCAGATCAGCCCTACACCGCTGAAAAATTGACCTTGTGTCACATCCTATCTGTGGTAGATGGATTAGATAAATACACACATGGCTCCAATGCGAAACTATATCAACTACCAAGTTCTGTGTATTTATTAAGTTGAACTAAATATATCACGATAGGTTTCAATAGATTGGTAGGAAGATCGTGTTACATTTGAAAATCCTCCCTATCAAACTTGACTCAATTTCAGATCCCTTGACACTGGTCCCCTTCCCCTGAAAGTTATTGATTTATACGACGTGGTACCGGAAATTATACACCCATGCAATATAAACTAAAAGCAAAAAATGCCCTACTTAAAACAATACTGCTTGAGTTCACTATAAAGTAATCACGTTGGAGCTTCACACACTTATCCCAACATTCCATCAACTTTTCTAAACAATCAGTAAAACTCTTATTTCGGGATCACAATCAGCGGCTTTATTAAGATCTACTTTATCTGTAATCGGTTCCACAGCCATTGTTATATATTGACCCTCGACTGAGCCGTCAATCAAGAGATGCACCTGTGTAAATAAGAGGAAGAACAGCGGAAGCCGGTGGACGTTAGAAAATAATATAACCAGGTGCCCGGGGCGGTTCGAGTCAGTTGGAGACAGGAAGTCGAAGTGAGAACCAGCTCCAGACAGAGGGCTTTGGGCCCTCAGTGACCCATGGTTGAGCAACCCTAAGCCAAGTTGAGAAAGATGTACTGCTATGGTCGAGAGAAGAATTTGGGGTCAATATGGCAGTCCGTCCTTGTCCACTCACCTATCACACACAACAAACATGACCCTTTCGAAAATAAAGTGTGAGAGATTAATATTTTCATAAAGAAGTGTGTTCGTTCGTTATTGAAGTCGTCATTATCAGTTGATTATGTTTCCGTGTATATTTGTATTACGGCAATACAACACTTGAAACATCATCTCTTCTCTGTCAGCGATTATATCAATTTGTGAAAAGGGAAGTCTCCGTAGCGTAGTAGCTAACGTGCTGGATGTCGACATCGTGGTAAGCGAGTTCGAACTCTAGTCGCGCTATTATACTCACTTTCGGACTAATACCCTTGGGAAAGGTATAAACTCCCTTGTCCACTTAGCTGTGGTTTAACTAGTACCACTACTGTCCTTCTACAAGGATTTCTTTAACATTAAATAACCCATGGAAGTTGAAATGCCATTAAATAAAGAGCCAAACCTAACTTTTGGAAAAAACAAAGTCTATGTTATGCAAAAAGAAAAAAAAAAGAATTCACAGTTGTCACACAACCTACTGAGGAACTTCACAGAGAGTTTCTGTTAACGCTTGCGCGGTAAAATCTTCTCTGATTGAGAACGCACAACAGAATATCGAGATATTCAAAATGGATGAATACTCATATATTCTTGTCATTATTTATAGGTATGCGTGTTTTTATTTTGTTTTTTTAGGGTGGGTATTTGTTTTTGTTTGCTTATTTGTTTGTTTTTTTTTGTTTTGTTTTGTTTTGTTTTGTTTTTCGCATATAAACTTCCCCCATTTAACGCACCGGTTGGTTAGGATCCCTTAGGAGTGAAAAGAAAAGGCACAACATTATATTAAAAATATGTTCTTAAGCTTTAAAGGAATTACACATTTATCTCCTGATAAGTGATCAATGGTTTATTTGAAAAATCTACGATCACCACGGTATAAAAGTTTTTCTGTGCATGAATCAGGAGCTTTGTTCAATACTGTGGTCAATGTAACTCTTCCAATGAAAATAGTGGTAGTATTACCATGAAAGTTTACAATCAAATAAAGCCGGTTTATTTTCAGCCCACTTGTTTGTAAAGGAAAATATATTTAAGGAAGCTGTTGAACTAAAACCGTAACAACGGCCCATTTTCTTCTGTGGTCTTTCTTCCTTTAGGTTCTGCTTCATCGACCGATTCACCCACCCAGTCACCGACCCCCTGGACCCGATTCTCTTCCGGTCAGTCAAGATAAAGCTGCACAAGTTTGATCGTGTCGTGAAAAAGAGAGGAAAAGATTAAATAAAAGAAGAGACAGTGTGTGTGTGTGTGTGTGTGTGTGTGTGTGTGTGTGTGTGTGTGTGTGTGTGTGTGTCAAAGAGAAACAGGGAGAACGAGAGTGAGAGATAGATAGATAGATAGAGAGAGAGAGAGAGAAGAAAAGTGAAGTAAAATAAAGATAGGAATAGAAAGAAAAAAAGACGAAAAGTGAAAGAAAAGAAAGGCAAGGACATGAGATGAGAGTAGGGGAGAGATAGAAATATCTTAAATGCAAAAGAAAGAAAGAAAGAAAGAAAGAAAGAAAGAAGGAAAGAAAGAAAGAAGTAATCCTAATAAAGAAAACTGGAGTTAAAAAAGAGAAAAGAAAGATAACCATGGAAAATGATATGTGTGAACCAAGAAGAAAAGTAAATCGAAAAAAAAGGAGGTTGAGAAAAGAGAAAAAAAGAGGAGAAATAGAAAAAGTAAAAGAGAAAGAAGGAGAGAGAGAGAAAAAGAGAAAAAAAAGAGTGAGAAAACAGGAGAAAGAGAATGAGAAGAAAGGAAGAGTGAAAAGTAAGAAAGAAAAGAGGGAAAAGAGAAAATTAGAAAAAGAAGAAAAGAGGAAAAAGAAAATGATGGAAAAAGTGAGAGAGAAAAGGAGAAAGAATTCAAGAGAAAAGGAAGGACAAAAAGTGAGAGAAAAAAGAAGAGAAAAAGAATGAGAAAAAAAAGAAGGTTCAGAAGTAAGAGAGAGAGAAAGAAGAGGAAAAAAAAGAATGAAAGAAAAGGAAAGGTGAGAAGTGAGAGAAAAGAAGAGAAGGTAAATAAGCGAAAAAGTGAAAGAAAAGAAGAAGAGAAAGAGGATGAGAGAAAAGTGCAAGTGAAAAATGAGAGAAAAGAGGACAAAGAGAAGAAGGAGAGAAAAAGAAGTGTGAGAAGTGCGAGAGAAAAGAAAAGAAAGTCAAAGGGAGAAAAGTGAGCGGGATGAGTGAGAGAAAAGAGAATAAAAAAACGAACGAGAGAAAAAAAAGGCAAATGATAAAAAAAGAAGAAAATGATTAGAGAAAAAGTGAAAGAGAAAAAGAGAAGAGAAAGTGAACGAAGAAGAAAGAAATTGGGAGAAAAGAAGTGGGAATGTGTAGACCAGCAGGGTTCGAGTCTCGGCTCGTTCCCGATCTTCCCCTCCCCTTATCCCCACTTTAATCGGCTTTCGAACTATTGACCTTGTGTCACGCCTTGTCTGGTGGGAGACATTGGCAAATAGAGTGTTCTCTACTTTGAAGAAGTAGAGTACTATTCGAGCCAAACGTTTAGAGTCCTTAATAGGGATTGCTCAGTCGGCAGGGTGGGGTGGGGTGTCTGTAGAAAACACCGACTGCATCTCGACAGAAGAGTAAGACCCCCCCCCAACGAGTGTCCTGGATATGACACTAAACAATCCGATAGTGAGGCTTCAGTAATGCTAGAGCTTTGGGAAATACGAAGTATCCCTTCATTGCCATCACTCCCTGGTCCACTCTGAATTGCTTGAAATAGGACTGTTTTGACATCTAAACTGCGAACTTATGCTAAACTGAATGTAACTGTTTTTGTATGCTAAACTGAATTGTTTGAAATAGAAGTGTTTTTATGTTTAAAAATGGATTTGGCGTTAATAATCTACAGTGGTTGATGTGCCATAAAACCAAACGAAGGTGAAATGGTTATCGTCGTAGGAAATGGACACGGTGACACGAGTTCAAATCCTCGACGAGACTGATTGCATTTCACATAGCACTAATACCCTTGGGAAAGGTATGAATCCAATTATTCTCCCTCCAGCTATGGATAAATAGTAGGGCGGACTAGGTTCTTCAGCCTTGGTGAGGCAACTAGACTAGGAGAAGGAAAACTTTGAATACAAACCTATTAAACTCCGTTTAAAAATTGACCGGGTGTCATATCCTGACCGAGCAGAGGGGTGGGTAAATATAATATGATAAAACTAAACGAAACTTAATGGAGAACCAAGGGAGTTATTTGTCTTAGAGTTAGTTTTATTTTTTTCAATCGACCAAGACTTGCCAATATCCAACAGCAGTCAAGATAAATCGGTTTTTGAACAAGCAGTACCCTCCACAACGAGCAGATTAAAAGGGAGGGTGAAATGAAGATTGGCGGAAGTCAAGGGTTGACAGGAAGTCGGCTCAGGAAGAAGAGAGGCAAAGAAGAAGAAAGAAAAAAACTATTGAATTGCGCTAGTAACTCGCTTAGTAAAGTTGTTTGCTCTCTAATCTAACTGTAAACAAAGATAGCTTGACAAGTCGGAATAAATACGACCATTTTGTAAGAACAGACAGACAAACTTATAAAATCTATGATAACAACAATGTCGTCGGGTTTCACACTAAATATTAATTCCTTAACTTTCGTCGCTAATATAAACAGGGTAATCAAAATCTTTTTCGTACACCGTCAATGGTGGCGTACGAGTCGACGTTTGAAGCCTGAACAAAATCTCTCCAAAACGAGGGATTCATTTACATGCAAAATTTCGGATATTAACTCCGCTGAATTAGTCGAAATTTTGTAGGCATTTTTTCAGGCTTAAAAGGTCAATACAATTTACAGAATGTAAAATCTGAATACTTAAATATAGAGAACAATATATATATATATATATATACATATATATATATATATATATATATAGTGAGCAAAGTTGGCGACCGTAGTCGAGAGAGACCAGAAGGCTCCCTTTTCAATAGCTACTACACCGAGGTGTAGAGGAGGGCGCTACTCTTTTCCCTGGATTGCTCCACTTTACTCTCGATACGTACTTTATATTACTGAGTGTTAAACATGGTGGTATCTAGTACCATTTTTAAAGTTTTTGGTATGGCACTTCCTGGGATTGAACCCAGGTCTCCCGGATCATTGGCGAACACTTTACCCACTAGACCAAATATATATATATATATATGACAGGATAAAAAAACTCATAATTTCACGTTATCGGTCTTCAGGTGTGATATTATTCAATACGTTAACTTATATATATATATATATATATATATATATATATATATATATATATATATATATATATATATATATATATATATATATATATATATATATATATATATATATATATATATACCTCCTCATGGCGTAATGAGAGGCAAATTAGAGAGTCCAATCCCAGCTATGGGTTAAATAGTACCATTACTGTTCTTCTAGAAGAATTGCTTTGGCATTAAATAACCTACAAAGGTTGATATGCCATTAAACAAAGAGAGTTCAATCTTCACTAGATACCACATCCGTCTCACTTTGTGCTAAAATAACCTAAGCATAAAACGTCCCTACTCGGGAGCCCTGGGTGATTTAATGGTTACGAAGCTAGTACAATCAAGCCTACACTATTGAGTTCAAATTTCATTGGGTGCCTCATTCATATGGCCTTGAGCCACATTTAAGCAAAAAGCTTTGTAAATTATTAAATAAATCCCAATTATAGTGTACTGATCATAAGTATTTGAACAACCACAAAGTCTGTGTTTCGTAGCTATGTTGGCTTTTTTCCCAGATATCTATGATCCTTCAAATCTTCCTGATATTTCTTGGATCCTTGTTAAAACATTTGGATACATTGATAAAGTTTGTTTAAATCGTTTCCATTGGTTGATTCTAACTTGCTTTAAAGTTGCGTCATTTACAACCATTAATTTAAGTTGATTCAACTAGTTTGCTAACTCTTCCAAATAACATTGTTAGATTGTTCCCATCTTCTTGTCGATTGATTCGGAACTAAATTTTACAAGCACAGAAAAAATACTTGATTTAATTCATTTAACAATTTAATTCAATTTATTTCGATATTTTTTCTTAAATTTAGCGTTGAGAACCAGAAAACCATTACGAAATACAAAGAATTGTTCATGAAAAGAAGAAATAGAATACAAGAATTTTATAGGATTCTTATTGGATTTACAGAAAAATTGCATATGACGTTAAGTGTCTCCTGGGTGCAGTAAAATGTTGGGTAGAGATATATCAAAAAGCACATTTTAAGGTTATGCCAGGGCAGAAGGACCTCCTAAATTAAGGTAAGTGTTCTATGTATGACACAAAACTGCATCTGATGGTGAAGTTCCAGACCCGGAGATCTGGAGAAGTACTCCTTCACTGCCATTACTCCCAGGTCCACTCTGACCTTTAAGAGTCTTATCTCCAGGTCAAATAGATTTGTTTGCAAGTTATTTGAACCGTGTGCAAATTTTAAAAAACTTTGAAAAAACAACACCGAAAATGTAACTATGAATATACAATGAACGCCATACACTCAGCTCTAAGCACGAAATATCCCTTGTGGGGTTGACTCACCGTTAAAATCAATTGATCAATCATTAACCAATCATAGACTAAGGCAAAGCCCAAAGAGGGATGTAGAATACCCCGACTGTAAGATCCCATCTCTAAGAGATGTCTTCTTGGGTATGACACTGAAATGAATCTAGTGGTGAGGTTCGATTATCATTAAAAGACGTAGATACTTGAAATTATATAATTTCTTGAAAAGATTTTGATATTAGATAACCCAGCAAGAGTTGACATACCATAAAATCAACCAACCAACCCGACCAATCATATAAAGAGTATATTCGAGTACAAATCATACCAAATAAAATAAATGTTCGTGAGTTTGCTGTAGAAGGGAACTAAACGTAACCAAACTATAAAAAAGTAATTTTTGGAAGATCGCTTCCAGGATATTCTCATAAAGTACGAATTATCGGAAAAAGTTGCAGGAAAATAAAATTCCTCAAGAAGCAAAATATGAGCAAACGGTCTAAGTTTGCGAGAAAATATGGAACGTAGACCATTTACCAATGCAAAAAAAAGTTCTTTAAACGCATTAATTGAGATTGGAACTATTTGGTAATATTCGAAGGCAGTGAAAGTGGAGTAGGAGGAATTGAAGGAAAGGGGAGTGGTATTAGTGTGTATTCAAATCTATGAAAGAAGTCGTTATAATCTGGCGTCGCTTCTCTGCTGATGGTATTGGCGTTTATGTTTCATAAATGGTATACAGGGAAAAAATATCAATCAAAGAAAATGGCGTCTTGCGTGGTTAAACGAGTTAGACTAGCAGCTCGTTAGTAGTGTGTTTGATTCTCTCTGGGTGCTCGATACTTAAGGCCTTGTGACGCACTAAGCTAGGTTTAGTAAATAACCACATCAATCATCGATTGGTATAACTGATATTCTATTTGTTGGCAATTAGTTTTATCATCTAAAATAGAATGATTTGAAACAGACTATGTCGGTAGGAGTCAGAATTCACAGACTGTTTCTCTTGCAGAGGGATAAGACGTCCCTCTCGCAGCAAAAGAGGTGTCCTAGGTTAAGGTACTGAACTGATTCGGATAGTAAGGTCTCTGTTCAAGAGATCTAAGGAGTATAGAGTACCCATTAATAGCTATTACCCCTCGATCTACTCTGAATCAAAGTGGTAGTACCTGTTAGGGTCCCATCTCTGGATCAAATAGATTTATTTAAATACTAATCGTATTAGATAGAACTGTGTTCCAAAAAAATTTTAAAAACAGATACACAAAAATGTAAATATATGAGATTCCCTAATCTCTAGGCATGATATAACCCAAAACAGATTGGCATGTCATTAACAGTTTAAAGCTGGGTAGAGATTAGCAAATAAAACATAAAAATGTTGCACCTCTAGAACTGACCACCTTCCATAGTTCGAACGTGAATCCTGTTAAATATTTGGAGGAATTGATCGATTTCAAATGAGAGGAAAACCAATTTATATCGAAAGAAATATCGGAACAAAAAAAAAAATTCGGGCACAGTATATGCAAAATAAATATTGCTAAGATATGTTTAAACCGTGTCTCAAAGATTGTTTCTTTGTTTCTTTGGGTTTTATGGCATATCAACCTTTGTAGCTTATTTAGTGCTTAATTCATTTTTATACTTTTTTATATTTCATTTTTTAGAATAATTAATTTTTTACTATATTTTATTGTTATTCTATATTTTAATTTTTTTACAATATTCTTTCTCGTATCTTATTCTTTTTTATCATATTTTTTTACAATATTTTATTTTTTATTATATTTTTCCTATATCTTATTCTTTTTGACCATTTTTCATTTTTTTACTATATTTTATTTTTGTATATTTAATTTTTTTACTATATTTTTTTGTATATTTCATTTTTACTATATTTTATTTTTGTATATTTCATTTTTTACTATATTTTATTGTTTTTACTATATTTTTCCTGTATCTTATTATTTTGTACTATATTTTTTTACGATATTTTATTTTTACTATATTTTATTTTTTTTACCATATTTCATTTCTTTACTTTATTTTATTTTTGTTTTTTTTTACTTTTTTGTGTATTTCATTTTTTACTATCATTTTTTTTATATTTTATTCTTTACTGTATTTTTTTAACTATATTTTATTACTAGAGTCTGATCCATGGGTTAAATCGATCTGTTTCAAAATTATTTATTTTGAATAGAACTTAGTGCAAAAAAATCTCTCAAGGACCAACTACACAAAAATATAATGACGAACATATAGCGAACGGAATTCCCTAACCTTTTCGCATAAATAACCTTTGATGGGTTAATATGCTGTTATAATCAATTAATCATATCTAATTACTATATTTTATTTTATCATATTGTACTTTATTTTTTTTACTATAATGCATCAGTATATTTTTCTATATTTTATTTTTACTATAATTTATTAGTATACTTTATTTTACTTTTTATTAATATACATAGTTTTTCATATTTTATTACTAAATTTTTTACTATATTTTACAATATTTTTGACTATATTTTATTATCCTTGAATAATATTTTAACTGTTAAAACAAAACCCTTAAAATTCCGTTTATTTAAATACACGTGAGTATTAATATATATATATATATATATATATATATATATATATATATATATATATACCTTTAAGAAAAACAAAATCCGGTAACTTTAGGGTTATAAATTTATTTCCATCCTGCTATGAGTATTGATATGAATAAATAACTCCAAATTTAACAGGACTTCTTCAGATCCAAATGGATATAATGAATACTACCGAAATGGGCACAGAAGGGAAGGGTGTGAAGTGAGGTGTAAAGTTTCCCCCCGTTTCGGCCAATTCCGGTTTTTCTTTCGTTGCCGGTCGGGACCATAACAAAATAACTAGACGTAGATTTTAATTTAATTTCTACAGTAAGTTAACCTACATTTTAACGTATTGTTACTCTGTGATGTCAGTTACATTGAGCTCTTTACCAGGAATATTTAAATATTCGAAGTTTGAATAATTTAATTGTCCTGACTGAATTATTCCCGATTTCGGTTTGACTGGACTGAAGAATATATATATATATATATATATATATATATATATATATATATATATATATATATATATATATATATATATATATATATAGGTTGAATAATAAATGATTTACGTTTTCTAGAAGAAAATTGAGACACAATTTCATATTTCTAGTGTTTTAAACACCAGCGGCAATTATCTGATTAGAGAATGTCTTCATCAATCCTTCTTACGTTAGTAGTGAAGGTGACTCAGCATAATCTATGACCTCACGCCTATAAAATGGAGGAACTGAAAGTATATATTTGACATATAATGTTGTGGTTGTTAAAGAAGAACAAAGACGTTACAGAAACAGTTAAGAAAATGTCTAGTGTTAACGATGAAGGTGTTATTACTGACCACCAAGTCGGAAACTGGTTTTCGAAGTTTTGTTCTGGCGATACGTTACTGAGAGATGACCTCAGACTAGAACGCTCATCAGACGTCGAACAAGATGCTTTAACTGACATTGTGGAATACAATCAGCGCAAAAGTACTCGAGAATTAGCACTTAACCTCAATCCACAAACTGCTGCTACTTAAAAAAGATTGGAAAAGTAAGCAAGCTGAGTGTTTGGCTTCTTTATACTCTTTGTGAGACGAATAAGGAGATCGCATATACATTGCGACAAGTCTTCTTTCAAGGCAAAGAAATGACCTGTTTCACAATATCATGACAAGCAATGAAAATGGGTATTTTATAACAATCTTCAATGCAAAAAGCAATGGATTGACAAGAATGAATCTCCACAGTCTACTCCCAAGGCGGAACTCCATAGAAAAAAATTATGCAGTGTATATGGTGGGATCATCGCAGTATTATTCACTTTGAGATTTTAAAGTGCAATCAGACACTCAATGCAGACTCTCAACAGCTGCAATGTGTGCATGAAAATCTAAGAAAAACGCCCCACATTTATCAATGGCAGAAATACGGAGTTTCTCAATGATAACACAAGGCCACATTCAACAAAAATCAATCAGTAAAAAATCATTGGATTTAGGCTGGTCTATTCTCCCCCCCATACACACACACACACACACACTATATTCAACAGACTTTGTGTCAAATAATTTTCATCTTTTTTATTCACTACAAAATGTTCTGAATGACAAAAGAATTTCTCAAGAAGATCGGGTGGAACCATTTGTGAAAAACTTTTTAAGCTCGAAACCAGCTGAATTTTATTTGAGAGGAATCAACAATCTACCCGATAAATGGCAAGAAGTGATTCAAAATAATAACTAATATAGGATTGATTGAAATTAATTGTCTGAATCTCTGAAAAGAAGCCTGATGAGTTTATCATTCAGGGTTCTCTGATTAATGTTTTCATTTGTCTAAATTTCTGAGACGAAGCTTGTTGATTATTATCATTAAGGGTTTTCAGACAATTGTCTTCAGATATTCAGATTTTTTTTTTCATCTAGCCTTCTTAATTATCGGTTCCCATATTGTATTCAACTCTATGCTTGGTCTACTCAGTAGGTAATTGTAACCCAACATATATGCTGATTCCTTAAGGCGTCTAATCTTCCAATGTTCAACCCTATCAATTATTTCAACTTTATCCCATAAGAGCAGATGGTTTCCCTTTTCTTTCCATATATGCTCCGCCATACCCGACTTTTCAATCCCACCTCGTACTACTGCCTTACGATGAATATGAGCACAGGTAAAAAATCATACATAATAGTAGTAATTCTAGTCAAGTAAGAACATTAAGTTTATAAGTCCCAAAAATTCACTCTGAATTGTTCAGCAGGACACATGGCGTAACGGCCAGAGGCGTTAATTCCCTAAGCTACTAAAGGAGACAATCATCTGGAGGTTGCAGGTTCATTCCTCACTACAGGAATACTTAAGGCTAACGGAATCAGAATAGGCAACCCCGTGGAGTCAATAAAGGACGTAGTTCAAAGTTCCGTGAAGGTTCCCGAGTTCGACAAACACCTGAAGAAGGCCGGAGGACATATCGACCGAAACGTTGTCGAATAACAATAAAGATGAAGACAATAGTCCGAAAACCCTTAATGATAATAATGTCTTCATCTTTCGGGCTTCTCCAGCTGATTCTTGTCGAATTTGGGAGGCTACACGTAACTTCGAACCATGTCCTTTATTTAATCCACGGAGGTCACTTGCTCTGATTCCATTAACCATAACCGGGTACAATTGTTAAGTATTCATTTATTGTTACTCGCCTGTAGTGAGGATTGAACCTGCAACCTCCAGATGATTATCTCCTTCAGTCAGGATTGAACCTGTAGATGATTGTCACTTAGAAAACCAACGAATATAACCGTTACGCTATGTTTTCTGCTGGACAGTTCAGCTTGATTTTTGGACTTATAAACTTTATGTTCTTACATCAGTATGATTACTACTATGACTGATTTCTTACCTGAGCTCATTTTAAATCTAACCTTTTTATTATTGGTTCCTATATTGTATTCATCTCTATACTTGTTCTATTCAACAGGTCACTGTAGCCCAGCATATATGTGCTGATTCTTTAAGGTGTCTAATTCTCCAATGTCTTTCTCTATCAATCATTTTAACTTCATCCAATAAGGGAAGATAGTTCCCCTTTTCCTTCCATATATGATCTGCCATACCCGACTTTTCCATTTCACCTCGTACAACTCCGAATATACAACTGACTGAAATTAATTCATTGTTAAATTGTTCATAAATAATAAAACGGATATCATTATTGACTAAACCGAATATGAAATTTCCCCCCCCCATCTTACAAACCATGTAAGAGGAACAAAACATACGGGCATTGCTGGAGAAACAAGGACAAACTTATAAGCGACGTTCTCTTACGAATTCCTACAGTTTTGATCAACCAGCAAGGACGTGCACACATCTGCTCTGTTCTGAAACTGGGTGCAGTCTAGAGGACCTGTCTGGAACGATGGAGGAAAGGGACCGATGATGAGAGAATCAAAGAACTCCATGCTATCTATTAGTATGATTTGATGATAATGATGATGTATGCAGTTTTTCACCACTTCTGACATTTGACCCTTGTAAAGATCCCCTGTCCCATATCATTCGGGATCACAGGATTATTTTAAGAATGTGAAATGTCAGAATTATAGTAAAGAAAATGATTCGTTTAAGACCTCCAAGGATCAGAAGTTTACATTCACTTCGTATTTAGAGACATGGCCTTTAAATTGTTTAACTTGGGACAAATGTTTCGAAGTAGCTCTCTACGGGCTTTTCCCATAGAATTTTACTCTATTTCTCCCGACTGAACTTTCATAAGTGAATCAAGTTTATTGTCCTCCTTACTCTTACACGCTTTTACTGTTCTGCAGACATATTTTCTTTTGAATTGAGATGAAAGGTTTGTATTGGACCCTCCAATAGCTCGCTTTTGTTATCCTAAAGACATTTTTCCACATCTTTAGAAGTATGCTTGGGGTCATTGTCTATTTGAAAGAAAACTTTTGAGACCAAGCTTTAACTTTCTGGCTGATGTCATCAGAACGTGTTTCAATATATCCTTATAATCTTCTATTCTCTAAACTATTCAGTGTCCTTCCTGCGGTAAAGTACCTCCATAATATGATGCTGCCACTTTTATGGTTCACGGCTGAGATGGCATTCTTCAACTTGCAAGATTGTCTCTTTTTTTTTTTTTTTTTTCGAGAATAAAGATGGCTCACGTGTATTAACCGTAAGAAATGGATTCGATGACTCGAGTTCAAATCTTGGATGAAGTTGTTTGCATTTTACTTGGTTCTTGCGTCCTTGGGAAAGACTTAAGGCCACCTCTTCTTCTTTCAACTATGAGAAAATAGTAGAGCAGACTGAGTTCTTTAGCTTTAAACAATCAGTCTAGGAGAAGGAAAAGTATAATATGAAGTCAATTTTTAAGCGGAGCAATGCTGGTTTAAATTCAGAGTTTTCCTTCTCCTAGACTGATGGCCTAACTAAACTCAAGAACACAGTCTGTCCAACTATTTTCTCATGGCTGAAGGTAAAACAGATGGATTAGCGAAAAATGAAACACAAACAACATCGATTAGGATTTGAAATCGGCTCTTCGATTTTATTTCCTACGTCGATACTCGTTATGCTAAGTACGCCATATTCATCTTTGTGTATGTAAACTACTAATGATGCTTTGTATTGTTAAAATAAATTAGGATTCTGAAAGATCAATGAAACGTCTTGAATTCAACAGTAACAATTGTTACCTGTAAGAAATAAGCAATTATCTTACCTACCCATTTAACCTATATGTTGATACATCAATAAGTTTGTAGCCAATTGATGGAAGAAAAAGAAAGTATTTATCTTACACAGCAAATATTTCCTTTTCAATGCAATCTCTTTCTTTGTCAACGCACAAAAGTGCGGAATATTAATCGCAAAAATAAAATATTCTGCAGTGAAAATTTCAAATTGATCTTAAAAGCCTATCAACCCGCCTCGGGTTATTTTATACCTAAACGTTAGGGAATTGCGTATATTGTAAATTTATATATACATAATTATTACTTAGAATATTAGGACTATTGATCTCATCTTTATTGTTATAATCACAACGTTTCCGCCGATATATCCTTCGGCCTTCTTCAAGTATTTCATGTTGAACTCGGGAGTCAAGAAAAAAAATCTGAACTCTTTATTCGAACAACAGGCGTTGACTGTTCTAATACCCATATCCGGGTATAAGTGTCAAGTTATAGATTTTCCTGATAAGCTTACCCGTCGTTGGGATTGAACTCTCAATCACTTTCACTCGGAAGAACCTTCCAATCAAACGCCTTAGCTACTGTGCCATACGACTTTAACAGACAACTGAAAGTTAATTTTTGGGACTTATAAACCTAATGTCTCCATCACTTTGTTGGTTTTTTTCTTGTTTTTTTTTCTATTTGTTGTTTGTTTGGTTTGTTTTGTTTTTGTTTTTTTTCCTATTTTTTTTTTTGTTTGTTTTTGTATTCATTGTAACAATAAAGATGAAGTCAATAAGTCCTGATAATTATCACTTCTCATCTCAAATATTTAGACAAACTCACATCAACATGTTTTGTGTAGTTGCTTCTTAAAAGTATTTTACACTGTTGTATGATATCAAGTATTCCTATCTAATACAAATAATTATATGCATTTAAGTAATTCTTTCTATATAATAATACTCATTTATTTACAGTTATATGGTATGAAGTAACTAATTATACTCCTTAGTAAACAATTATAGCTTCAAGTAACTATCTTAAATACAGATAACAATTACATATCAAATATTTCTATATAATACAAATTATTTGCAAACAGTTTTACAGCTTCAAGTATTCCGATCTAATAAGTATATGGTTTCAAGTAATTATTTCTATTCAATAATAGTCATTTGTTTGCACACAGTTATATGGTTTCAAGTAACTAATAATCATCCATAGTAAGCAATTATAGTTTCAAGTATTGTTATCGAATAGGAGTCATTTTTAAACAGATCTATGTGACCCATCAATGGGACCCTAACAGGTACTACCACTCCAGCCTAAAGTCGACTTGGAATTAAAGGGATACTCCACAAACCCCAAATCTCCATCAGATGCAGTTTTATGTCATATGCAGGACATTCCTTTAGCATATTCTAAGCACCGTCGAGAAGGCATGAAGATTTCTGGTCAAAATTGAATTATTAACTGCATTTCAAGCTACAGTGAGTCCTTGTGGAGTAGTGGCTAACGTGCTGGACTATAGTTTCGAAGTAAGCAAGTTCGAACTCTACTGGCACAAGTATGTTCCCTTTCGGACAAATACACTTGAGAAAGGTATGTATTCCCTTATTCCCGCAACTATGGTTTAAATAATAAAGTAAAGTTGGCAACCATAGTCGAGGGGGGGCGACCTGAAGGCTCCCTTTTCAATAGCTACTACACCGAAGTTTAGCTTAGGACGCTACTCCTTTCCCTGGATTGCCCTTGATCCATACTTTATAATGCTAAGTGTTAAGCAAGGCGGCATCAAGTACCACTTTTTGAATCTTTGGTATGACTGGAGATTGAACCCCAGTCTCTCGGACCATTGGCGAATACTCTACCCATTAGTCCAATGGCCCGGTTGAAATAATACCATCACTGTTTTTCTACAAGAATGGCTTTGGTATTAAATAACCAACGAAGGTTGATATGCCATGAAACCAAACTAAACTCGAAGAAAAGTGAACATTTTTTTTTCTTCGTGATAGTTTGTAAAATTGAGATGCATTTACTCAGTTTTCTCTCTCAGAAATGTTTTTGGATTTTTTTCGGGAATGGGAGAGTGTCCGTGTTGTTGGGGGTAACATGTTGGACAGCAACATCCTTGTAAGTGAATAGGAACACCAGAGACACTGTTACGTTTACTTTCAAATGAATACCTTTGGGGAAAATATGAGACCCCTTACCCACTATTGTTTTACTAAAAAGGTAGATTTGGCATAAAACAACCAGAAAAGGTTGATATGCCATTAAACAAAGAAACCAAAGGAAATCAAGCAACAGAATTATTGCCAAGTCGGCTGGGGCCGTAGAATACACCAACTGCTTCTCTTCAGAGGGGTAAGACACCCTCCACAGAGATTCCTGATATGACACTAAGCAATCTGATGGTCAGGCTCCAGTAATGCAGGAGATTTGGGGAATACGGAATACCCCTTCCTTGCCATCGCTCCCTGGTCCAATCTGGCCCGGGGCGGTAACACCTGATAGGGTCCTATCTATGGGTGAAAAAGAACTAAACAGTGTACCTATGCTAAACGGAATTGTTTGAAATTAACTGTTTTTACATTTAGCTGCGTGTTTCAACTGCGTACTTATGCTAAACTGAATTGTTTGAAATAGAACTGTTTTGACTTTCAACCGTGTGTAAACAAAAAAATTATACTCATACAAAACTGAATTTTTTGAAACTTTTATCAAAATGATTTAATTCGGCATTGAATTACCCTAAAAGGTTTGATACGCCCTAAAACAAAACAACCAACCAAAAATTGATAGGGTCTTATCTATGGGTCAAATAGAACTAAACTGTGTACTTATGCTAAACTGAATTGTTTGAAATAAAACGGTTTTTGACATTAAAACTGCGAACTTATCCTAAACTGAACTTTTTGAAATAGAATTGTTTTTAAATAGAATTAAACTGTGTACTTATGCTAAACTGAATTGTTTGAAATAGAACTGTTTTAACATTTAACCGTTTGTAAACAAAAACTATAGTTTTACTTAACTGAATTGTTGAAATTTAATTCGGCCTTAAATGACCCGAAAAGAATGGATACGCCGTAAAACAAAACAACCAACCAGAATTATTGACCCCCCCCCAATAAGACACTGGACCTTTTTTTACGTAAGTCTCATAAACTTTTTAAAATTGTTAAAAGTTAAAAGCAACTGAATTATGAGTGAGGAGTTTCTGGATATGCACTTAATTCAAAGCTTCAAACATTTAAAATGTTAAACATTTAATAAAAACTTCATGTTTATAGAAGAAGCTTTTTATCTAAGTTGACGCTAACTGTATCCTTTGCACAGGAGCAATCCCCTCCCTAAAAATGAGTGTCTAGATAAATAATGTTAAACTGTATCTGATGATAAGGCTCAAGATATATAGAGAGTATCGAGTACTCCTTCATTACTATTACTCCCAGCTCCACTCTGACTCGGATTGGTAGTACCTGTTAAAATTCTAGCTCAGTCGGCTGGGGCTGTTGAATACACCGACTGTATCTCTGCAAATAGGTAAGACCATCACCAACGAATGACCTAGACATGACATTAAACCATCTGATGGTAGGGCTTCAACTTTAAAACCTTGGAGAATGTGCTCTCAGGTCCACTGTGACTCGGAGTGGTAGCACCTAATAAGATCCTATCTATGGGTCAAGTAGAACTAAACTGTGTGCAAACAAATGTATGATGTTAAATAGTGACTGTTATATAGCAATACTTGAAACAATTTAACTGAGTGCAAAAAAGAGCTCAGGCTCGTTTAAGAATGTTATCCACAAAATGTGTTACAAATCACACACACACACACACACACACACACAAACATATATATATATATATATATAAACCCAAGGAAAGGAGTTGCGCCCAGCCCTAAACCCAGGCGTAGTAGCTATTGAAAAGGGAGCCTTCTGGTCGCCCTCGACTACGGTCGCCAACTTTGCTTAGAATTCCACTATGATAAACTGTGGCCTTTTTAACGTGGGAGCCGGGCGCAGAGCTGTTGACCAGACCCACTGGCGGTTCCAAAGATACCTTGGGCCTCATCGGCATTCTCTTAAACCAAGCCCTGCCGAAGTAGGTGAGAGCCTAGGGGGACGGTTTCCCGAAGACCAAGGAATGTCGGTCTAAGCTGCGTAAGTCGCATGCTAGCTTCCCTGCCATGTCCGGCAGGTTTGACCGACGAACTAGAGACACACGAACCGAACCGTGTCGACCAAAACAACACAGCCGGCATGTCTTGTGTGATTGCCACGGTACACACGCATGTAAATTTATATTGTCTTGTCTACACAAGACGGCACGTGATTGGTTGATATCACTACAAGGAATATAATAACCCTCGACGGGTTGACATGCTGTTATAATCAATCAGCCATTTAATCAATAAATTTTGTTCAATACTGTTCAGAGGTCTTTAAACATCACTGTCCATTTTTCTGTCAAACCCAAATCTTATTATATCCAGTACAGTAAAAGGACTAATCTTCTACTGATAAATCTGCGATAAACAAGAGGTTTATATAAACACTAACAAGGGGTGTCCTCGTGGTGTAATGGTTAAAGCGATGGACTGCGGAATGGTAGTACGCGAGTTCGTACACCAGTCGCGCTATTACGTTCACTTTCGGGCAAATACCATAGGGAAAGGTATATTCACCCTTATCCTCCCAGCTATGGGTTAAATAGTACCACTACTGTTCTTCTAGGAGAATGGATTTGGCATTAAATAACATAAAAAGAGTTGATATGCCATTAAACAAAGAAACCAAACCAAACTGATCAAAAAACAATTGGAAATCTATAAAAATGGTTTTACGTTAAATTCTGCAGAATTCAATATTCGACTTTGAAATAAAACAATAACTTTTATTTAAATGTTGCGTACTTAAAATTTAGTCCATTGTAAATTTTTTAAAATTTGACTCAGTGGCCAGGTCTGATATAAAGTACTGCCCCTGGTGTAATGGTTATTAAGGAGGTGCCCCTGGTGTAATGGTTAACGTCGTACGAAATGGACACGAGTTCAAATCCAGGACGAGACTGATTGCATTTCACATAGCACTAATACCCTTTGCCAAGGTATGAATCCAATTATTCTCCCTCCAGCTATGGGTAAATAGTAGGGCAGATTGGGTTCTTCATCCTTTGTGAGGCAACTACTCTAGGAGAAGGAAAACTCTGAATTCAAACCTGTTAAACTCCGCTTAAAAATTGACCTTGTGTCATATCCTCCCCGAGCAGAGGGGTTGGTAAATATATATAAAGTACTTTTTTTTCTGATCGAGAAATAGAGAAATTTAAAAACAATCTTTTTAATAAGACTAGATAAAAAGCCATTTCCAGGAACCTGTAGACCGTGTTAAATGTTTAACGTTTCTAGCATTTACTGCACTTGATCGCCTTTCATACATGCGTACAAGCATCACATGTGAAGCGAAATTTTAAACAAAAAACTAAACTTTATACTAAAATTTAAAAAAAAAAGTTATTTCTCTTCGTTGAACATTCGTTTGTATGTAAAATCCATGAAATTTGTTTAAATAAATATATTGTTCATATATTCAACACTGGCAGCTGGGAAGGGCACGCAACTCTTGAATCATCCTTGTCTCGCCTGACTAAGTCCTTCAACAACCGACAGCCTGTGAAAACAGTTGCATGAATTCTCTCTCCCCTCTTTCTCCCTCTTCTTCGAAGATCAAGTCAACAGGTTTGAAACTCGGAGGCATTTCACTATATTTGCTTGAGCTGCGTTTTAGTGGCTTCAGCCTGGAACCAATCGGCCAATCGATTCGCTAAGTTTCCCGCCAACCAACTTCCAGGCGCTGATTTTCCCTCTGCCACTTCATATCCGAATAATCGAAGCGTGACAGGCGTTAGTCATTTTGAACAGACCGCAGTCAGTTTAACGTAAACCGTACAGGACAATTCGGGTACACGAAACCGACTATGATGACTTAAAATTTTTCGATAGATAATATCGAGAAAAAACATAATCCATTTTTACAATCTGATATTTAAAAAAAAAGAGAGTATATTGATAAAAGCAATAAAAAATCGGCTGGTAAATTTGAAATCTATATTTTCAGACAACAAACTAAAACTTTAATTGTGCAGATCCCTCCAAAATATTTCCAAGTATCGTGAAAACCATACGGTAAATACACTCACAAACAAAAAAATACACACATCTACAAGACGGATAGCAGAGAAGTTCTTGGCCTAAACAAGAATCTAATCTTTACAGATCTTTTAAAAGTTAAAGAAACTTAAGAAACTTAAGAAATGATTTTACTGCGGGATGAATTTCCGGAACAAGATGTACCTAATTCGCTTCTGGGACAGGCCGAGAACTTTTCATTACACACACACACACACACATATATATATATATATATATATATATATATATATATGTGTGTGTGTGTGTGTGTGTGGCCAAGTCGGCTGGTGCTGCAGAATAAATCAATTGCATCTCTACAGAGGAGTAAGACTCCTCTACGAGTGTCCTAGATATGACACTTAACAATCTGATGGTGAGGCTCTAGCAATGCTGGAGATTTGGGGAATGTGGATTACCCCCTTATTGCCATCGCTCCCATGTCTACTCTGGCCCAGAGTGGTAACACCTGACAGGGTAAAAAATAGGTTAAATACAACTAACCAGTGTTCTTATGCTAAATTGAATTAATTAAAATAGAAGTGTTTTGACATTTAAACTGCGTACTTATGCTAAACTGAATTGTTTGAAATAGAACTGTTTATATGAATAAAAATGGATTTGGGATTAAATAACTTACAATGGTTGAGATGCCATTAAGCCAAACAAAATCAAACCAAATCTATGTGTGTGCGCGTGTATACATATGCATGCACACACGCACACACACACATATATATATGTAGGTGTGCATATATACATATATATATGTGTGCTTACACATATATTTATATGCGTATATACATATATGTATGTGTGCATGTAGGTATATGTTTATATATGTATGTGCGTATATATATATATATATATGTTTGTGTTTGTGTATATATATATATATATATATATATGTTTGTGTTTGTGTATATATATATATATATATATATATATATATATATATGTACATATATATATATATATATATTTGCAAGTGTATATATATATATATATATCAATATGTATAAACATATATGCTTGTATCCGTATATATATATGTGGGGGGGGGTTGTATAATCAACTGGGTATATTTGTCTGTATATACATGTGCGTGTCTGCATGTAAGTATATATATATGTGTGTGTGTGAGTGTGTGTGTATATGTGTGTGTGTGTGTGTTTGCGTGCATGTAAGATCTCATTAGTGGTTTCTTTATTTATTTATTTATTTGATTTTTTATTTTACTTTTTCATCTTTTTTTTTTTTTTTTTTGAGGTTTAGAGAAACTTGAGAAATTTTGTGCCAATTAGGTTGAACTGCTCAATGAATGAATGGAATTGCATGTACGTTTCATGCCTGTAGACTATTCCCTTATTACTCAGGCTGAGAACTTTTCAGTAACCCTTGTATATATTTTTCCGAGCAGTGGTCGTGTCCATACTACTATATGAATGCACCACATGGATAGCAATAGTACAAGAATGCTACGAGCGAAACTGAACAAATCCTGGAAGCAACATCCCACAAAACAACAGCAGTACAGCCACCAATCTCCCATCTCTAAAACCATCCAAATTAGACGAACTAGGCATGTGGGACACCGCTGGAAAAGTATATACGAACTAAGCGACGTTCTCTTATGGACCCTTTCACACGGACCAGCAGGTGTTAGATGACCAGCTAGAACTTATCTACAACAGCTTTGAACAGACACAGGGTGTAGTCTAGAAGACCAGCCGGAAGTTATAGAGGATAAAGACGAATGGTGAGAGAGAGTCAGGGAAATCCGTGCTCGCGGCACGACATAAGATATATATATGTGTGTGTACGTATATATATATATATATATATATATATATATATATATATCCGTATATGTATGTATGTATGTATATATATATATATATGTATCTGTGCATAGACATATATGTAATGTATATCTATATAGGTGTGTATGTGTGTGTCTGTGTGTGTTTATATATGCATATATATATATCTTTGCATATACATATATGTATGTGTATCTTCCAAGCAGCGATCGTGTCGATACTGCTATATGGATGCACTACATGGACGCTAAGTAAACAGCTGGAGAAAAGGCTTGACGGCAACTACACAAGAATACTGCGAGCAATATTGAACAGGTCTTGGAGGCAGCACTCCACAAAGCAGCAGTTGTGCGGCCACCAACCACCCAATACGAAAACTATCCAAATTAGACGAAACAGACATGCAGAACACTGCTGGAGAAGTAAGGACGAGCTCATAAGTGATGTGCGCTTATGGACCCCTTCACATGGCCGAGCAAAAGCAGGGCGACCAGCTCAAACCTACATACAGCAAGTCTGTGAGGATATTGGGCGGCTGGTCTTCTAGACTACACCCTGTGTCTGTTCAATACGTTTCTGTGGCAGCATTTTTTCCAAGTTTAAAACACAATTTTATTGCATATCGTTCTTCTAAAGTGCCATATTGCATTTTTGAAATTCACCAGCTGTGACAATCAGGCTTTAGTAGGGCGTATTCCAATTGGTGCTGTAGCTGTTCATTTAAACCTGAAATCATAAAAATCGGTCTGTCATCTCATAACACGTATAGCAATAACATACTGAATTTTCAAGTCTACGACAATTTAAAATACCTGTACAAAAAAGTCTGGAAACCTATTGAATGCACCAAGTATATGTATCTATATGTGTGTATATATATGTGAATAGATATATAAGTGTATATATATATATGTGTGTGTATATGTTTATGTGTGTATACAATTATATGTGTACATATGTGCTTGTGTAAGTTTGTATATGCATATGTGTATGTGTGTGTATAAATTTAACATCAAATCAGTGTTTCCTATCGAATTAATATGAAGAGTGTTGAAAAGTTCTTAGTCCAACCAAACTGAGAATAAGCTTTCTTTTATTGAATTTGGTGAAAATGTTTAGATAAACGTTAGAAAAGTTTTACTAAGTGCGTTTAATAGCTCGGTGAATGTTTGAGATTGCATGTCCCGGAATTATATTCTTTCTGGGTTAAGCGGAGAATTTTCAGCTGCGTTGTCGGCTTGATAGACGATTCTTAGTTGTGTCTCCTGTCCCTGAGCAGAACTCTAATGACGTAATTCGCTCGTAGTAAATGTTGTTTTTACGCCATGGTGAAAAAAATTGTCAACCTGATAATTATTACACCTACTTTATTCTATTTTCCTGTCGGGCTCTCATGGAGTGGATCTATAGTATAATTAGTTGAAGATGAGGTCGCCACTTTAAAAACGCGGGAAAATCTCTATCAACATCGAATTTTGCTGACTGAAATTACACTCTTGAGAGCATGCCGGTCTATCGATCGGCGGCTTGTTGTATCGAGGCTCAAACTGAAACTCTATCTGTTTCTCTCTATTTTCCATATATGTATATGTGTGTGTGTGTGTGTGTGTTAATATATATGTACTTTTCAGAATGGTTTAAGATGCTTGAGAAATTCTAACTTGATTATATGGAATTGCATGTCCGTTTTATATCCTTGCATCATGCTCTTTCTTGGTTGGGCTGAGAATTTCTGGTCACGTTGTCGGGTTAACATCCGATTTTTGTCTGCTCCTTCATGTCCCCGAAATAGAACTATTGTCTGACGAGACTAACATTTAGATAAAGGTTGTGCCTTTAATTACTAAACCACTGGGAACGTTTTTAGAGAACTGGGAAATAAATAAAAATCAGATAAAGAATTAAAACTCGTTGGATTAATCAAAGAAAAGAACAAACCAAATGAAACCAAAACTCTTTGGTTGAAAAGTATGGAATTTTTAAGAAATGTTTCTACCATTGAATCGGATGGGGACTCTGTAAATAATAATAATAATGTAGTTTGTTTGATCTTAATTGATTGTCTCATTACTGTGGCCTTGAGCTAGACTTGACAAAAAATAACTTTATTAGAATTTTTTAATGATTTAGATTTTCTTCTGGGGAAAATATGGGAAGTGGCATAGTTGAAAGAGTGGATCTTAGTCATTAATTTTCATGCCGCTTTCAAAGTAATGATCTTAAGAAGGCATGCTTCCAAATTTTCCTGTGCACAGTCCCGTTTCCGATTATCTCGGCAATGGTCTTGTCACTGGCTCGCCACAAGAATAAAGAAAGAAAAAGTAGTCATTTGTGATGGTTATCTTGGCACAAATCTAAAATTTTGGGGCACCCAGTGAAAATCAAACTCGCTAGAAATGGTTTGCTACGCCACGCGAAGCGTTTAAAACTTGTAACTTGAGCAGGATCATAGGTATGAGACACTTAGTGAGGACAGAAATCACCACTCATTAATGATTGGAGTGCGCGGCTAACTTGCTGTGATTATTTAGTGAGCTAGCTTGATTTAGTACCAGACTAGAAGTAAATGCTACCCACTGAGAATCAAACTAACAAGCAATAGTCAAAAGTACTCGAAGAGAATAACCTTGATGAGTGAGGGCATAAGCAATACACACTAGAATAATTACTTCACATCAGCGTCTATTAAAATGACTGCTTTATCTATTGTCAGTGTTGACAGATGAGAGAAAATCCAATGTCTAAAGTCTCGGAGACTGAATGTACTGAATAATAATAATAATAGTAATAATAATAATAATAATAATAATATACTCATCGACTCATCAAGACGCCATTTTAACATAGCATCATTGCAGGAAATCAGATGTTCTGACAAGCAGCAGACATCTCGAGAATCTATCGATATCTCTTATATTGGATAAATGTCGGCAGTGTTCCTTGAATACAAAGTAAGTTGGTTAGATTCTTGAAACATTAACCAAACTTATCTTGGTCGGGGAGCTGTACTTTAAAAGTGGGTAAAATCAAGAGCATCATCAACACGCTGCTAGCGATCTTTAAATCTTATCATGGATGTCTCGAAGCTAATTTTACAAAATGAAACGTCGAGAATAGTTCTGAGATCACCCGCTGACAGGTGACACTATATAAACAAGGATGTTTAGATTTAAAAGGAGTTTTGAAACTTAAAATCAGCATTAGACTGCGTCATGCTCTCAAGAGTATAATTTCAGTCAGCAAAATTCGATGTTGATAGAGATTTTCCCGCGTTTTTAAAGTGGCGACCTCATATTCAACTAATCATACTATAGATCCACTCCATGAGAGCCCGACAGGAAAATAGAATAAAGTAGGTGTAATAATTATCAGATTGACAATTTTTTTCACCATGGCGTAAAAACATTTACTACAAGCGAATTACGTCATTAGAGTTCTGCTCAGGGACAGGAGACACAACCAAGAATCGTCTATCAAGCCGACAACGCAGCTAGAAATTCTTGGCTTAACCAAGAAAGAATATAATTCCGGGACATGCAATCTCAAACATTCATCGAGCTGTTGAACGCACTTAGTATAACTTTTCATATATATATATATATATATATATATGCTTGAAAGTTTGGTCAAAGGAAGTAGTTGTAGCCCGAAAGGAAAGGTCACAGACGAAAAGAGATTGCAGAATGTAAGGACTGTCCGGCCAAGGGGTTGGCCCTACAGCCAGGAGAAGGCAGAGGTTAGACTTTAGTTCGAAAGACAGCACAGTTGAAGACCGGTGAGTTTAAGGACGAATTACCAAGTGCAAAATATTATAACTTTATCCCAAGTTATTGCAACTCTAGTTTTCCACTTTTTAACCTCAAATAACGAAGATCTTGTGGTAAAAGATATATTATTATATTTGCAGATGATGATTCATTTTCATTTCTGTTTCGGCAAATACAGCTTCTGTCGCTTATTTCTTTAAATATCTCTCATACTGTTTCAGTCTTGATTCATTTTGAACATACCTTGTATAAATGTTATGTACATTACAAATGGTACAAAGGACATAGTAAATAGACCCAGTCCAAGTTCTGGACAAGAGTGATAGATTTGTAACATAGTCACTGATGACTGCTATGTCAAAGATGGCTAATTGTCTCATGGAGGAGAAATGCAAAACACAAGTTGTCTGAAGTGTTCCTTGAATGATAATTTGGTTCTCCCGACTTCCAGATGAATCTCTTATCACCCTTATTATCTGTTTTGTACAACGTACGTTATAAAAGAAAAACTCTCATCTATCTATTCACTGGCCACTGAACTATATCTATGAGTATATTGCGTACCTTTAGCAAAAGATTGATCGATTAATGGATTGGTTTTAACGGCATGTCAACACGTCTAGGTTTATTTTATGTCAAGAAATTATCAAATTGCGTTCATCGTTCGTTCATTTTCATTTTTGTGTGTGTGTGTGTGTGTGTAATAGTTTCTTTAGAATTTGAAAATCTTTGTTTCCTTTTGGGTTTGTTTGCTTTTGTTTTGTTTTTTGTTTTTTGCTTTTTGTTGTTTTTATTTTTGTTTTTGTTTTTTTTATTTTTGTTTTTGTTTTTTTGCTTTTTTGCACACGGTCTTGTTAAATACGTATAATTCGCAAACAGATCTATTTGACCCCTTGATAGGACCCTAATAGGTAATTCTCACTCCGAGTCTGAGTAGACCAGGGAGTAATGACAATTAATCAGTATTTCACGGTCCTCAGATCTCCAGAACTGGAACCTGACACTCAGAGGCAGTTTAGTGTCAAACCAGAACACCCTTTTTTTACATAGTACGGAAGCGAAACACGAAATAATTTTTAAAACGTTTTCTTTTAGTCTGATTAGTCAAATTTTTGGGGGGAAAAATGCAAGAAATCTAAATTTTCATGATTAGCTCTATTATTCAATTACTTTTTCATTAAAATCCAGCCTAATATTACTAAGAAAAGAAACAACAAAGAATCTATGATTTGCTTAAGGTCTCTCTGTCTACAAAGCAAAAGAAAAAGAAAGCAAAAGAACTTTTTAAATAAAAGTGGGAGTTGAGGATTGAATAAAAACGAAAAGAAGGTTTTTTAACTGCTTTCGCGACAGTAATTAAGAAAGACTCCACAAAGTCAATAAAAAAACACACTAATTAATTGAAAGTCCACGAGAAAAATGTAAGGACAACAATTAAATACGATTTAAGCCCAAACTTTAAACACCTTATTTACGCTATAAGGGGCGTTTTACAAAAAAAATAGAGGCAATTTCCAATCCAAATATTGGTTCGCTTAAGACTGCTATTGAGAAGGAATGAAATGAAAAATCTGAAGAATCTATTTTAAAAGAATCGTTTCCAAGGTGTGTTGATACAATAATTGAAAAAAAAAGTGGCCATATTGAGTAAATTTACTGTTTTGTGTTTTCTTTTTATCTTGTTGTTTATTTTTTGAAATTAAGATTTATCTTGTTTTATAATAGAGTCGGAAGCAAAATAACAATAATTATACTAGACTATTCCTAATTTTGCTTCTGCACCGTGTAGGTAGTTCTTACCCAATTCAACAAGCTCAACTGACAGTACAATTTAATAAAACGAAAAACCACCTTTTAATACTTATTTCATGGTCATCTGTTTTATTATAACTTTTAACTCTTATAAACTATATTAATTAAAACAACAGTATTATGAATTTTTAGTTTCAAGTTTTCTATTTTTTAAAACCAAATATTTCCTTTCTTCGATGTGTATCCTTCCGGTGATTTCTTTAAATTTTTCACACTCCTATTTTTCGACAAAAATTCATTACTTTATTTCAGACGCACTTTTACGTGTGTCGTTATCGAAATTTTATAAGAAATAGCAAATTCGATTTTCAAGACTTTAAGTCTACGGAGTCGTTTTTATTGGATTATACGGAATTGTAATAATGAGATTCTTCAGAATATGTCTCCATTCTTTGATTTCTTCCATACAAAACTTTAACACTTTTTGTCTAAGACTATCACAGATTAGGCTTTTTTAAGGTTCAAATTGTACAAACAACATTTAACCCAGTATTTTTGTTTGAAGATGATTAAAATAACTTTGAAAATCTTAATAAAAATTCAGATTTTGGTTAATTCAATGTATAATTTGCATTAATAGAATTTACATTTGTATTATATATAATATATTATATATAATAATGGTTAAATGGATGTTTCAGTTTGTTTATTATCCATTTTTATGTGATTCATCATAATTTTATAATTACGTGAAATTTTTTTAAATTTTGTCATGTTGAAAATACAGTGCGAGTCTATTTGCATTTCACATTATGTCAATACTTTTGGGAAAGATATGAATCCAAATATTCTCCCTCCAGCTATGGATAAATAGTAGAGCAGATAGGGCTCTTTGGTATGGTAACCGGTCTAGGAGAAGGAAAACTCTGAATTCAAACCTGTTAAACTTACCTTTTGTCACATCCTGCTCGTACGGAGGGGTTGGATATATATATATATATATATATATAATGCTGGAGGGGTTGGATATATATATATAATGCTGAAAAGCTATCGGCTCAACCCACAGAATTACCACTTTCATAAAATTCTCATTTATTTTATTTTTGTCTTTATTTATTTATTGATTGATAAAGAAGCTTAAGAAACTTCTTGGTCGTCCCGAGAACTTTTCAGCATCCTTGCAATAATTATGAGGATTCATTATAGTTACAAGATTTTTACGTGCTGCTGATCTCATTCTTTATGTTGTTTTGATATTACAATAACGTTTTCGGTCGATCTATGCTACGGTCTTCTTTAGACGTCCAATTCATAAGAAAAATGAATGGTCTACTTTTCAAAAAATTTATATCGAACTAAAAAGATTATCTATTTGCTACCATTTCAACTTTCAATGATAGATACAAAGAAACTTGACTAGATAGATAGATAGATAGATAGATAGATAGATATGAACGGAATGAGATAGATAGATAGATAGATAGATAGATAGATAGATAGATATGAAAACACTGAAACAGACAATAGCTATTGCCTGTTTAGATTTCTTTTTCTTGACATAAGCTGTAAAATTATGATTTGAAATTATTTCATTTGGATGTTTAGCCGAGTCAATTCCCCGCCACGGTTAACGTTCTATAATTTGACCAAATATTTCTAATTTGCACACTTCTAACCACAGTTCTTTTTGCCTAGAACATTTTGAGGAACTGCTATCTGCTTGGAGAGTTTCACTAAAATGTTTTGATCAATTTATTAATTCCTTCATTTATTTATTGTAACAACTATTTTTATTGATCTAGTTTTTTTACAATATTCTACTGAGGTCTAAATTTCAAAGTTACAGCTACAAAGAAGAACTAATTTTATTCTTGTTTAATTTTTCTGTCAACAACGGAATGGTTTTGTTGTAAAAGGAATACAGTGAGATGTTTTAGGCATTCTCAGTTGGGTGTGGGATCACTGGGTACCTGAAAATCAGCTTGGATCCAGTTTCCTGCCACCATTACAAGAAATTCTTATGGGTCTTGAATTATAACTTTTCTTTTTTTACTTCCTGTGATCAGTTTTTGTTAAAATATTCTGAAACTCTTGGCCAAGTCATTATATTGAGAAAATAAATAGCTATTTGATTCAAGAGTTTTGCATAACTTTGATAAGTGTTAGTTTACGGTATTCGTATCGTGTTACTGAAGCTGTTCAGGCCACGTTCGTCGGTGCGCTGACACGTTGTGTCGTTACTTCACTCCGTGTGTGATTTCATAGCCGCATAGATGAACTTGCTAAGTTGTCTAAATCGGGAAATTATGTTTTAAGAGTTCGAACTGGACCATAACGCTGCGGAAGAACCCCAAAACATTTGTTGAGCGAAAGGTAAACCTACAGTTGAACACAAGGCAGTGACCGGATTGCAAGAACCATGACGATTAGGAAAGGACAAATAAACATAAAATCGTGGATTCCGAGGCAGTACTCCACGCCAAAGAGACGAGTTGCACTCAAAGCTTATCATGCGAGCACAGCCTCTCACAGTCCAGTGTGGCTTGTTACCTTCACGGTCCCATGAGAAGTATCTGGAGGTAAACATTTAAAAATATTTTTTAAAACGTTTTTACTAACGCTAATATGCCTTTTAATAACTAAGACCAGAAATGATTTACTAAAACCTTTTTATAATCTGTTCTGTCATCGTAACATCCATGTTCTGCCAGGAGCAATTTTGTCCCCAAAAGTTTTTAATAGTTTTTTTTTTTCTCCCCATTTCTCTAACTTTTATTGATTGTTGTACAAATTACATTGATTTAGTTCTAACCGGAAGAAAGTCTCAGGCAACGCGACAGTCAAAGACCAGAAATGCAATCGAACTGCCGAAAGAAATTTGATTTTCACTGCTTTCAACTCACTGATTCCTGACTGACTCTGTCTAATCGACCTGATTTGATAAGCGTCTCACAAGAACGTCAACCAGTTTCGATGTGGCCCGCAGACAGACTGGAAGAAAGAAATTCTTGTTGGTGACAACGACAACGATGGATTTTTACACTCCGACCCGGAAGGTGAAATTACTCCCTCTTCTCTTCTCTGTTATAATTCATAATAAACATTGGTTAATAGATAGGAGCGTAATTTATAAGAAGTCTTCGCGATTAATTTCCACTAAATTCAAATCTACGGCGCTCCTGAAACATTTTATAGTTTTCACTCCACAATATCTATCCTCAATCACATTGGCAGCATTTATACACACACTGATAGCATTTCCTTAGAGTTTCCTTTAGGTCTGAAGTCATTTAAATATTTCATACCTGACATGAAAACCAATATAATAGAATCTTCGTAGAATTTTGATAAAAATTTATAATACGTTTAGTTCTCTATGGACTTCATCGTATAACTGTTATAGATACATAATAATTATAATAATTCATTACCAAATGTCGTCCTGTATACAGGATGAACCGTCTTAATGAATATAAACCTAATCCATAAAATTGGTTTTTGTGCCATATTTTTTCTATTTTGTTGGATATTTTATCCAAATATTTTATCATGTTTAAAATAAGAAATTTAATCTTTAATAATTAAGCCAAATGTCCTTTATTCATGAGAGATGTGTAAAATTTGGGATCAAATCTGACGGTCTGAGAATGGCTTTTAAGATAAACAAGCAAATAACTGTCCACCCAAACGAGCAATGCTCCGGGTATTTATTTGAAGTTACGGCCTAATACACTCAACTTTTGTAAATATCCACAAATTTGAGTTGGTTGGGTTGGTTTTCTTTGTTTAATGGTATATCAACCTTTGTGTGTTATTTAATGCCAAAGCCATCCTTATAAAAGAACTGCTGTGATACTATGTAACCCATAGCAGGGGGGAACAAGGGGGTTCACACCTTTCCCAAGGGTATAAGTCCAAATGTGAATGTATTAGGGCGACTGGAGTTTGAACTCATTAACTTCGAAGTCGCAGCCCAGCTCTTTAGCCATTTGCCACGGGGCCTCCCTCTACAAATTTGAGCTAAACACATACCTCGGTAGCAATATCTCATCTACTGATCGTGATGTCAACATATGCATAGGTAAAGACTGCACTTGACAAGTTGTCTATTATATGGAAATCTAATCCCTCTGATAAAATAAAATGGGTTTTCTTCCAAGCTGTAGCCATTTCGGTACTACAGTATGGTTGCAACGAAATGCTGGAAGAAAAACCTAGACGGAAACTACACAAGAATGTTACGTACTGTTTCGAACCAAAGAGTTGCTGCGTGGCCACTTATCTGCAATCACACAATCCATCCAAGAAAAACATAGAAAACATGCTGAGCAATGCTGTAGAAATAAGGGCGAACTCATAAGCGACGTTTTCCCATGGACTACTACACATGGACACACTAATGTTGGACAACGAGCAAAGATTAACATACATTAGTTCTGCGTGGACATCGGATGCAATCTAAAGAACCTGCCTGGAAGATAGAGACGAGTGGTGGTCAAGGGACGTCGTTTTATCAGCGTGACTTGATGATGATTTAAGTATGATACAAGGCTATCAGTTTAGGTTATATATTTACTCAATCCCATTTGTCACGAGCAGATGTGTCACAAGGTCAATTTTTAAGCAGAGTAAAGCTGGTTTGAATTCAGAGTTTTCCTTCTCTTAGACCGGTTGCCATATCAAGGTGAAAGAGACCAGTCTGTCCTATTTATCAATTGCTGTGGGGGGGGTAGTTGGATTCATACATTCCCCGAGGGAAGGTCAGCGCTAAATAAAATGCAAAAAGCATTGTCTGACCCGTCCAACTCCATATCTTACACGATAGCCATTGCACCATGAGCACCTCGTCAGTGTGTAAGACACTTAGTGAGGATCAAATTCACAGCAGTAATAATAGTTTAGTTGGTTACCAATTACTTTATGGTTGTGTGTTCAATGTTGCTTTTTTATTACAGCTGTTTATGATGGGTAGGTGATCGAGTTCATTTTGTTTTTGTCTCTTCCTTCCAAAAGTACTCAATGGTTTGGTTAAGTATCACCGAACTGTTATAATTAAGCCACTCCGAGAAAACTACATTATCCCTTGTCAGTAATACAGTTACCACCATTATTATTATTATTATTATTATAAAACCTTTTATGGCCGCTCGAAAGTGTAAAGCCAGACGAATCATTTCTCCTGATATCCAGAAAAACACTTGAGACAATAATAATTACCTGGTGATATGCCTGTTGGTTGAAACCTTTGATTATATTACGGAAAACAAATGGATAACGTCATAAGACGCAGTTGCATTGCCTTCTCAATACTGGAATTGGGGATTCATTCCAACAAGTTAAACGAATTAATATGACAAAACGAAAGAAAACTTTCTGAATACCAACTTGACTAGTTTACAGGAATTACTTGTTTCTTCGTGATCAGAATATAAAAATAAGAAGTTTTCAGAGTAGTTTCCAACAGAATATATATATATATATATATATATATATATATATATATATATATATATATATATATATATATATATATGAAGAGTAAATAAAGGATTGTAATCCAACAATATGTAGTAAAACTGATAACAACGATCCAAGTGGAAGGAGAGATTTATTGAGAAGTCGACACTATAGTGTTTCGGTTCTATTGAACCATCATCAAGACCATGAGGGGTGATATTAACGATTTTAAGTTAACGATGGATGTTTAGAAATGTGAAATACAAAAACCTACGGAAAATATGCATAAGAAAATTGGCCGTTTAACTGGCAAATCAGCGTTTGATGTTTTAAATTACGTCATTTGACTTATTAGGAATATTGTATAGAATTTACGTTACATTTGTTTATCGAGAAAGATTTCGATTATTAAGGAAGAAAAAAAAAAGAACAAAAAGAAAATAAAAAGCATGAAAATTATGAGATATACGGAAAATATTAACTTAGGAGGGAATATATTGTAGCTATTTAAAATGTATTTGCTCAAGTAAGGAGAAATATTATAAAAGCCAGGACGAGTATTTAGGTAATTGAGGAATGAGATAGCGGCGGCTTCGAAAATTCGTCTAAGATTTTTATTATGGATGTAAGTGAGCATCTTAGCAGAGTTGAAGTCAATGTTATGATTATGTTGAGAAATGTGTGGGAATAATTCATTGTTTGAGTTGCCAATTCTTATGTCTCTTTTGTGCTCTTTCAAGCGAACATGAAGGTTCATTTAAGTTTACAATCCTTACAAGGGATGCAATAGACACCGGCATCAGAAAATATGTTACGCTGAGGGCTGTACTAATTCGCGGATTGTTTTAGAAGGTAGAGAAGTAGTTTTGATATTGAGTTCATTTAAATTCTTTGTTATGCTATGAGAAGAAGAATTGTTTGGTAAAGTTATTTATCTATGGGGGGGACTAGTTTTATCAGGTATTTTTTTATTATACATATTTTCTTATTATACATATTTTCCCCTAGGTTTTTGTATTTTACATTTCTAAACATCCATCGTTAACTTAAAATCGTTAATATCACCCCTCATGGTCCTGATGATGTTTCAGTAGAACCGAAACGCTATAGTGTCGACCTCTCAATAAATCTCTCCTTCCACTTAGATCGTTCTTATCAGTTTTACAACATATATATATATATGTGTGTGTGTGTGTGTGTGAGAGAGAGAGAGAGAGAGAGAGAGAGAGAGAAAGAGAGCGAGAGAGAGACATAATTAGCAACAGAATCCTCAGGACTGAACCTGATATACTAGTGAACTAATAAGCTTGCTAACCATCACTCCAGGATAAGCACTAAACTAATACGTATATATATATATATATATATATATATATATATATATATATATATGTGTGTGTGTGTGTGTGTGTGTGTGTGTGTATGTGTGTGTGTGTGTGTGTGTGTATGTGTGTACGCGTACACGTGCACGTGTATGCCATTAAATTATCATAATCTATCTTTCTGTCTTTCAATTATTTACTCTCTCTCTCTCTCTCTCTCTCTCTCTCTCTCTCTCTCTCTCTCTCAATATATATATACGAGGATCATTAAATAAGTTTCAAAACTTTTTCGTATGGGCATTTTTATTGATAGTACACACATGAAACCCAAGTCCCCTTCGAAGTAATCTCCTCCGGCTGCAATGCACTTGTTGTATCGTTCCAACAACTTCTGGAAGGCCCCATGGAAGTCCTATTGTGTGAGCGTGTCAATGAACTTCGTCACAGCCTCTTTCATCTCCTCAATTGTCTCATAACGACGACAGCCTCTGAGCTTAGGGAATAAACAAAAGTCACAGGGAGCAAGGTCTGGACTATAGGGAGGCTGAAGAACTGTCTTGATGCGCATCTTGAACTGTCTTGATGCCCATCTCAAATAGTCTGTGACAAGGATAGAGTTGTGGACTGGTGCATTGTCCTGGTGGAAATGCCACTGACCCAATTTGAAGAGGGCTGGTCTCTTCCGATGGGATCTCTTCCTGAACTCCCTTAAAACCTCAACATAGTAACCCTAACCCTAACCCTTTTGGCCAATCAACTCTGGTCTATTGACTTCCTTACTCCTCCCACGCCTCTCATCATCCCTCACAGATTCCCTGCCTTCCTTGAATCTCTTATGCCACTCAAAAGCTGATGCTCGATTCATGCAAGATGCTCCAAAACAGTCTGAAGCATTCCATACGTTTCTGTGGCAGCATTTTTTCCAAGTTTAAAACACAATTTTATTGCATATCGTTCTTCTAAAGTGTCCTCACATCCAGATTGCATTTGTGAAATTCACCAGCTGTGACAATCAAGCTTTAGTAGGGTGTATTCCAATTGCTGCTGTAGCTGTTCATTTAAAGCTGAAATCATAAATATTGGTCAGTCATCTCATAAGATGTATAGCAATAACATACTGAATTTTCAAGAATCTGCGATAATTTTGAATGCCTGTACAAAAAAGTCTGGAAACTTATTGAATTCGCTGCGTATATATATAAGAGATAAATGGAAATAAATTCGACAGTTTGGAAATACCAAAATATGAAATATTGAAATATGCAAATGATGTATTTGTATATATATATATATATATATATATATATATATATATATGATAGCATAACATCTTTTCACGTTTCAATTTTTTGTCAAACCATCCTCCGTGTGAAGTTAAAATGCAATGCATCATCCAAAAATTGTTTTCAAATTAAAAAAAAAAGGAAACAAAAGTTACGAAAATGTTTAGCGTTCTATTATCATCAATAGTGTTCTATTTCAAAATACAATGATAATTAGTGTTGGAAAAAAATGCAATCAACAAAAAAATATGTAGACAGGAAATGTCTATTATGTTCAACGAAATTTGTATATATATATATATATATATATTGTAAAAATAAAGTTGGCGAACTTAGGCGAGGGCGACCCCAAGGCTCCCTTTTCAGTAGCTACAATACCGAGGTATAGAGAAGGGAGCTATTCCTTTCCCTGGATTGCTGCACTTTACCCTTGATACATACCTAATAATGCTGAGTGTTAAGCAAGGAGGTATCAAGAGCCATTTTTTAAGTTTTTGGTATGACCCGACCTGGGATTGAGCTCCAGTCTCCCGGACTATTGGCGAACACTCTACTCACAAGACCAATGAGCCGGTACCTCGGGTCGCCTTCAATTACTGTTGCCAACTTTTTATATATATATATATATATATATATATATATATATATATATATATATATATATATATATATATATATATATATATATATATATATATATATGTATATATATATATATATATATATATATATATATATATATATATATATATATATATATAATGCTGAATGTTAAACGAAGCGGTATCAAGAGCCATTTTTTTGAGTCTTTGGTATGACTCGACTTGGGATTGAACCCCGGTCTCCCAGCCCATTGACAAACTCTCTACCCATTAGAATATGACCCGATATATTGAAATCTTACATATATATATATATATATATATATATATATATATATATATATATATATATATATATATATATATATATATATATATATATATATATATATATATATATATATATATATGTGTGTGTGTGTGTGTGTGTGTGTGTGTGTGTGTGTGTTAGAGAAAATGTTAGGTAATTATAGTTAATCACGTTCCATTTCGAAATATATAAGACGAAATTTGTGCTTGAAAATTTTTTCGTAATTCATTTCATTTCATTTATTTTATTTTATTTTATTTTATGTTTTTTGTTTGTTTTTTTTCGTATATTCATTTATTTATTTTATTCATCTTTTTTTTTCAAAAGAAGATTCTCTAATTACGCTGCATACATTTTGAAACAAAATGCTATTTGCGATAATCGAACACTAAGAATTTTCTCATTTTTTCGCTTCTTTTTTTTTTTTTTGTCTTTTTTGAAAATTTTTTCGGTTGAAACAGTATTACATACGAACATCGCCCTGAAGAGGATTTAACAAAAAAAAACCGATCCATTAAACGTTGGTCTGTGCTTACTTCATAAATAAATAGACACATCTTCTGAAAATCTTTTTTCAGTATTTTATATTCATATGTGTATGTGAGTGTGATTTCTAAGTAAATATTTTATATGTTAATTTACTATTAAACTTGTTAGAACTCATTTTTTTTTTTTGCTCATAGTTAAATGATTTCAAGTATTACTAGTTAACACTAGGAATTCTATTTATCAAGTATTCCTCTCTAATATGATTCAGTTTCGGTTTCTATGTTTAATGGCATATCAGCCTTCGTGGGTTATTTAATGGCAGTGCCATTCTTTTAGAAGAACATCAGTGACACTATTTATCCAATACCTGGAGGGATAGAGGAGTTCATGCCTTTCAAAAGGGTATTAGTCCTACTAGATTTCGAACTCGCTTACTTTGAGGCCACAGTCCAGCACTTTAGCCATTATGTGTTGCATGCCCACATCATAATCATAATGATATTTCCATCCAACGGTACATGTACAAATTCAAACACAGGGAAATACACAACACAATAACAGGCGAACTCACTGTTGTTTAAATACGAACGTTTATTAACTTCTGAGTTCGGTTCTTCGACACGAGGAGAGAGAAACACAATTCTTAAAAGCCTTTCGTAATCATTCTATACTAAAAAAAACTACCAAATGCCTGGTTGGACCCGACAAACGCGCCGCGCCTCCCATAGTGTTTAAGATCTCTGTCGGTAGAGATCTGCAAAACTCCATGGTCAGACTTCAACTTCTCAACACCATGGTCTTAATTCAACTTCTCAACATCATGGTCGCAACCCAACTTCTCAAATGTCTGCCTCAATGGCAGACAACCCCAGTGTCTGTCTACATGGCCCAAAGTCAACCTTCTATCTCGACTGGTCTATTCGACAACCAACTGGACTGGTCCCCAGTAAACTACCAACTCGACTGGCCCACAGTCGAGTCCCAACTGACGTCTTTTTCAAAATCTCCAAACTCTCAGCCCATCGCTTCCGGGCATGACGTCATTCTCACTCCAGCCCTATTTCCTATCTGGGGTTTATTATGAAAATTGTGATTGTCATATCCTCTGCGCACGAGCGTAAACTGTGCCCAATGTCTGTGCACCTGAACTAAGAGCCGAATAGTTCAAAGCCCAACCAAACTGAATGATAAAATATAATTAACGAAAAATGATTAATATAAAAAGTGAACCTGCCGAATTGTAGACTTTGCTGTCCCGGCTGACCACAGGGTAAAACTGAAAAAAGTGAAAAGATTGATAAGTCCCCTAATCTTGCTAGAGAACTGAAAAAACTATGGAACATGAGAGTGACGGTGATACGAATTATAATCGGTGCGCTCGGTACAGTCACCAAAGAACTGGTTCGGAGATAGGAGGACTTGGAAATAAGAGGACGAGTTGAAACTACAGCATTGTTAAGATCAGTTAGAATACCGAGAAGAGTCCTAGTGACTTGTGAAGACTTGCTGTCACCAAGACTCCAGTGGAAAACCATCGGCTACCGCTGGTGTAAAAAACTCTCAAATGAGAAAACAATAATTTAAAGCAAAAAATTGATCAGTTCTATTTGACTAATAGATGGTACCCTAACAGGTACTACCTCTCAGGATTGGAAGAGATCTGAGAGTATTCTCCAAACTCCGTAACAGGAGCCTCACTATCGGATGCAGCTTAATGTCATGCCCAAGACACAACAAATTCATCCGACCGTTTGCGAGAACCAGTGCTTTCGTACCTTTTTGAATTGATTTGATAGCGTTTTGTGTATCGTCCAAGACACCTCCTTTTGATTAGGTTGTCCGCAGTCCTTCTAGAAACTCTTTGCCGAAGGGTTTTGTTTGGTGAGTATAGAACACGAAAAATATCTTGTATTCTTCAGTCTTTTTCTGCAGTTAACGGAGGTTAAAGATCAAATCAACGATTTGACCGTCATAAAATGACCGAAATCCACACTCACTTTCAGGGTAGATGTATTCAGTCAGTTTCTTGTTATTCTTATTGAGAAATGCAGTGATAAGATCTTACCAATGATTGACAAAAAAGTGGTAGACCTCAGTTATTATCACACTTGCATTTTTGGGGGTCTGTGCTTGCAGCACCCTCTTTGTGGAGAGACGGTTAAGCCCTCTCTCCACAAAGAGGCTGCTACACATGGTCATTTTTTAAATAGAGTAAAGCTGGTTTGAATTCAGAGTTTTCCTTCTCCTCAGCTGGGTGCCTTACCAAGACTAAATAACATAGTCTGTCCCATTTTTTACCCATAGATGGAGGAAGAAGAGAAAAATTCTTACCTTTCGCAATATATATATATATATATATATATATATATATATATGTGGGATGTATGTATGTATGTATGTATGTATGTAGGTTAACAGAAAAGTTCATAGGCTGACCAACGTACTTGCGTAGAATGAGACCGAACGAAGTTTTATTTTCAATATCAACCTCCTTGCGGTCCACGCACTTCTATTAGTTTTGCAGTGCTTGGATCCCATTGATCAAAAAATCATCAACAGCAAATATGACGTTATCATGTGAACTTTTCAGCCCACCCTTGCACACACACGCACATACACATATATATACACATCATCATCATCATGTCGTGCCGCTAGCACGGATATCCCTGACCCTCTCTCGCCACTTTTCCCTATCGTTCATCGCCACTGGCAGGTCTTCAGGGCTACATCCTGCATCCTCACATAGCTGATGTATGTATGTTCGAGCTGGTCGTCCTGCTCTTGCTCGGCCATATATGGGGGTTCCATAGGAGTACATCACTTATGAGCTCGTCCCTGCTTCTCCAGCAGTGTCCTGCGTGTCTGGTTCGTCTAACTTGGATAGTTTTCGTGATGGGAGTCAGGTGGCCGTATAATTGGTGCTTTGTGGGGTGTTGCCGCCAGAACGTATTCAATATTGCTCGAAACATTCTTGTGTAATCGCCGTCTAGCTTCTTCTCCAGTCTCTTTGTTAGTGTCCAAGTGGTGCATCCATACAGCAGTATCGACACGACCACTGCATGGAAGAAACTGCGTTTCATTTTATCGGTCAGGTCTGATTTCCATATGTTCGAGAGCTTATCGATAGCTGTCCATGCCTTCGTTAGCCGCGTGTCGATGTCTTTTTCGGTTGATGAGACACTGCTTCCAAGGTAGGTGAATTTGTCTACCAGTTTCAGAGAGGTTCCCTCTAGTGTGGAAATGTCGCCTATTTGATTAAAGTACCTATATTCAGTTTTGTGCGCATTGACATGTAGGCCAATGCCTGCGGCGGGTTGTTCCAAACTATGCAGTAGTGTTTCGGCTTGGTTGGGCATATTTGCCAGTATCGCTATGTCATCGTCGTAGTCGGCGTTGGTAACGACATATATATATATATATATATATATATATATATATATATATATTGTCGTAAAATCGACCTTTCAAGGTTTCTATAAATTTTCAATTATTAAGAGACTAACTCAGTCACTGAATTTCTTTGATATATTTTTCTGACGAAAACACTTGTGAGTTTCTAAAATGTATGCTTCGGATTGTTGTCTTGTTGAAAAGGTCAAAATGTCGTGCAAAAAAAAAAAAAAAAAAGATAGATTAGCAATCTGTAGTCGCTGGTTTGATCTCCAGTGGTGGAGATCACGGTGTATCCTGCTGATGAGACCTAATAAGGGCCAAACAGTTGTCCAGTGTTTCCGTATGTCGTGCGAAAGTATTCGCCGGATTTTCCGGTCATGATAATTCAATTCACCATAGAATTCAGTTTAACGTAAGAACAGTTTCAATGTCAAAAACAGTTCTATTTTAAATAATTCAGTTTGACATACAAAAACAGTTCCGTTTCAAACAATTCTGTTTAGCATTAGTACGCAGTTTAAATGTCAAAATAGTACTATTTTAAGCAATTCGGTTTAGCATAAGTACACAGTTTAGTTCTATTTGACCCATAGATAGGACCCTATCAGATGCTACTACTCCGGGCCAGAGTTGGCCTGGGAGCAATAACAATGAAAGGGTACTTCACATTCCCCGAAGCCCCAGCATTACTGGAACCTCAGCATCAGATTATTTAGTGTTATATCCAGGACACTCGTTGGTGGAGGGTCTTACCCCCACCCCCACCCCGCAAGGAAGTAGTCGGTGTATTCTACAGCCCCACCTCCAGCCGAAAGCAAAACCACTAACTATGAGTTAAATAGTAACATAGTAATTCGTTAAATTGTAAAATAGTGATTCCTCGTGGCCCAGTCGGCTAGTCCGGAAGACTACACCAATTGCATCTATGCAGAAGAGTAGGTCCTCCCAACCAACGAATGTCCAGGATATGACACGAAACAAGGTGAAGCTCCAGTAATGTTAGAGCTTTGGGTAATGCGAAGTACCCCTTCATTGCCATCGCTCCCAGGTCTGATCTGGCTCGGGGTGGTAGCACCTGATAGGGTTCTATCTATGGGTCAAATAGAACTCTTGGACATTTGGACTGAATGAAAACAAATGACTTAAGCTACTCTGAATGGAGAACATTTAAGGGTATGCAAAGAAATGATTGCTGGTAAACGGAATTTATAGTGTTGGATAGAAATAAGTGACAAAATTTAACTGTGTGCAAGAAAAAATGAGCACAGGCTCGTTTCCGAGTGTGATCTACAAGATGTATCTAGAAATCATATATTCACTATATGTCTATAAAAAGTATTTGGCATTAAATAACCTGCAATGGTTGATATTCTATAAAAACAAACCAAACCAAATCATATATTTACTATATATGCATAAAAAGGATTTGGCATTAAATAACCTGCAATGGTTGATATGCCATAAAACCAAACCAAACCAAATCATATATTAACTATATATGCATAAAAAGGATTTGGCATTGAATAACCTACAATGGTTGATACGCCATAAAACCAAACCAAAGCAAACTATCTTTCAACAAGAAATGCTTTGGCATTAGATAAACGAAGAAATTTGATATGCCATTAAACAAAGAAACCCAACCTAGGTGTTAACGAACGTACGTGATCCAAGAATCCTGGAGATTTTTTTTATCCATCAGGTTACTGTATTGTAATCAACTCTGCCTTCACTTTTCGCACAACAAATAATTTTAATTACTTCTGCGGCGACGTTGTGGCACAGTTTGAACTCGTAAAACAAGTTTCCGATGTGGACTACCAGGCATGTTCATTTGTGCGGCTTTCAAGGCACACGCGGAGTGAAACAATTCACCACGTGCCAACACACTAACTACCACGATACTACCAACAACAGCGAGTACCTACCATGCTTAGAACTGCTTCGGCCCCCACAAACTGGCAAGTATCAAAATATGGCAAAACTCTTAACTCGCTCTTGTGCTATAAAGTATCTATATTTAAGGTAAGGTTGGTGACCGTAGTCGAGGGCAAGTCGAAGGCTCCCAACTACTCCCAAGGCTACAACACTGAAGTGTAGGGGGGCACTACTACTTTCTCTGGAAATATATATTGCTAAACTCTCTCTTCAATATGGACCATTCTCACTTGATAGAGACTGAAACCTTTAAACATGAATAATTGACTGAATTATTGATTTTAACGGCACGTCAACCGGTCTAAGCTTATTTTATTTCGAGATGTAAGGGAATTGCGCATATTGTAAATTTATACTTACGTTTTCTGTATAGTTTCTCACGTACTTTTGTAAACGGTTAAATGATATCAAGTATTCCAATCAAATACAAATAATCTTCATACAGAGCTATTTGACTCATGAATTGCAACCTAACAGGTACTACTACTCTGATTCAGATTGGACCTGGTAGTGATGGCAATAAAGAGGTACTCCACACTCCCCAGTTCTTCAGAACTAGAGTCTCACCTCAAGATTCAGTTTAGTGTCATGCCTAGGACACACACAGGAGGATCTTTCTCCTCTGCTGGAGATACAGTCAGCGTATTCCAAGCCCTGCTGACGGAGCACTTAAAAAATTGTAGAGTTTTAAAATGCTTCGTGCTGTTTTGAACAAATCCTAAAAGCAGCACCACACAAAACAACAGCTGTACGGTCACCTGCCACTCATCTTACAAACTATCCAAGTAAGACGAACAAGACATGTTGGGCTATGCAGGAGAAGTAAGTACGAACTCATAAACGACGTTCTCCTATGGACAACTACACATGGACACACCAGTGTTGGACGATCCACAAAGACATAAACATCAGCTCTGTGCAGACATTGCATACAGTCTAGAGGACCTGCCAAGAACAATAAATGATTAAAAAAAAAAAAGATGAAGAAAGACAGAGTCAAGAGATCCCGTCGTGTTATCAGCTCGACTTGATATATATATATATATATATATATATATATATATATATATATATAAGGGGAGGTGAACAATATTTTCATTAGATATTAATTTTTTATTAATATTTACCATTGTTTTCGAAGATGTTTTGCAGTCATGAATAACAGAATTTGTAGATTTGCTATGTTACTATTCGTCTTGATGTTAACGAAAACAGAGGTCACCTTGTCAACCAGAGCAGTAAAATACGCCGACTGCACCTCGGCAGTGGATAAGACTCTCATCCATAACAACTATCCTGGCTATGGCACTAAACTGCATCTGATGGTGAAGCTCCAGTCCTGGAACTTTCGGAAATATGGAATCGAGGAACTGCAATTAGTCCCAGGTCTCCTCTGACCTGGAACAGTCATACCTGTTCCGGTCCCAATTAAGTGTCAAATAGAACTGGACAATCATTTACAAAAAATTATCATTATTAGTTATTTGAAACCATACAGCTGCGTACAAATTGTTTGTGTTGGATAGGAATACTTGATAAATGGAATTACTAATGTTAAATAGCAATACTTGAAACCATTTAACTGTGTGCCAACAAATGATGAATATTATTAACTGTGTGCAAATAAAGGAATAATATTAAATTTGATAGGAATGCTTGATAAATAGAATTAACTAATGTTAAATAGTAATGTTTTAACCATTTAACTATGTGAAAACAAATTATTAATATTAGATAGAATTATTATTGTTAAATAGCAATACTTGAAACCATTTAACTATAAGTTGATATTGCAAAATCACCAAAATTTTTCTGCTTATGGTTGGGTACAGCATTGAAATTTCGAAATACGGATTTTTTTCGCCAATCTTTTTTATTTTCATCTAAAATCTCGCAAAACCCGAAACTACTTTCCGCAATACCTTAGCGTATCACGATACACCGATTAAAAATACTAGCATAGATGATTATGTAGGTGGACAAACACTTAACAGATATCATTTCTAATGGAATGTATTTGATCCTCACTGTGTGTCTCATTATTATGAGATAGATAGATAGATAGATAGATAGATAGATAGATACTGCTCTGTTGGCAGGACTTAGAATTTACTGATAGTATCCTGTGAAGAGGGGGTAAGATCCCCCTCAAAGAAGGTGTTTGTGTATGACACTAATCTACGTCTGATGACGCGGCTCCAGTTCTAAAGAACTAGGGAGTGCCGAGTACGTTTTCATTGTCATTACACCCAGGTCTACTCTGACCTGGAGTGGTAGTACCTGTTAGAGTCCCATTTGTGAATCAAATTGACCCGTTTAGAAATTATTCGTATTCGATTGGACCGTGTGCTAAATAAAATATCTTAAGAAACAAGTTCATAAAAAAAGTAAATATTACCATACACTTAACTCCATGCCCTAATATCAAGGCATAAAATAACCCTGGACGATTTGATATGCCTTTAAAATCAATCAATCGTGATAACTAGATACGTCCATGCATTATACATATGAACTGAGATAGATAGATTGGAATGTTAAATGATAGACAACCGGAACTTTTATTTGGGATGTAGTGTAAATTATTTTTAAAACCTTTAAACGATTGCGGAAACCGTTGGGTCAAGTTTTTGTAATTGACAGTTAAAGGTCAGTTGAAAGGTTGACTTTCATCGGACGAGTTAAAGTCAGGTGACTAAAATCCAAGAGATTGAAACTTTACTTTAGTCAACAGAAAAACTGCTAAGAACGCGGCTGTCTAATTTTCCATATCTGATCCAACTGACTCCCCGGGTTCGTGAACAAGGCAATACATACATAAGAAAAATTGTCTTTAAAGCAATAAAGTAATGTACAGAAAAGAAAAGAAGAATTCTCGTTGATATTCATCCCATCGGCAAAAACATGAAATAGCATGGGATAGCGAGAACAAGATGGTGACGTGAGAGATGATTGCCGGCAGCAGAAGAACACAAAAGAGGAGCTGGGAGATTGTACGAAGAGGAGACGATAGAAAAGGAACAATCTTAGATAGATAGATATGATGAGACTGAAATTAGATATTCAATCCGTCTATTGATCATATATTATTTTTATTTTTATGCTGTTTGCTGAATAATTAACTAATCGATATGCAATGTCCCTTCTCACAATTATATCCAGCTTCCTGGCAAAGTCAATGACGTTATTCTTCACCTCAACTCGTTAACTGAATGCGGTTTATTGATAGGCTCTGTCTGAGCATTTCTTCGTATCTTCAAGCCAATGACATATCTTCTTCAAGGCGGCAAAACCTAGAGAGTCGGTTATCTGACTTTGCCAATCGAACTTGTTGTACCCAAGAGCTCAAGTGTTCGAAGAATGGCATCGATTACCAAATTTAGATCAATAATGCATTATTGGAAGAAAGTTGACTTGAACGTAAGTAGGGGCAGCAATCATTTTGTGTCCCCGAATCAAACCTAAAAATATTAAAAGTCGATAAATACAATGTCGTAAAAGTTATAAATCCACTGACTTAAATAAATCCAGATTTATTTAAGAAATTTGTCTGAGAACGAGTATGCTTACATTGCATAGAATATAATCTCTTCTGATGTTTTTTCCCCTCTCTCTCTCTCTCGTTGAAGATGTAGGCAGAAATTCACAGAACGCTTTTTTTTTTATTTAGATACAGAAGCACACTTTTACACACAATATATAGAGATATCAACATTATCAAGTCTCGCAGACAGCACGAATTTCCTTAACTCTCTCTCTCTCTCTCTATATATATATATATATATATCCGTTCCTAACATCCATCACCTCCGGTAGGTCCTACAAACTATATCCAGTATCCGTACAGAGCTGATTTAAGTCTTTACTGGTCGGCCAACACTGACGCGCCCATGAGTAAGGGTCCTTAGAAGAAAGTCGTTATGAGTTCGTCCTTGCTTATCCAACGGTACCCGGCATGTCCCGTTCGTCTCATTTGAATGTTTTTTGAAATATGAGCTGAGCAGCTGTACAACTCCTTTTTATGGAATGTTGCTTCCAGGATTTGGTCAAAACAGCAGGTAGCATACTTGTGGAGTTCCCATCTAGCTTTTCTTCGATAGATTTAGTTTGCGTCTATGTAGTGCATTCATACCGTAATATTAACGTAGACATGGCTAAGAAGAAATCCTGTTTTATTTAATCAAAGAGATCAGAATTCCATATAACCGATAGCCTGTCGATTGTAGACAATGACTTATGATGGTAGAAAGTAAATATCATGTGGTGCATTCATACAGTAGTATCAACGCAGACACAGCTTGAAAAAAAAATTCTGTTTTATTTAATCAAAGAGATCAGAATTCCATATAACCGATAGCCTGTCGATTGTAGACAATGACTTATGATGGTAGAAAGTAAATATCATGTGGTGCATTCATACAGTAGTATCAACGCAGACACAGCTTGAAAAAAAAATTCTGTTTTATTTTATCAAAGAGATCAGAATTCCATATAACCGATAGCCTGTCGATTGTAGACAATGACTTATGATCGTAGAAAGTAAATATCATGTGGTGCATTCATACTGTAGTATCAACGCAGACACAGCTTGAAAAAAAAAATCTGTTTTATTTTATCAAAGAGATCAGAATTCCATATAATCGATAGCCTGTCGATTGTTGACAATGACGGTTGACAGTAAATATCTCTCAGATTATAACGTTAGAGACTTAGGACAATTTCTAAGTAGCGCTCATCCACAGTTGCGACATCTCACTTGCCAGCAAGGAAAAGGCCAATAAAAAAAAAACCAACACACATTCCCTGTCAGCAACTTACAACAAATTCTGCTGCATAAATACTCAGGTTCTCAGTGTGTATATATAAAAGGGATTAATGCATAAAGGACTGAATAAAACACCAATCTACAAATTTATAACTTTCATTTCTTTAAATTGACTGAAAAATATGTTGAAAAACAGAAGTTACACAGTGCACGAGGTGCATACGATAAGTTTCCAGACTTTTTTCGTATAGGCATTTAAAATTTTTATAGACTCTTGAAAATTCAGTATGTTATTGCTATACATCTTATGAGATGACTGACCAATTTTTATGATTTCAGGTTCAAATTAACAACTACAGCAGGAATTAGAATACACCCTACTAAAGCCTGATTGTCACAGCTGGTGAATTTCAAAAATGCAGTCTGGACGTGAGGACACTTTAGAAGAACGATATGCAATAAAATTCTGTATTAAACTTGGAAAAAATGCCACACAAACGTATGGAATACTTCAGACTGCTTTTCGACCATCTTGCATGAATCAAGCATCAGTTTTTGAGTGGCATAAGAGATACAAGGAAGCCAGGAAGTTGGTGAGGAATGATGAAAGGTGTGGGAGGAGTAAGGAAGTCAATACACCAGAGTTAATTAGCCAAAGGGTTAGGGTTAGGGTTACTATGTTGAGGTTTTAAGGGAGTTCAGGAAGAAATTCCTTGGGAAGAGGCCAGCCCTCTTCAAATCGGGTCAGTGGCATTTCCAGCAGGACAATACACCAGTCCATAACTCCATCCTTGTCACAGACTATTTGACCAAGATGGGCATCAAGACAGTTCCTCACCCTCCCTATAGTCCAGACGTTGCTCCCAGTGACTTTTGCTTATTCCCAAAGCTCAGAGGCTGTCGTCGTTATGAGACAATTGAGGAGATGAAAGAGGCTGTGACGAAGGTCATTGACACGCTCACACAATAGGACTTCCATGGTGCCTTCCAGAAGTTGTTTGAACTGTACAACAAGACCATTGCATCCGGAGGAGATTACTTCGAATGGAACTAGAGTTTCACGTGTGTACTATCAATAAAAGTGCCCATACGAAAAAAGTCTGGAAACTTATCGTATGCACCTCGTATGTCACGATGTAAGACAAGATGTATATTTATGCGTCAACATGAACGCGGCTGTTGCTAAATTTTTAATTAAAAAGCCTAAGATTGAAATATGAATTCAAGCATGTCTATGAAAACAATAGTTTCATTCAAATTTAACTGAATGAGAGGTGTTGAAATTCAACAAATTCTAAAATGAAAAGAATGTTAGATTTTCACTCAAAATGAAGTTTTTGAGTAAAAAGATCCGTGAATCTACTAGAGAATTACTTATTTCTTTGGTTATTTATAAAAGTGATGTCGGCTCAAAATTAGATTTTTAGAAGTTGATTATTTATCTATAGTTCTTATTGGCTAAAAAATGTATTTTAAACAATCTAGGAAGAAAAAGATTTCTAAAATTATTTTGGGCTCTGATTCTTCAAATTTTTCTCTGCAAGTCAAATATTGTCGTATGAAAATCTTAAAGAAATTTTAAAACGAGTGTGGAACTGCCGATTGGTCGATAAAAGCAAAAATACAAATATCAAAATTACAGCTTCTGAAGCCTATTTTTGGCTAAAAAATTAACTCTTTTTTGTATGAAAATCAGTTGATTTCCAATATATATATATATATATATATATATATATATATATGACATTATGAAAATAATTCCAACATTGCCAAGACTGAGTCTACCTAGTTTTCACCAAACGGTTCTTCAGTGCAATCCTGAAGAGCCGTTTGATTAAACCAAGGTAGACTCGTTCTTGGTAATATTGGAATTATTTTCATAATATTAGCTCTATCTTATGTATCTCATGTATTGAGCAGTCTATTTCACTTTAGATAAGGTAATTCTGTTCTTTTCTTTTGACTAGACATACGTGCTACTTAATCATTTTCAAGTAGCACGTGTGTTTTTCGGATTTTTTTCTTTTTTTACTGATTTTTTTCTAAGATATCAGTTTGTAGAATTTGCAAATTGTACAATCTGGGTTTTTTCACACAGACAGAATTATAGATTAGTTATAAGAATTAAATATATATATATGCGCGCGCGCGTGTGTGTGTGTGTGTGTGTGTGTGTGTATATCTGTATGCGTGTCTGTTTTGCTTTGGATATAATTTTCTTACCTTCGGAAATAGCACCTTAGTCTTCTTCAATCTTCATCCTAACATCGCCTCCACTTTTCAAAAGAATATCACAATCAGCTGTTTCGTCACGTTCTTTTTAATCTCATCCACGACCAAAAAGTCTCTTCCCTTTCAAATGAGTTATAAGTTTTAAGGAAAGTCAGTGGTCGCAGTCAACGAAACCTGGAACGGGAATGGTGGACAAATTTAAGTGAAAAAATTTTTGCGCAAAAAATTCTGTAAGATAACGTAACAATCACATTGTATACTAGCTCACTTAAAGGTGTCTCAGTGCCAACTCAACTGCGTTTATTCACGCATACTCAGTAAGATTTACTTCTGATTGATTGCTTACTTACATGAAAGCCCAGCAATCGATTCTTAAGTCAAGTCAAAATTATTCGATTCTTTTCAGACAGATATCGTGTATATATTGTCTGAAAATACAAGCCCAGTTTTAGAAATAATTTATAAACGATTAATTTATATTAACTGCATATCAACTCCTCAATGATTATATTTTGTCTTCAGATTGGACTATTACATACATTTTACGTACATTTTATGCCTTGAGATTGGGCAATTACGTACATTGTTTCTATTTACATTTTCGTGGAGTTGTTTCTTAAGGGTATTTTGCAGTACGTTTGATGATAGAAAGTATTCCTATCTTATATCAATAATTTGCAGACAGTTTGTGCTAAGGGAGGATATTTCCCCTACAAATAAGTCTTGTCCAACGAAATATATAGATACAGATTCCACAAGGTTAATGCAACCCCTGAGTTAGTCTCGGTTTCTAGCTAGTCGACCAACAGTCGGTCGAGCCCGCCTGACAGGTGTTCCGGGGATGCCCAGCAATCATGTCACGTTACTCAGACGGACACTCCGTGGGCTTTAGAGAGGCGATCGCTTGACTTTTGCCTGATCCAGTGCAGGAGGCGCTCCTTTTTAGGGAAATACCAATTGGGCCCAAGTCATTTTTGGCGTGTATGGGCTACGGCTCTGTGCCTGGTTCCCTTATTAAAAAATGCCTTGTGTAAAAATTTGGTGTACGTGGGGCACCAGACAAATACCTCTGAGTTAGTATCGCTTATACAGTAATTCATTACTGTTGTTGGTTGGTTGGTTGGTTGGTTGTTTTGTTTTATGGCGTATCAACCCTTTTCGGGTCATTTAACGCCGAATTATATTTCAAACAATTCAGTTTAGAATAAGTACGCAGTTTAAATATCAAAACAGTCCTATTTCAAGCAATTCAGTTTTGCTTAAGTACACAATTTAGTTCTATTTGACTGATAGATTGGACTCTGTAAGGTGCTACTTCTCCGGGCTAAAATCGACCTGGGAGCGATGGCAATAAAGGGGTACTCTGCATTCCCCAAAGCTCCAGAATTACTGAAGCCTTACTATCAGATTGTTTAGTGTCATATCCAGGACACTTGTAGGGGGATTCTTACTCCTCTGCAGAGGTGAAGTCTGTGTATTCTACAGCTCCCAGCCGACTGTGCCATTACTGCTGTTGAAGAACCGTGCGTTTGATTCTATTCCCTTGTACCGAAATTTAATAAACCTATTTGTTAACCTTGTCTGGTTTCTATGTTGTTTATTGATAAATTCAATCACGGCACAGTTGTGTGAGCTTAAGTATTTTTATCAAATGCAAATCATTTTTTAAACAGATCTATACGTGAGACCCTAACAAGTACAACTAGACCAGGTCAAAATGGACATTAGGGTCATGAATGAGTACTCTGCACACCCCAGATAACCATAACAGGAGCCTCAATACAAGGTGCAGTTTAGTGTCACACCTAGAATACCTTTCTGGTGTGGGTCTTACTCCTGTGCAGAGGATTCAATCAGTGCATTCTAAGAGCGGTAATTATTGTCTGGATTATGTTTTTAAATTATTTAATTAATCAGTACAATAATATTACGTGTATTGATCGATTGTACAAATTGATTGTGTTTATTGATTGTGTTCCTTGATTGCAATAATACAAATAATGTTGCATATTGACCTCCGACCCAGCCAAGCTGTCAAAAGAAGAAAAGTATCTGTGTAAATAACAGGTGCATCCGGTCGAAGATATCAGGGGGCGACCTTGACTGTCGAGGGGTTGAATTGAGGGCGAATTGTGACACTTGCAGGAAGTAGGTGTACGTCAAATTATTATATAACCCCGGCGACAAGAAGTTCAGATCAGTTGGAGAGGAGATGCTGGAATAAGAACCATGTCCCAGCAGAGGCTGGGCCCCCAGGCCCTCGGTTGATCAGACCAGGAGAACGGGAAAGAAAGGCGATGATAGCCAGAAGAGTTGGGGGTCAATATGTTGCAGTCTTTGTTCCGTCTCCAACTCCCTCTCACACACAACCCTTTCAATAAAGTGAGAGATATATTTTTCTAAAGAACTGTGTCCGCTTGTTGTTATTGTGTTGAATATGTTTCTGCATGCATATGTGTATGTAGAGTTGTTCATGGGTATACAACAATAATATAAATATAAGAATAAAAACTGAATTAATAGTTTGTTTGATATGAATAATTATCAAAATACCTTTGGCAAAAGAAAAAGAATACCAGACAAATCATAGAAATCAAATGATTTTTTAAGCAAGCACAAAATACAGGTTAAAATTTCTAACTTAGATTTGTATAAAAAGAATACAATACACAGATTCTTCCAATCCCAGAAAAAAACTATTGCGCAAGAAGTCTTAAGTAGTTGCAAAATGCAAGTATGAAAACAAATAGCTTTTATGCGATCTAACAATGTGTAGAATAAAGAGGAGTATAGACGGAAGAAACAGAATTTAAAATTGGAATAAAAAGAGGGGATGATACGTAGAATTAAAAAAGATTGTTGAATAAGAAAGAAAGAAAGAAAGAAAGAAAGAAAGAAAGAAAGGTAATAAATAGGCCGAAAGAAAGGGTGTAGTTTTAACTGGAGACGGACAAGTTGTGATCTAAATTACAACAATCTTACAAATATTGAGAAAAATGTTCCAGAGCGAAGAAAAAAGTATTTCTTTATATTCAGGGAAATTAAGGCAAATAAAGTGAATGAATCTTAAGATTTTTGTAGGGTGTGTCCTTGTGGTGTAAGTGTTAAAGCGATGGACTGGGACTAAGCGAGTTCGAACTCCAGTTGCACTATTACGTTCACTTTTGGATAAATACCATTGGGAAAGGTATAAACCCCCTTATCCTCCCAGCTATGGGTTAAATAGTACCGGAAAATGGTTTGGGCATTAAATAGCCTACAAAGGTTGCTATTAAACAAAGAAAACAAACCTAAGATTTTTACAAAATCCAGAAATTTTCGACTACTATTATCAAATAATTCTGAAAGAGAATTATCGTTTTTCCAAGCCTTATTCTTTTTTCCAAAAATATTCCTATCTTTTCTTGATGAGTTTGATTGATTTATACTGGTACATTTTCTCTTCTTCCTGATCGGTAATAAATAATTTCTAGCAACAGTAGAACTGCTAATTAGCTTATTATGAGATATCACTAACGAGTCCCTTACTAAAAAAAAATGTTCTCAATATTTATAAGTTAGAAGTAATTTAAGTCGTCACCTGCCTGTCTCCAATTAAAATCGACAGTTGCATGTTTGCCAGGCTTTTACTAGAGATAGCCTTGCATGTGACCAATACATTCGTGGAATTGGATTATAAACAGTTACTTAACCTGAAGAACTAGCATAAATAATTAGATCTAATGGCTTAAATCAGTCATTTTTCTCGTACGAAGTAACACAGTAATCTATTGCCCATTTAGTTGAAGAGGTTGTAGACACCAACAAGTGACCGTCATTAGCCTGAAATATGCCATGAAGAGAAATACTCGGCGCAGTCATCGGCAACCATCGGTTTTATAGGACAGACCTATATCATGGCTCACAAAATGGGACAACAAAAGAACGAGTTGAGCGAGCTGTCTAATTTTTCCGGACTGTTCAGAGATATATAGATATAGAGAATCTAAGATAGATAGATAGATAGATGAAGACAAGAAGTCACGTTTGATAGACTGATAGTGAGAGGTTGAAGTAAAATAAACAAACTATATATATATATATATATATATATATATGTGTGTGTGTGTATGTGTGTGTGTGTGTGTGTGTGTGTTCTCTGTTATATGTTTCATTAAATTTGATGACTAAGGATTCTTATTCAGTTTTAAATTATTTTTTCAGACGATTACTTCTCTCTCACACACACACACACACACACACACACACACACATGTATATATATATATATATATATATATATATATGTGTGTGTGTGTGTGTGTGTGTGTGTGTGTGTGTGCGCGCGCGCACGAGCGTGCGGACGTTAGGAAAAGAAAGAAAATGAGAGACAAAGACAAGGCGTGTGAGTGAAAAAGTTATTAACAGATTTGACATAGATAGATAGATAGATATGAACAGAGTAATAGATAGATAGATAGATAGATAGATAGATAGATATGAATAGAATGAGAGACAGAACGAGAATGAGATAGATAGATAGATAGATAGATAGATAGATACATACATACATACATACATACATACATACATAGAAACACAGACAGACAGATAGATAGATAGATGTAACATGAAGTTGAGAAGACGAAAATGGATTGACAGATATATACGAATCAATAAATTACTAAAATACATAAACAAAGACGTCTGTTCCATTTTACAAGCAAAATGTCATACGTAAATGTTTTCATGAAATAAAACAATTGATATCATTTGATCAGCTCTCATCCCAAAACGTAAACTTGTGAATAATAATAATAATAATAATAATAATAATAATAATAATAATAATAATAAACAACAAAAGAAGTTTCCGTTTTGTCGAGATGAAATATGAACGGCCAATTTTTTTTTTTTTTTCATTGAAAAGTGTCGGTGGAAGTGGGAATGGGGTAACGAAGAAAAGGAAACGGGAGGCAATCCAGTTAACCTCGAGGATATTTTCTAGTAAATAACAAATTTTGTTGATTGGAAGGGCAAGTAATCTACATAACTCAATTAGTATCCAGTCAGACTACAGATTCATCGTGCCTCGATGTGACCCGACCTTTAGGGATGGACAATCGAATTAGCGTTGGGCGCTTGCTTTAATATTGGCCGGCTAGAAAGCGGGCAAGGGAGAGAACTCACTCCGTAAACAGTCGGTGGTCGGCGGGAAATTAAATCAGTAGACAAACGCCGTCCCACAACAATGAAAAAATAAAGGCGAGAGAAGAGAAAGTGAGAATAAAACAGTAAGGAGAGATGAAGGACAAAGAAGTCGAAAGAGAGTTGGGAAGAAGAAAGAGAAGAAAAAAACTGAGGCCATAGAAGAAAAGATACAGAAGTAGGGAGGAAATGAAGACAAAAGAAGGAGAGATAGAGAAAGTGAGAGAAATTGAACGAAAAAATAAGAAAGAAAGAAAGAAAGAAAGAAAGAAAGAAAGAAAAGTTCAAAAGGGAAATAGTTGAAAGAAAGAAAGAAAGAAAGAAAGAAAGGGGAATAGTTAAAGGTAAGAAAGAAAGAAAGGAGAAAGAAAGAAAGGAAGGAAGGAAGAAAGAAAGGAAGGAAGGAAGGAAGGAAGGAAGGAAGAAAATGGATAGAAGAAAAAATAGGATGGAAGTAAACAAAGAAGAAAAAAGTGAAGTAAAAGAAAATGTATTCCTTGAAAGAATAACTGACATAAAGAAAAAAAGAAAGGAGAAGAACAAAGGAAGAGAAGAAGAGAAATAAAAGCAGAAAAAACCTCGGGGGGGGGGTAATAGAATAAAAAGCAAAAGCGATGAAAAACAAAAAAAAAAATAACTTTGGCAAAAGTGACGTTAAAACAATGGCGAACAAAATAGAAAAAGGATGCCTTCATGCCAACTTTTACTTTGATTTAACGACTCCCCTCTCTCCCCTCAATCCAATCAACACCCGACCAAATATTCCTCTTTTTTCTGCTACATCTCTCTCTCTCTCTCTCTCTCTCTCTCTCTCTCTTTCTCTCTCTCTCTCTCTCGCTTGCTCGCTCGCTCTTCGTATATACTCCTTCCTGTCTCTTTCTTGTATAAGGTCAAAAAGAAGAGTTTCGTTTGGTTTCAACTTTGAGAAAAAAAAAAGCAAGCAAAAAAAAAAAAAGAATTGTCGATCGGGTAACAAAATTCTTGTGGTTGTCGACGATGGTGACATTGTGAGCATTGCAAGATGTCCGTCCAGTTACGTTGGCACTATTGAAAACCCATCTTGCATCCTTTTTAAATTGGGTCATCGGGAGGATGGAGTGTTTTGTTTTGAGCTCAGTACTTTGGAGGCGAACAAAAATGCATTTAATTTACGGCGTTCGATCAATCTCTCTCTCTCTCTCTCTCTCTCTCTCTCTCTGATACGCACACTCGCATCCATACACACACTAATCTATTGACTATAAGTTGCTATCTATCAATCTATCGATCTATCTATCTCACAAACACAAACATTTTCTAAGCACTGATCCCTTTACCTTATTTTCTATTTTTTCATGAATCTTGACTCCTTCACTCTTACGTATATATTCACGTATCCACAAACCATTTGATTACAAGCTTCTCCCTCTTTCTCTCTCCCCCTCTCTCTTTCTCTCTCTCTCCCTCTCTCTCTCTCTCTCTCTCTAATACAAAAGAATACACTATTCACTTCTTTTGCTCTACCACTGTTATATATATATATATATATATATATATATATATATATATATATATATATATATATATATATATATTATAACAATGTTGGTTATTACTATCTGACTTCATGGGTTTGTGGCAGACAAAATGCTGTTTAATTTGGAGAGTGCTCAATATCTGTGATAGATTTATTATATAATAATAATAGCAATAAGTAAATATATATTAGTTTATATATATATATTAAATAGCATGGAAGCTTTTCTGAGACCATGGGTTTCATGCCGTCTTATAAACAACAATCATCAGGCCGAGAAAGAAAGATATTGGATGGTTGGCTCGTTGGTTGGTTGGGTTTATCCACCTTTGTTGGTTATTCAACGTCAAATCCATTTTTATATAAATAATCTGATCTATTTCAAACAATTCAGTTTAGCATAAACACACAGTTTAATTGTCAAAAACATTTCTATTTCAAGCTGTTCAGTTTATTCGAGCAGTTCTAATTTAGCTAATTTAGTTTAGTATAAGTATAGATTTTGTTTACACGCAGTTAAATGTCAAAACAATTCAATATTAAGCAAATCAGTTTAGCATAAGTAGAGTTTCAGTGTCAAAAACAGTTCCATTTCAAACAATTCAGTTTAGCATAAGTAGAAATATTTTTGACAATTAAACTATGTACTTACATTTAGTGAGTACATAGTTTAATTGTCAAAAACCTTTCTATTTCAAGCTCCTAAGTTTAGTCAAACGTTTCTAATTCAAACAATTTAGTTTGGCATAAGTATGCAGTTTAGTTCTATTTAACTCAGTTAGGGCCCTATCAGGTGCTACCATTCTGGGTCAGAGTGAACCTGGGAGCAATGATAATGAAGGGGTACTCCGCACTCCCAAAAGCCTCGGCATTACTGGAACCTCAACCTACAGATTGTTTAGTGTCATACCCAGGACACTCGCTTGGCGGGTTCTTACCCCCTCCTGCAGTGGTGCTGTCGGTGTATTCTACAACCCCAGCCGACTGGGCAATACACAGAATTAATGTCAAAACAGTTTTCAGATAATTCAGTTTAGCATAAGTACACAGTTTAAATGTCAAAACAGTTCTATTTTCAGCAATTCAGTTTAGCATAAATTCGTAGTTTAAATTTAAAAAAAAACAGTAAACTCAAGAAACCACGGTTTAGTTCTATTTGACCCAAAAATAGGGACCTATCAGGTACTGCCACTCCAGACCAGAGTGGACTTGGGAGCAATGACAATAAAGAGGTACTCTGATCTCCCAAAGCTCCAGCATTACAGGAACCCTACCATCAGATTGTTTAGTGTCATATCTAGGACACTCTTGTGGAGGGTTACCCCTCTGCTGAGAAGTTGGTGTATTCTACAGCTCCAGCCAACTAGGCAAAAGATATTTGAGAAATCGAAAAAAATGATATTTTGTTCCTTAGTTAAAGTAATCACAGCACACACACACACACACATACACACACACACATACACACACACACACACACACATACACACACACACACACACACACACACACACACACGAATACAGAAAAACATTTTTACTCGGTCAAACTGTCGCGATTTTGGCAACACATTGCGATTTATATATCCAGGAGACAACCGCAAATTTGCCGCGCGGCACATGTATATTCATACACACATATACTAAATATTACTTATACGATCACACACAATAATACGGAAATATAACCTACACAAACACACACACATAAAGAGTTGTACACAATCCTAACGTTCTTTCGACTGTATTTTTCGATTTTTCCAATATCTTTCTTTCTCTGCCTGATGATTGTCGTTTATAAGACGGCATGAAGCCTCTTGTCATAGACAAGCTTCCATGTCATTAAATATATATAAAAACTAAGATATATTTACTTATTATTATTTTATATATGTATATATATAGAGAGAGGGGGGAGAGAGAGAAATATTACTCTATTTTCACTTCTCTCTTATCCACACATACACACACATACACACTTTTTATATCTTTATCTCTTTTCTTTGAATAGGATTCACTCTGACTCAGTCTTTTCCAAGTCTCTTTTCTACGTTTCTCCAAAGTTTTTTTTTTTCATTCAGTATCTATGTACTCTGAGTTATTCAGAGAAGCCAAATTTAAACTTTTAGACACGTTCGTGAGCGCACACACACTCATATACATATGTATGTATATATGTGTATTATTGAAAAGTAGTTTTCAATATAATCTCTCTCTCTCTCTCTCTCTCTCTCACACACACACACACACACACAAACCTATGAATGTGTGTGTGTACACACACACACTATCTATCTATCTATGAATGTGTGTGTGTACACACATTCATAGATAGATAGATAGATTGATAGATAGATGTTTTTGCGCGTTCGATTTTCATTGTAGTGATTTCGATTGTTTTTTAAAATTAGAAAATAAAACGTATTTTTATGCAAAAAAAACGTAGATAATAATTCGAAAAAGAAAAATGAAAACACGTAAATTTTCTCTGCTATTTTAACTTTTATAACTGGGCATATATTTATCAAAGGTTTTAATAAAAGCACTATATATATATATATATATATATATATATATATATATATATATATATATATATATATATATATACTTGTGGGTGGGGTATGGCGTTTATAGAAGAGTTAATCTCAGAAAAACATTGATTACAGATTTGAAATGATCATAAACGTTGTCATACACAAGGGTCATTCAATAAATAAGGAGAATTTTTGGAAAAAATAATTTTTTCTTTTTTTTCCACATTTCTTTTCTTATATGTAAACTGTACATTTTTTTAGAATGGATTTATAGCAAGAATTATTTTAATCACGCAAAAATATTTCTTTTAAGGGTATAAAAAATTACTGTAAATCAAATAGAATGGTCCAGGCTTGAACAGAGCACTGTCATCAAATTTTTGCCGGCAAAGAAGTGCAAATCATGTTAAATGTTACAAACGAGTGTGTGATGTGTACGGAGAAGAATGCTTTAGTCAAATAAAAATGGTTACAAATCGGTCAAACATAGGTTTGCTACAACAAGTCTGAGTTGAAAAGACAGTTCATTGAGTCGAAGCACACTGACTCTCCGCTAAAGAAATGGTTCCGGGTGCAACAATGAGGAAAGATCATGTTGATAGTCTTCTGGGATATGAAATAATCCATCACGTGGAAAAAGTCCAAGAGTAAATAGCCATTACTATTGCAAATTCCTTTGGTAAAGTTTATCGAAAGACCCTTATATATATATATATATTGTTGCACCCGGAACCATTTCTTTAGCGGAGAGTCAGTGTGCTTCGACTCAATGAACTGTCTTTTCAACTCAGACTTGTTGTAGCAAACCTATGTTTGACCGATTTGTAACCATTTTTATTTGACTAAAGCATTCTTCTCCGTACACATCACACACTCGTTTGTAACATTTAACATGATTTGCACTTCTTTGCCGGCAAAAATTTGATGACAGATCTCTGTTCAAGCCTGGACCATTCTATTTGATTTACAGTAATTTTTTATACCCTTAAAAGAAGTACCATGAAGGTCAGGAGATCTAATGAAAGAAAATGGGGAATCGGCAGATTTTAAACAAATATAGTGCTAATGTATCTCCTTGCAAGATTCCAGCGACAATGTCAAAAAAGTCGCTCTTGCTATCGGGTGAGTGAACCATTGCTTTCGTGTTTTTGTAAAGCAATATCATAAAGGTAACGGCTTCTTTACGAAAGCCTTCTGCAAGAAGTAATCTTATATAATGGCGCCTTTAATATATACATAGCGTTATATAAATGTTAAAATATCGTCCGTTGCAGTAAATGGCTAAATATTTTCTGAACCAAAATATAACATATGGAGTCTCCTAGAATATTTTCTCAAATAATGTGATTTACAGTTTCTGAAATAAAATGATCGAGCACAAATCAATGACCAAATATGATAGAGTAGTAGAACTTACATTTACTGAACCTTAAAAGAATAATATTTCAAGATCTGCAACTATTTCGTCTCAAATAGGAACAAAAAATATCAAGAGGACACCAACAGAACAAGGTCCAGATGTCTGCTATTCAGTTGAAATATCAAGAGGACACAAAACAGAACAAGGTCCAGATATCTGCTATTCAGTTGAAATATCAAGAGGACACAAAACAAAACAAGGTCCAGATGTCTGCTATTGAGTTGAAATGTCAAGAGGAAATCAACAGAACAAGGTCCAGATGTCTGCTATTCAGTTGAAATATCACGAGGACACAAAACAGAACAAGGTACAGATGTCTTCTATTCAGTTGAAATATCAAGAAGACACAAAACAAAACAAGGTCCAGATGTCTGCTGTTCAGTCGAAATATCACGAGGACACCAACAAAACAAATTCCAGTTGTCTGCCGTTCTAGTGAAATATCAAGAGGACACCAACAAAACAAATTCCTGATGTCTGCTATTCAGTTGAAATATCAAGAGAACACCAACAGAACACGTTCCAGATGTCTGCCGTTCAGTTGAATGCGGCAAAGTTGTTGATAACGTGAGAACATCTATCCTGTGTTATCAGACGTCAAGACGGTGATTGGCCAGATGATGATTGCCCAGTTGACTGGGGATGCAGAAAACACCGACTGCATCTGATACACCGCTCTATAGACACATAAACATTTCTAAAAAGATGAACACTTGCAAAAACATATATATAGTGGTACAAACGTATATACAGGCGTAGAAACATCCTCTAGCATACATATACATATACATACGCACACACACGTATGCCACAATCTTAAATGTAAGTATAAGCACATAGAAACGAACAAAGAAATACTTGCATACACACCAAGCTTACACATATATGCACACACAGAGTGATATGTTGTTACACCAGTCAACAGATTCCTGAACAGACATATATATATATATATATATTATAAGAGTGTTGGTTGTCACTAAATCGCTTTATGGGTATATGTCGAACAAAGTGCAATATTATATGGAGCGTGCTCAATGTCTAGGATAGAGTAATTATATAATAATAATAATAATAATAATAATAATATGTATATATATAAAAAAAAATATATATATATATATTATATATTATATATACGTGGTGCCTTCAATAAGTTTCCAGATTTTTTTTTGTACAGGCATTTAAAATTGTTGTAGACTCTTGAAAATTCAGTATGTTATTGCTATACATCTTATGAGATGGCTAACTATTTTTTATGATTTCAGGTTCAAATGAGCAGCTACACCAAGAATTGGAATATACCCCCACGTGATTATACCCTGCTTGATTGTCACAGCTGGTGAATTCAAAAAATGCAATCTAACACTTTAGAAGAACGATATGCAAAAAAATCTTTGTTTTAAACTTGGAAAAAAAATGCCACAGAAACGTATGGAATGCTTCAGACTGCTTTCCGACCATCTTGCATGAATCGAGCATCAGTTTTTGAGTGGCGTAAGAGATTCAAGGAAGGCAGGGAGTCTGTGGGGGATGATGAGAGGTGTGGGAGGAGTAAGGACGTCAATACACCAGAGTTGATTGGCCAAAGTGTTAGAGTTAGAGTTAGGGTTACTATGTTGAGGTTTTAAGGGAGTTCAGGAAGAGATTCCGTCGGAAGAGACCAGCACTCTTCAAATCGGGTCAGTGGCATTTCCACCCATGACAATACACCAGTCCACAACTCCATCCTTCTCACAGACTATTTGACCAAGATGGGAATCAAGACAATTCTTCAGCCTCCCTATAATCAAGACTTTGCTCCCTGTGACTTTTGGTTATTCCCTAAGCTCACAGGCTATCGTTATGAGACAGTTGAGGAGATGAAAGAGGCTGGGACGAAGATCATTGACACGCTCACACAAGAGGACTTCCATGGGACCTTGCAGAAGTTGTTGGAACGGTATATCAAGTGCATTGCAGCCGGAGGAGATTACTTCGAAGGGGACTAGAGTTTCATGTGTGTACTATCAATAAGTGTCCATACGAAATAAGTCTGTAAGCTTATTTTATGATCCTCTTATATATATATATATATATATATATATATATATATATATATATATTTTGTCGAGGGTGACCCGAAGGCTCCCTTTTCGATAGCAACTACACCAAGGTGTAGGGGAGGGCGCTACTCCATTCCCAGGATTGCTCCACTTTACCCTTGGACCGTACCTTATAATGCTGAGTGTTAAGCAAGGTGGTATCAAGTACCATTTTTAAAGTCTTTGGTATGACTCGACCTGGGATTGAACCCAGGTCTCCCGGGCCATTGGCGAACACTCTAACCGCTGGGCCAATTGATATATACAGTGGTACATATGTATATATACGTGCATAAATACTCTCTTGCACACGCACACACACAAAAACATACACACGCATATACATATATACATACAGACACATCTATATGGATACAATGATACAAAGACACTTGCATACACACATGTGAATCCACAATGTGATTGGCGGGTACACCGATTTACAAACTCAATAGAATACTTCTATACATATTTTTAAAAAAGACGAATGCATCTATAGACGTATACAGCGGTATACACGTATATACATGTGGATAAATACACACATACACACAAATGTATATGGACACAGTCATAAATACAAATCTACACATATTCACGCATACACAGAGATACTTGCATATGTACAAGTATACACATACCTGCTTATATATGCGCGCACAAAATTTTATATAGGTATACACACAGTCAAATACATGGGTAGACTGATCTACAAACATATAGACATACATATACACATAGTTAAAAGAAAATGAGTCCATAAAAAAGATATATACAGTGATACATACGTATACATATGTGCATAAACCCTACCTTGCACACGCACACACACAGACATACGGGCACAATCATAAATGCCAGTATACGCACGGACACATACACAGGGACTCTTGCATACGCATGAATATGCAAATATTTAAGAAGAGACAAGCACATGCAAAGATATATACAGTGACACATGCATATATACATGTGTATAAATAATCTTCTTGCACATACACGCACACAGACACACATACAAATAAAAACACGTACCTGCATCCACACATACAAATAAAAACACGTACCTGCATCCACACATACAAATAAAAACACGTACCTGCATCCACACGTACAAATAAAAACACGTACCTGCATCCACACATACAAATAAAAATACGTACCTGCATCCACACATACAAATAAAAACACGTACCTGCATCCACACATACAAATAAAAACACGTACCTGCATCCACACATACAAATAAAAACACGTACCTGCATCCACACATACAAATAAAAACACGTACCTGCATCCACACATACAAATAAAAACACGTACCTGCATCCACACATACAAATAAAAACACGTACCTGCATCCACACATACAAATAAAAACACGTACCTGCATCCACACATACAAATAAAAATGCATACCTGCATCCACACATACAAATAAAAACACGTACCTGCATCCACACATACAAATAAAAACACGTACGTGCATCCACACGTACAAATAAAAACACGTACCTGCATCCACACATACAAATAAAAACACGTACGTGCATCCACACGTACAAATAAAAACACGTACCTGCATCCACATACAAATATAAAATAGCTTACAGGTACACACACCAGCACTCATATACACACATGTGTACAGATACACATGCGTGTGTGCGCACAGATACACATGCCCACATGTATGTATATGCTGGTGAACACAGTGCTTTTTTCTTGAAGTATCAAAACCGCCTCAAATTAAAGTTTTCCTTTCCATTGTCCTTCGCCCCGGATTAAAAAAAACTCCAAGAAAATCAGGAATTAGAGTCTCTCACACAAAAAAAGGGGGAACAAAGCCAGAACGAAGAAAGTGTTGTGTGTGAAAATTCCGGAATAAAAACTTTGGTCAGCGGGCATAGTGCCAAACAGTTAACCGGAACCAGGGCTCTATCTTCCTAATCTATGTGGCAGACACTTAAAGCGCCAGGGAGAAATGAGTTCCTCTTCAGACCGAGGTTAAGAACTTTACCCCAGGACACAACAGACGATTTCGCTAGAGAAACGGCACCACCCGTTTCCTTCTCATCACATGACCCATCCAAGCGACCCGCCCGGAGACAAGACATGGCGCGCAAATACAAAATGGTTTAACAATGAATCAATCGCATCGCGTCCTAAGATGCACGCTTAAACAACGACAAGTAATACTAAACGGATTCCAGTGCCGCGAACGAAATGTCAGGCTATCGTCTGGTCGTTTAGTCAATGAACAAAACGGGGACAATGCATACAAGAGAAGAATAATCATTTCTAACAGCAATGGTTCAGAAAAGTCTATTCTGGTCAGCCCCATCACAATACTGTCTCCGACTTTCCAACCATTCATGTAAGTGACTTTGTAAAATTGTATTCCTATCTTTTCTAACCAACAAGAACATACAACCGTAAAACGACGCAAATGTTGGCTTCCATTTGGTTTTAGATATTAAGCAATGCCTTGAAGTACATCATTCCTTTTTGTACATAGTTGAATGATTCATTTATTGGCGATTTCAATGAAGAGGGTCAGATAATTGCGATTCTAGACAATGAGAATTAGTTTGGGTTTTAAAACAATCAAATAAATGGTAATGGCCGTCAAAGTCCAGTAGAATAATTATCTCAATTCGAAATGTCAAAGTTAAGCAATGGTTCGCCAAGATAGAACTAAGTCAGTAATCACTTTAAACCTTAGAACCCGAGAGACAGGTACCGTGCCGCTACATAGTATAAATACCCACGTGGTCTGAATCTAGAAGAATCTACATTTCTTTATCGCTATTGCGTAGCAACAATACAACCAACCAGGCTGTAGATACTATTTACCAACCCCTCCGCTCGGGCAGGATATGACACAAGGTCAATTTTTAAGCGGAGTTTAACAGGTTTCAATTCAGAGTTTTCCTTCTCCTAGACTAATTGCCTAACCAAGGCTGAAGAACCTAGTCTGTCCTACTATTTACCCATTGCTGGAGGGAGAATAATTGGATTCATACCTTTCCCAAGGGTATTAGTGCTATGTGAAATGCAATCAGTCTCGTCCAGGATTTGAACTCGTGTCGCCGTGTCCATTTCCTACGACGATAACCATTACACCACCAGGCTGTAGATAACATATTACAACATTTTACAATTTCAGCTATTTTTAACCAGAATTGGAAGGGTCATGAGGGGTGGGGCTTAAAGTACTAAAAGTTCATGTATTATTCAATAAATATGAATCTTACAGTAGTTTCCAACATATACGTCTTGTTTTATTTTATAAGCTTATTTTTATTCTTTAAAAATCAATTCATTTTATCGCTAAGATCATCATTCATAGAAAACCTGCAAATTATGATGACATGCTATCATACACTTTCGTTCCTCTGAATCCATTTTGCTAAAAAAAGACTTCGATGATTTATTCTAAACAATATCAGTAAAGAAATACTTTTTGAGATGGCGAAAATAAAAGGTAGAAATTTAAATGAATGTTAGATATGCATTCATTTAAATTTCTCCCTTTTATTTTCGCCATCTCAAAAAGTATTTCTTCGCGTTGAGATAATAGTTTAATCATATTTACACGTTAGGTGAAGTTGCGACTCATTTGAAGATAGATAGATAGATAGATATGAATATACTAATAAAGACAGACTGAAGTTAAGGTTGTTGGCTGATTAATAATTATCAGTGGGTTAAATAAATTCAACGAAAAGCAGTTTTTTGCATTTTCACTCAGGCTGTACATACATTGACTTGACACTGATACCCCGGTCTCACCGCCAAATATCTTGACAAAAGTTCTTATCACTTGCATGCCTGGATGTATGTTAGATAAGTAAGCGACAAAGCGAACAACGGCAGCAGAGCTGGTCATTCTCCTTAAACCAACTTATCTCCCAAAACATTTCCAACAGAAGACTCTTACATCTATTTGCAACCTTTACACCGGCCAAACAAAACTAGGCGTATAACATACCCGGGCGCATTATATTACGGTTCCATCAAAGTTGACATTGGATGTAATAACTGCTGATCCATTGTTATGGGAGTGTGATTTACCATTGTTCATTAAAGTTATCGGATAATGAGATAGATTACTTTGAAAGGTGCCGTTATGGCGTTAAAGCTGAACTGCAGCTTCGAAGTAAGCAAGATCAAAATCCAGTCAGTTTCTCTTTCCGGAAAAGTATGAACCCCCCACAATCCACCCATATATATAGATTAATGGTAAGGCAGTACGATTAAAGTTCTTCTAAAAGAAGCACACAGGCATTAAATAACCCACGTAAATTGATATGCCATTAAACAAAGAAACCCCAACCAAAAGTGGATTTAGTCTTAGGTTGTTGTTTGGTTGGTATTTTACGGCATATCAACCATTGTGGGTAAATTAATACCAAATCCTGTCTTTATATATATATATATATATATATATATATATATATATATATATATATATATATAAAGTAAATAAGTAAGTTAGCAGACCGTAGTCGGGGGCGACTCAAAGGCTCCTTTTTCAATAGCTACTACATAGAGGTGTAGAGGAAGGTACTAATCCATTCCATGGATTGCTCCACTTTACCTTTGATCCGTACCTTATAATGCCGTGTGTTAAGTACCATTTTTAGAGTCTTTGGTATGACTTGACGTGGGATTGAATCCCTGTCTCCCAGACTATTGGCAAATACTCTGACCATTATGCCAATATATATATATATGTATGTATATGTGTGTGGGGGTTGTATTATTAGTATTTAGTTAACATTACTTTAAACGAACCGGATCACTAGTGGGTAGAATGTTCGCCAATGGTCCGGAAGACCTGGGTTCAATCCCAGATCGCATAATACCAAAGACTTTAAAAATGGTACTTGGTACCTCCTTGCTTAACACTCAGCAATATAAGGTACGTAGAGCAATCCCGGGAAAGGAGTAGCACCCTCCCCTACACCTCGGTGTAGTAGCTACTGAAAAAGGAGCCTTCTGGTTGCCCTCGACTACGGTCGCCAACTTTACTTACTTTTACTTTAAACAAGTAGTTAGAGATCATTTATTTGCTCTCAGTTAAATGGCTTCAAGTTTTCCAATCTAACGCTAATAATTCTATTCAATATCAATCATTGGATTGCTCACAGTTAAATAGTTTCTAGAATTCTTATTTAATATCAGTTATTCTATTTATCAAGTATTCCAATCTATTATGAATAATTTACACATAACTTTATAGTTTCAAATAAGAAATAATATTAATCATTAGTAAATGATTTAACAATTCTATTTGATCCATGGATGGGACCCAAACCGTTTTAAGTCTAAATTTCAATGCTTTATTCATATATATATATATATAGATACAGATAATAATAATAACAATAATAATAATAATAATAATAATAATAATAATAATAAATATATATATATATATTAGATATATATTTATTTATTATTATTATATAATAGCTCTATCCTAGATATTGAGCACTCTCCATATTATATTGCACTAGGTCCGACACATACCCACAAAGTGATTTAGTGACAACCAACACTCTTATAATATATATATATATATATATATATATATATATATATATATATATATATACATGGAAGAAAATAATGGGTAGTAATCCGACAATTTGTGAAGAAAAATTGACAACAAGTAATCCAAATAGAAAGTAGGGATTTTATAGAGAAACAAAGTCAGTCGACACTATAGCGTTTCGATTCTGCTGAACCATCATCAGGACTGTGAGGGGTTTTATTGGTGATGTTAAGTGTAGACGGATGTATAAAAAGTGTAAAAATATATAAAAATTTGGAAAAGTTGTACAACAAGAAAAGTTGGCTGTTTATGACAAGAAATATGGCCATTTGATCAATGAATCAGCGTTCGTTTCTTTAAGATACGTCACCTGATATTAGAAACATTGTGCATAATCCACGTTCCGTTAGTTCATCGAGAGATTTCGAACCATTCCTCGTTTTCGACGAAATTCAAATCATATAAATCTGGGGGGGGGTGTTTTTTTCTTTTGTTTTTTTATTAATATTAATGTATATGCCTAGGAAAATCCTAAAATATGAATATCAGTTTCAAGGCACAGACTGATATTCATATTTTAGGATTTTCCTAGGCATATACATTAATATTAATTAAAAAAAAATTTTTTTCTCAATAAATCCCTACTTTATATTTGGATTACTTGTTGTCAATATATATATATATATATATATATATATATATATATATGTGTGTGTGTGTGTGTGTGTGTGTGTGTAAACTCTTGCTCCAAATAGCTTGGAGCCCAGTCGGCTATTGCTGTAGAATACACCAACTACATCTCTGCAAAAGGGTAAGAAACCCCCAACGAATGTCCTGTATCTGACACTGGTAATCTTATGGTGTGGCTCTAATAATGTTGGAGCTTTGGGGAATGCGTAGTGCCTCTTCATCACTTCCAGATCCACTCCGGCCCAGAATGGTAGCGTCTAATACCACTTGTGAGCAAACAAATGATATGCTAAATTGAATTTTTAGAAATAGAAATGTTTCATCATTTAATTATGTGTGAGTAAATGATTGATGTTTAATTGAATTGTTAGTGATACATAACAATACTTGAAACTATTTAACTGTGTTAAAAATGAGCTCAGACTCATTTAAAAAATGTTATCAACAAAATGTGTTTACAAATCATATATATTTGATTTATATGTATAAAGAGGATTTGGCTTTAAATAACCTACAATGGTTGATATGCCATAAAACCCAACAAAACCAAATCATATATATTTAATATATATGTATAAAGAGGATTTGGCATTAAATAACCTACAATGGTTGATATGCCATAAAACCTAACAAAACCAAATCATATATATTTAATATATATGTATAAAGAGGATTTGGCATTAAATAACCTACAATGGTTGATATGCCATAAAACTCGACAGATTTGGGGTAATACATCATTAAATTCATCATCAAGTTGTACTGATGGCATAAGTTCCCTGACAAAAAGTCTTATAAATCTTTCTGGATTGTTTTCATTTTTTGTTTTTGTTTTTGTTTTTGTTTGTTTGTTTGTTTGTTGTTGTTGTTTTTTTTTGTTGTTTTTTTTTGTTTTTTGTTTTTGCTTTTTTGTTTGTTTTGTTTTTGTTTTTTGTTGTTTTTTTTTTCATTAAAAGCCACTCTTATAGATAAGTAGCAGTAATTTCCTAACAGAATTATTTTATCCTATTTGTCTAATCACTTTTTTTATATATAAGGGTTATTCAATTAATAGGGGGAATTTTTTTAATCAATATAATCTTTCTTGAGAATTTCTTTCTATAAATTTACAGAAAAGTGTGCGATGTGTACAGAGAATAAGCATGTTTTAGTCAAAAAATATTTACAAATGAGCTAAACATGGGTTTGCCACAAGTATGAGTCGAAAAAACAGTCAATACTTGACTCTCCGGTAAATAAAAGTTCCGGCCATAGCAGGCTTCTGGAACATGAGAGTTCTTCACATTTGACTTATTTGACAAAGGTGCGACTGTAAATATTGCTTCCTGTTGCCAACTCCTTTCGCAAAATTCACCTTATTTATTGATTCAACCTTATATATATATATATATATAGCTGGAAACACATGCTCACACACATACACATATATACATATATATATATATATATATATATACACACACACAAACATACATAGGTATGTGTATACATATGCGCAGACAAAAACTAAAAAGGGGGAAGAGTTACCACACTGCCATACACACAAAAATCCCCAAGGTACACGTTCACACACACACGGAGAAGAAAAATTGTTAGAGAAACCCAGAACTACTCCAACGCATACACACACACGCACACACACACACACAACGACAAAAACATATCAAATATCAAAGATGATCTTTCTTTATATATATATATATATTCTTTTCCCCTGTTATTTTATTTTATTAAAATATCCATCGTTAGTCTAGCAACATCATCTTAAAGTCCTGATGAAGGTTTACTAAAACCAAAACGTTTTATCGTTGACTTTCTTCTATATTAAATTCATCACTTTTGGATTACTCTGTTTTTCTATTTTCTTCATATACATATATATATATATATATATATAGCCAAATAGAATCAGTGAAAACACGAAGAGGATTTTTCGGTGGGGGGGAGTTTAATGCGCATCAACGTTTTTCAATTTCTTGAAGCGTTTCTAACTCACTTCTAATGGCTTGTGAGATCAGCATGTAAACTGTTATGTCGTAATAATTGTTCCTACAACTCCCAACAGGGCATAGTAGATTATGTGTCTTATTTAGTTAAGCGTATCATTTTTCAAGAAAAGAACTTTCAATTTCAAAAGTTATTTCTTACTAGTTGAAGTACACGTCTACGACGGATAAAAAGGTCAAAACGTGGATCTCATCTGCTTAATATTGTTTGGGGGAAAAGTTTTCATGGAAAAATCTGCTCTTTCGGTGAGGCGTAGAATACGCTGATTGTATCCTCCGTAGAGGGGTAAAACTCCCTCCAAAAAATACGGGGGTCTCCTGTATATGACACTAAATTGCATCTGGTGGATAGGTTCCAGTTTTGAAGATTTAAGAACCGCTTTGTTGATATTAGGTTTACTCTAACTCGGACGGGTAGAAACTATCAAGGTCCCAAATGGATCCGTTTAAGAATTATCCGTGTTGCGAAAGGACTCTGTGTAAAAAAAAAATTCTTTAGAAACAAAAACACAAAAAATATAAATATGAACGTATAATGAATGTGATTCCATAAACACTAAGTATAAAATAACCCGAGACTGATTGACATGCCTTTAAAATTAATCAATCAATCCAACGCGGAGATTTTTTAATGGTATATCAACCTTCGTGAGTTATTTAATGAACAGTAGTGATACTATTTAACCCATCGCAGAGGAGATAAGGGGGTTCAATACTTTTCCTTGGGGTATTACTTCAAAAATGAACGCAATAGTGAGATTGCAGTTCGAACTTGCTCACTATGATGTCAAGCGTTTGCCATAACGCCATGGGGATGCCTCTAAATACTTTTTTTTATTCAAGATGGATACTTTACATTTTTATTGATTTAATATTTTTCTTCGCACAGTTAGCCTTAAACAATAATTCTATTTGATTATTCTACATTCTAATTCGAAGATTTATTGTTGTTTGTTTGTTTGTTTGTTTGTTTGTTTGTTTTGGAATTTCTGCTTCTTACGACAACCTTAAAAAGAATCTTTACACAGAACATATACTTTATTAATACAATATCTATATACAGAATTGTATAATAAATAATTCATTACAGGGTGAAACGATAAAATTGTCGTCCTAAAGAAAACAAGACTATTGAAAAAATCAATTCAGGTAACTTTATTATGTAGTAGAGCTGACATCTATTCAATATAGCCGCCTTCAGCCTCAATCACCACCTTGATACAGATCCGGAACTGGGAGCATGCCTTTTCCCCAAGCGCTGGCGGGAGCGCGGCGAATACTCGGAGGATGGCGGCGATTAGGATGGCTTTGGTGTTGTGGAAGGTCATGTTGGTGATGTTCTGGACGTATGACCAAACGAGGTAGTCCAGCGGGTTCAGGTCGGGGGAAGAGGGGGGCAGTGAGAGAAGGGTACAAAGTCGTAGCACTCCTTCTGAAGCCAAGCCTGGGTCTCTTTAGACTTGTGGGCCGGCGCCGGGTCCTGTTGCCACACCCACGGTCTGCCACAGGCCACCCGATTGCACCAGGGGATCACCACACTCTTCAGCACATCCAGGTACACTTTAGTGTTGACTTTCAAGCCGACTTCAAAGATGTGAGGTGGCATGATGTGGCCCTCACTTGAAACCACACCAAAGATCATAACTGTAGCCGTCCGAAGGGTCGTCCGATGCGTTGAGGGCGCTGACAATAGTCCTGTTATCATAACTTGGATCGGTAGAGCGCATGAGTTGTACAGCTGCGCGTCTCTAATCTCGCTCGTTGAACATTGTGTCACTTTCAGACATGATAGAAGGCTCCTATCGCTCTTGGGTTTTGTACACAACTGGCCAACTAGTAGATGGTCTGCAACAAAAAAACAAAAAAAAAACCGGTTTTCATTAAATTGAAATGGAATCATGTCGTCTTTTCTAGGGCGACAATTTTATCGTTCCACCCTGTATTTTTTGTTTACGATGGAACCAATAGGTGAACTACAGCTTGCAAAATTATGGAATTTGTACACTTAGAAGAAGTTCTCTTTGGATTTTTTAATATGCAATGCATTTCTATAGTATAATTCATTTTTAATTCAATTTATAGCAAAAATCGTTTCTAATATAATTTTATAGTAAAAATTCAGTTTTATTGTAGAACTCTTTTCTAGTTCATTTTTATAATAAAAATCATTTCTAATATATGTTTATATCAAGAATCATTTCTAATGCATTTTTATATTAAAAATCATTCCTAACACATTTTTATGATAAAAATCATTTCTAATACAATTTTATATTAAGAATCATTTCTAATGAATCTTTATATTAACGCTAGCAAAAATTATGGAATTAACTCATTTAGATGATGTTCCGATAGGATTTTTTATTTAGCAGTTAATAAATTGTTAAAAGATAAGGCGCAAAACATTTTTATTTCATTACAGAACATTCTGGCTTCATAAAAAAAAACTTTACAAACTAGATTAAATCATTTAGATTAAGGAATAATTTTTTTTTCCAAGCCATAGAAATGAAAATATTATGGAATAACCTAACGTTGAGCAAAAATCATGGAATGATCTTGTAATTAGCGTTCCAATAACATATGTCAGCAGAAGCCTCGATAAGCAAATCGATGCACAATTTCTGTAAACAACAACAAACTGTTCTGTATTTTAAAGTTTTAGGAAACAAGACCCCAACAAAAGAACTGTCAATTAAAACAATAGAAAAATTATAAAACAAAATTTAAAGCAATCTACAAGAGAGTGTGATGAAAGATGTCGGTTGTTCCTAGTCAGTGTGATGAAAGATATCGGTTGTTCCTAGTCAGTTATGTCAAAAATTTGGTGTAAATATAAAAGAAATTGGGTGCGAGGAAAGACATCAAAGCGTCAGGATAAAAAAAATCAGAGCGATATACATTGAAAAAATAAATGCAGAAGAGAAAAAAATGGTCGAAACAAGAGTCAATGGTATCTACTACTCTTGGTATGTACTACTTGGTTGTATACGCCAAATTTTGTAACTCTACATCAAACCGTTTGGCTATTTATTGAGGGCAAATTCCTTCAAATTATTAACATGACACCAAAACTACTAACTGTCGTTTTGTCTCTTCTCATATATATCTCTGATATATCTCCGACTCTGTAGCCTGTTTAAAATCAGGAATCGTAAAATCCTAAATCAAAATATCTTGATATAGTCGTGCACATGAATATCAATTAAAAGTTCAATTGGCTGCAGTGAAACACGGAACAAATTTATTACCAACTTAACGAAACACCACTTTCATTTTAACGATTTCTTTCCCTGATAGTAATTGTGAAATTGTGATAATAAAACAAATCCTTTCAGTTGTTAGTCGTTCAAGGCTTGAGATAACTTTAAATGGCTTAAATGGACAGGGGTTGATAATCGTATTGGTTGATTTGACTTGGCTTTTAAAACAATATAATCAGCTTATTTCCCGCGCTTTTTGCTATAAAGCCAAATAATATATTTATCAATGAAGAACTTCTAAAGATTTCAAAGTTTTTTTTTCCGTCAATAGATAAAACTTAACGCATCGCTTTTTTTTCATCTCGTGAAAACAAGATTGACATTGTGTCTTAATGATGTGGTATCTATCTTGTTGGGTAGAAAATAATTCAATGTGATAATAAATCCGTGTTGAAGGTAAGTCTTCTAAGAGAAATCAAAATAAGTGAAAGAAGTTCCCATATCAAAACTCTGCTGTCTTGTAGGTATCCACTGACGGAAAAATCTAAGAGAATGTACGCTTAAATAAAACCTGTTATTTATAAAGTCATCAGTTATCTTGTTATGCTTGGAACTGTCGCTATTTAGATCCAGAAAGTGGTATAAATGTCGTACCAGCATATGTTACTATAATCCAACAAGGTACAGATTTCTCATTTCCTTATCTTGTATATTTTTCACAATTTGAATTACTAATTAATGTAAATGTTTGAGTGGTAAATTTAGTGGTTTAGATGGTTTATCAGCTGTCAAGATTGAGTCATCATTATCATCATTGACTCAGCAGATAACCACGAGGTTTTCGTTCATGGAAAGGGGAAGATATTCTTTGTTATCGTTTCTTGTAAGTTGATATTTTTTAAACTATAAATCTTCTTACAACGTCCTAAAATGTTGGATGAACGAGTTGGGGTGGTTAGCGGAAAAAATAAAGTAGCCTGATATATCAAAATCAAAATCAAAATCAAGTAATAAAGCGTTTTTAGAATTCAATCGAAAATTCAAAATGTGCCTTGTCTTCGTATTTTTGTATGAAAGTAATTTTATATATATATATATATATATATATATATATATATATATATATATAATCAAGACACCCATAAACATTCCTTACCAACTCTTCCTCATAGTAATGTTGTATAGCCACATAATACATCTGCATGCAGAATCATAACGACCACACAATAAAGACGAGCGAAGACACAGTTCTTTAGAAAAATATACCTCTCACTTTATTTGAAAGGGTTCGAAAGGGTTACTAAAGGTTTTACTGTGTGAGAGAGAGTTGGAGACCGAACAGAACTGCAACATATTGACCCCCACTCTTATGGCCATAAGAGTGTTTCTTTCCCGTTCTCCAGGGCTGCTCAACCGGGGGGCTGGGGGCTTAGCCTCTCTGGGACATGTTCCTCATTCCAGCATATTCTCTCCAACTCGTCTGATCTCCAACTGCAACTACTCAATCGGGGGCTTGGGGGCCCACTCTGCTGGGTGCTGGCTTTCTCTACCGCATCTTGTCTCCAACTCATTGAACTTCTTGTGCACCAAGTTATATAATAGTTCGACTTCAACCTTCTTCTTGTGGGCGTCACAAATCACACTCATTCAACTTGTCCACGGTCAAAGTTATATTCTGATATTCCTCGACCGGATGCACCTGTTATTTACACAGGTGCATTTCCTATTTTGACAGCCCGGCCGGGTCGGAGGTCAATATTCAACAGTAATACACGTGTTGCTTTTGGTAAAGTATGTAAACCAAGTCTTGGATTTAAAAGACACGTGAAGATTCATAAAAATGATATTCCACCGGAGGATCTGATTAACAATGTACAAAATTCAAGCCAATTTTGTCGTATTGCCTTTCTTGCCAATTTAATCATCAAACCAAGAGATTCCCTCGCAGTGCGTATCCCTTCATATACAGTTGCGTAATGTATGATGGGAAGGGTGCTCTAGTTTGTGGAGCATGATGGGAAGGGTGTTATAGTTTGTGAGGCATCATGGGAAGAGTGCATTAGATTGTGGGGCATGATGAGACGGGTGTTCTTGTTTGTGGGGCAATATGGGAAGGGTGCTCTAGTTCGTACTGCGTGTTTGTTTACGTGAATATATTATATTTTGGGATTAGTTGATTTATTTGCTCAATTGTACTTGATTTATTATTTACTACTGCTGTTGTTTGTTATTATCATACATATTATCAATGACCACACAATATAATATAATGGGATACCCACCACGTGGGAACCATTAGATCTGATGATTGTATGAGAGAGAAACTGATAGTCAACAAACATCGCTGATTTTATATTTGCGATACCTTATCTCAGATAAATATGCTCTATCACCGATTTTGAACCATCTCAAACTAAATATATATATATATATATATGTGTGTGTGTGTGTGTGTAATCGAGGGGTGCTGAAAAGCCCTCGGTCCAGCCAAGATAGAAATGATTTGGAAAACTTGAGAAACGATACGCCAAGTAGCTTGAACAGCAAGATAAATATGTGGAATATAAAGTACATTTCATGACCCCGGGTCATTCTTTTCTTAGTCGGGCCAAGAACTTTTCAGCAACTCTTCAAGTTTCAGTGAATTTAGCTCTAATAGCGAGGGTGTGGATGCCTCTTTGTTTAAAAAAATCTGTGTTGGTGTACATATTTGTTTAGATACAAATTTGTCGAGAAAGTAATGAAACGTTTTTTCTATTTTTCAGGTTGGCAACCCTTATTAAAAATCAATTGATCCATGTTGGCCTTGAATATGCGAAAAAACGCTCAGTTCATGTCTACTTTTCATAATTCACATTTAGCTGAGTAATCTCCCATTATTATTCAAGTGTTTGATTAAGTGTGACATAAAAATGGAACCCCAAATCAAATTCGGTGTCAAACTCCAGATGCAGCCGAAACATTTTGAAAATTTACGCAAGCTTATGAGTAAGAAGTTTTATCTTGTGCAAAAGGGTTTTTTTGTTTTGTTTTGTTTTGTTTTTGTTTTTTTTGTTTTTTGTTGTTTTTTTTGTAACACAGTTTGGAAGATTTTCTGAGAGATTGTGGGAGATAAACTCGTTTCGGTTGACCGATCTATGCAAGAACGAAGGAAAATGCGATAGAAATAAAGACAGATTGACGTTTGAAGGTGATTTAAAATTGATCATCAGACTTTCAGTCAAAGTTGCCAACCTGATAAAATAAAACAAATCAGCCACATTATTTTCTACGCAAAAATTCAGTCTCATTGCTTTCTAGACGCGCTCTCAATAGAGGAAATTGTTTTTGTTTATTTTTTGTTCGTGAGTTTTTGTTGTTTAAAGTATAATTGTTTGTGTTTTTAAGAAAAATAAAATTCCTTAACTCTCAAAGCCTCTAATTCTCTTCATCTAAATCTTTGGGATTATTGAATCACTTCATCCTGGAACCATTGGAGGCGCTTATGGTGTAAGGATTATCGTCGAAGGAAATGAACGCAGTGACGTGGGTATAAAATTTTGGCAGAGGTTGTTTGCTTTTTACATTGTGTTAATGCCTTTAGGAAATACATAAATTTTTCCCTTCTAAACAATGGATCAACAGAAGGCCATAGAGGGGTCTTTAGCCTTTCTACAGCAACCAGTCTAGCAGAAGGGCATACTGGCCTCTTTAGCCTTTCTACAGCAACCAGTCTAGCAGAAGGGCATACTGGTCTCTTTAGCCTTTCTACAATAACCAGTCTACCAGAAGGGCATACTGGTCTCTTTAGCCTTTCTACAACAACCAGTCTACCAGAAGGGCATACTGGTCTCTTTAGCCTTTCTACAACAACCAGTCTAGCAGAAAGGCATACTGGTCTCTTTAGCCTTTCTACAACAAACAGTCTAGCAGAAGGGCATACTGGTCTCTTTAGCCTTTCTACAACAACCAGTCTACCAGAAGGGCATACTAGTCTCTTTAGCCTTTCTACAACAACCAGTCTACCAGAAGGGCATACTGGTATCTTTAGCCTTTCTACAACCAGTCTAGCAGAAGGGCATACTGGTCTCTTTAGCCTTTCTACAACAACCAGTCTACAAGAAGGGCATACTGGTCTCTTTAGCCTTTCTACAACAACCAGTCTAGCAGAAGGGCATACTGGTCTCTTTAGCCTTTCTACAGCAACCAGTCTAGCAGAAGGGCATACTGGTCTCTTTAGCCTTTCTACAACAACCAGTCTACAAAAAGGGCATACTGGTCTCTTTAGCCTTTCTACAACAACCAGTCTAGCAGAAGGGCATACTGGTCTCTTTAGCCTTTCTACAGCAACCAGTCTAGCAGAAGGGCATACTGGTCTCTTTAGCCTTTCTACAACAACCAGTCTAGCAGAAGGGCATACTGGTCTCTTTAGCCTTTCTACAACAACCAGTCTACCAGAAGGGCATACTGGTCTCTTTAGCCTTTCTACAACAACCAGTCTAGCAGAAGGGCATACTGGTCTCTTTAGCCTTTCTACAACAAACAGTCTAGCAGAAGGGCATACTGGTCTCTTTAGCCTTTCTACAACAACCAGTCTACCAGAAGGGCATACTAGTCTCTTTAGCCTTTCTACAACAACCAGTCTACCAGAAGGGCATACTGGTATCTTTAGCCTTTCTACAACCAGTCTAGCAGAAGGGCATACTGGTCTCTTTAGCCTTTCTACAACAACCAGTCTACAAGAAGGGCATACTGGTCTCTTTAGCCTTTCTACAACAACCAGTCTAGCAGAAGGGCATACTGGTCTCTTTAGCCTTTCTACAGCAACCAGTCTACCAGAGGGGCATACTGGTCTCTTTAGCCTTCTACAGCAACCAGTCTACCAGTAGGGCATACTGGTCTCTTTAGCCTTTCTACAACAGACAGTCTAGCAGAAGGGCATATTGGTCTCTTTAGCCTTTCTACAACAACCAGTCTACCAGAAGGGCATACTGGTCTCTTTAGCCTTTCTACAACAACCAGTCTAGCAGAAGGGCATACTGGTCTCTTTAGCCTTTCTACAACAACCAGTCTAGCAGAAGGGCATATTAGTCTCTTTAGCCTTTCTACAACAACCAGTCTACCAGAAGGGCATACTGGTCTCTTTAGCCTTTCTACAACAAACAGTCTACCAGATGGGCATACTGGTCTCTTTAGCCTTTCTACAACAAACAGACTAGCAGAAGGGCATACTGGTCTCTTTAGCCTTTCTACAGCAACCAGTCTAGCAGAAGGGTATACTGGTCTCTTTAGCCTTTCTACAACAAACAGTCTAGCAGAAGGGCATACTGGTCTCTTTAGCCTTTCTACAACAACCAGTCTACCAGAAGGGCATACTGGACTCTTTAGCCTTTCTACAGCAACCAGTCTACCAGAAGGGCATACTGGTCTCTTTAGCCTTTCAACAACAACCAGTCTAGAAGAAGGGCATACTGGTCTCTTTAGCATTTCTACAACAACCAGTCTACCAGAAGGGCATACTGGACTCTTTAGCCTTTCTACAGTAACCAGTCTACCAGAAGGGCATACTGGTCTCTTTAGCCTTTCTACAACAACCAGTCTACCAGAAGGTCATACTGGTTTCTTTAGCCTTTCTACAACAACCAGTCTACCAGAAGGTCAGACTGGTCTCTTTAGCCTTTCTACAACAACAAGTCTAGCAGAAGGGCATACTGGTCTCTTTAGCCTTTCTACAGCAACCAGTCTACCAGAAGGGCATACTGGCCTCTTTACCCTTTCTACAGCAACCAGTCTAGCAGAAGGGCATACTGGTCTCTTTAGCCTTTCTACAACAAAGAGTCTACCAGAAGGGCATACTGGTCTCTTTAGCCTTTCTACAACAAACAGTCTACCAGAAGGGCATACTGGTCTCTTTAGCGTTTCTACAACAACCAGTCTACCAGAAGGGCATACTGGTCTCTTTAGCCTTTCTAAAACAAACAGTCTAGCAGAAGGGCATACTGGTCTCTTTAGCTTTTCTACAACAACCAGTCTAGCAGAAGGGCATACTGGTCTCTTTAGCCTTTCTACAGCAACCAGTCTACCAGAAAGGCATACTGGTCGCTTTAGCCTTTCTACAACAAACAGTCTAGCAGAAGGGCATACTGGTCGCTTAAGCCTTTCTACAACAACCAGTCTACCAGAAGGGCATACTGGACTCTTTAGCCTTTCTACAGTAACCAGTCTACCAGAAGGGCATACTGGTCTCTTTAGCCTTTCTACAACAACAAGTCTACCAGAAGGTCATACTGGTTTCTTTAGCCTTTCTACAGCAACCAGTCTAGCAGAAGGGCATACTGGTCTCTTTAGCCTTTCTACAACAACAAGTCTAGCAGAAGGGCATGCTGGTCTCTTTAGCCTTTCTACAGCAACCAGTCTACCAGAAGGGCATGCTGGCCTCTTTACCCTTTCTACAGCAACCAGTCTAGCAGAAGGGCATACTGGTCTCTTTCGCCTTTCTACAACAAACAGTCTACCAGAAGGGCATACTGGTCTCTTTAGCCTTTCTACAACAAACAGTCTAGCAGAAGGGCATACTGGTCTCTTTAGCCTTTTTACAACTTCCAGTCTACCAGAAGGGCATACTGGTCTCTTTAGCCTTTCTACAACAACCAGTCTACCAGAAGGGCATACTGGTCTCTTTAGCCTTTCTACAGCAACCAGTCTACCAGAAGGGCATACTGGACTCTTTAGCCTTTCTACAGTAACCAGTCTACCAGAAGGGCATACTGGTCTCCTTGGCCTTTCTACAACAACCAGTCTACCAGAAAGTCATACTGGTTTCTTTAGCCTTTCTACAGCAACCAGTCTAGCAGAAGGTCATACTGGTCTCTTTAGCCTTTCTACAACAACAAGTCTAGCAGAAGAGCATACTGGTCTCTTTAGCCTTTCTACAGCAACCAGTCTACCAGAAGGGCATACTGGCCTTTTTACCCTTTCTACAGCAACCAGTCTAGCAGAAGGGCATACTGGTCACTTTTGCCTTTCTACAACAAACAGTCTACCAGAAGGGCATACAGGTCTCTTTAGCCTTTCTACAACAAACAGTCTAGCAGAAGGGCATACTGGTCTCTTTAGCCTTTCTACAACATCCAGTCTACCAGAAGGGCACACTGGTCTCTTTATCCTTTCTAAAACAAACAGTCTAGCAGAAGGGCATACTGGTCTCTTTAGCTTTTCTACAACAACCAGTCTACCAGAAGGGCATACTGGTCTCTTTAGCCTTTCTACAACAACCAGTCTACCAGAAGGGCATACTGGTCTCTTTAGCCTTTCTACAACAACCAGTCTACCAGAAGGGCATACTGGTCTCTTTAGCCTTTCTACAGCAACCAGTCTAGCAGAAGGGCATACTGGTCTCTTTAGCCTTTCTACAGCAACCAGTCTACCAGAAGGCCATACTGGTCGCTTTAGCCTTTCTACAACAAACTGTCTAGCAGAAGGGCATACTGGCCTCTTTAGCCTTTCTACAACAAACAGTCTAGCAGAAGGGCATACTGGTCTCTTTAGCCTTTCTACAACATCCAGTCTACCAGAAGGGCATACTGGTCTCTTTAGAATTTCTAAAACAAACAGTCTAGCAGAAGGGCATACTGGTCTCTTTAGCTTTTCTACAACAACCAGTCTACCAGAAGGGCATACTGGTCTCTTTAGCCTTTCTACAACAACCAGTCTACCAGAAGGGCATACTGGTCTCTTTAGCCTTTCTACAACATCCAGTCTACCATAAGGGCATACTGGTCTCTTTAGCCTTTCTACAGCAACCAGTCTAGCAGAAGGGCATACTGGTCTCTTTAGCCTTTCTACAGCAACCAGTCTACCAGAAGGGCATACTGGTCGCTTTAGCCTTTCTACAACAAACAGTCTAGCAGAAGGGCATACTGGTCTCTTTAGCCTTTCTACAACAAACAGTCTACCAGAAGGGCATACTGGTCTCTTTAGCCTTTCTACAACAACCAGTCTACCAGAAGGGCATACTGGTCTATTTAGCCTTTCCACAACAACCAGTCTACCAGAAGGGCATACTGGTCTCTTTAGCCTTTCTACAGCAACCAGTCTAGCAGAAGGGCATACTGGTCTCTTTAGCCTTTCTACAGCAACCAGTCTACCAGAAGGGCATACTGGTCGCTTTAGCCTTTCTACAACAACCAGTCAACCAGAAGGGTATACTGGTCTCTTTAGCCTTTCTACAACAACCATTCTACCAGAAGGGCATACTGGTCTCTTTAGCCTTTCTACAACAAACAGTCTAGCAGAAGGGCATACTGGTCTCTTTAGCCTTTCTACAACAACCAGTCTACCAGAAGGGCATACTGGTCTCTTTAGCCTTTCTACAACAACCAGTCTACCAGAAGGGCATACTGGTCTCTTTTGCCTTTCTACAGCAGCCAGTCTACCAGAAGGGCACTCTGGTCTTTTTAGCCTTTCTACAGCAACCAGTCTAGCAGAAGCGCATACAGGTCTCTTTAGCCTTTCTACAACAACCAGTCTACCAGAAGGGCATACTGGTCTGTTTAGCCTTTCTACAACAACCAGTCTACCAGGAGGGCATACTGGTCTCTTTAGCCTTTCTACAACAAACAGTCTAGCAGAAGGGCATACTGGTCTCTTTAGCCTTTCTACAACAACCAGTCTACCAGAAGGGCATACTGGTCTCTTTAGCCTTTCTAAAACAAACAGTCTAGCAGAAGGGCATACTGGTCTCTTTAGCCTTTCTACAACAACCAGTCTACCAGAAGGGCATACTGGTCTCTTTAGCCTTTCTACAAAAACCAGTCTAGCAGAAGGGTATACTGGTCTCTTTAGCCTTTCTACAGCAACCAGTCTAGCAGAAAGGCATACTGGTCTCTTTAGCCTTTCTACAGCAACCAGTCTACCAGAAGGGCATACTGGTCGCTTTAGCCTTTCTACAACAAACAGTCTAGCAGAAGGGCATACTGGTCTCTTTAGCCTTTCTGCAACATCCAGTCTACCAGAAGGGCATACTGGTCTCTTTAGCCTTTCTAAAACAAACAGTCTAGCAGAAGGGCATACTGGTCTCTTTGGCTTTTCTACAACAACCAGTCTACCAGAAGGGCATACTGGTCTCTTTAGCCTTTCTACAACAACCAGTCTACCAGAAGGGCATACTGGTCTCTTTAACCTTTCTACAACAACCATTCTACCAGAAGGGCATACTGGTCTCTTTAGCCTTTCTACAGCAACCAGTCTACCAGAAGGGCATACTGGTCGCTTTAGCCTTTCTACAACAAACAGTCTAGCAGAAGGGCATACTGGTCTCTTAAGCCTTTCTACAAAAACCAGTCTACCAGAAGGGCATACTGGACTCTTTAGCCTTTCTACAGTAACCAGTCTACCAGTAGGGCATACTGGTCTCTTTAGCCTTTCTACAACAACCAGTCTACCAGAAGGTCATACTGGTTTCTTTAGCCTTTCTACAGCAACCAGTCTAGCAGAAGGGCATACTGGTCTCTTTAGCCTTTCTACAACAACAAGTCTAGCAGAAGGGCATACTGGTCTCTTTAGGCTTTCTACAGCAACCAGTCTACCAGAAGGGCATACTGGCCTCTTTACCCTTTCTACAGCAACTAGTCTAGCATAAGGGCATACTGGTCTCTTTCGCCTTTCTACAACAAACAGTCTACCAGAAGTGCATACTGGTCTCTTTAGCTTTTCTACAACAACCAGTCTACCTGAAGGGCATACTGGTCTCTTTAGCCTTTCTACAACAACTAGTCTACCAGAAGGGCATACTGGTCTCTTTAGCCTTTCTACAACAACCAGTCTACCAGAAGGGCATACTGGTCTCTTTAGCCTTTCTACAGCAAACAGTCTAGCAGAAGGGCATACTGGTCTCTTTAGCCTTTCTACAGCAACCAGTCTACCAGAAGGGCATACTGGTCGCTTTAGCCTTTCTACAACAAACAGTCTAGCAGAAGGGCATACTGGTCTCTTTAGCCTTTCTACAACAACCAGTCTACCAGAAGGGCATACTGGTGTATTTAGCCTTTCTACAACAACCAGTCTACCAGAAGGGCATACTGGTCTATTTAGCCTTTCTACAACAACCAGTCTACCTGAAGGGCATACTGGTCTCTCTAGCCTTTCTACAACAACCATTCTACCAGAAGGACATACTGGTCTATTTAGCCTTTCTACAACAAACAGTCTAGCACAAGGGCTTACTGGTCTCTTTAGCCTTTCTACAACAACCAGTCTACCAGAAAGGCATACTGGTCTCTTTAGCCTTTCTACAACAACCATTCTACCAGAAGGGCATACTGGTCTCTTTTGCCTTTCTACAGCAACCAGTCTACCAGAAGGGCACTCTGGTCTCGTTAGCCTTTCTACAGCAACCAGTCTAGCAGAAGCGCATACTGGTCTCTTTAGCCTTTCTACAAAAACCAGTCTAGCAGAAGGGCATACTGGCTTCTTTAGCCTTTCTACAGAAACCAGTCTACCAGAAGGGCATACTGGTCTCTTTCGCCTTTCTACAACAAACAGTCTACCAGAAAGGCATACTGGTCTCTTTAGCCTTTCTACAAAAAACAGTCTAGCAGAAGGGCATACTGGTCTCTTTAGCCTTTCTACAACAACCAGTCAACCAGAAGGGCATACTGGTCTCTTTAGCCTTTCTAAAACAAACAGTCTAGCAGAAGGGCATACTGGTCTCTTTAGCTTTTCTACAACAACCACTCTACCAGAAGGGCATACTGGTCTCTTTAGCCTTTCTACAACAACCAGTCTACCAGAAGGGCATACTGGTCTCTTTAGCCTTTCTACAAAAACCAGTCTACCAGAAGGGCATACTGGTCTCTTTAGCCTTTCTACAGCAACCAGTCTAGCAGAAGGGCATACTGGTCTCTTTAGCCTTTCTACAGCAACCAGTCTACCAGAAGGGCATACTGGTCGCTTTAGCCTTTCTACAACAAACAGTCTAGCAGAAGGGCATACTGGTCTCTTTAACCTTTCTACAGCAACCAGTCTAGCAGAAGGGCATACTGGTCTCTTTAGCATTTCTAGAACAACCAGTCTACCAGAAGGGCATACTGGTCTATTTACCCTTTCTACAACAAACAGTCTAGCAGAAGGGCATACTGGTCTCTTTAGCCTTTCTACAACAACCAGTCTACCAGAAGGGCATACTGGTCTCTTTAGCCTTTCTACAACAACCAGTCTACCAGAAAGGCATACTGGTCTCTTTAGCCTTTCTACAGCAACCAGTCTAACAGAAGGGCATACTGGACTCTTTAGCCTTTCTACAGTAGCCAGTCTACCAGAAGGGCATACTGGTCTCTTTAGCCTTTCTACAACAACCATGCTACCAGAAGGGCATACTGGTCTCTTTAGCCTTTTTACAGCAACCAGTCTACCAGAAGGGCATACTGGTCTCTTTAGCATTTCTACAACAAACAGTCTTGCAGAAGGGCATACTGGTCTCCTTAGCCTTTCTACAATAAACAGTCTAGCAGAAGGGCATACTGGTCTCCTTAGCCTTTCTACAATAAACAGTCTAGCAGAAGGGCATACTGGTCTCTTTAGCCTTTCTACAACAACCAGTCTACCAGAAGGGCATACTGCTCTCTTTAGCCTTTCTACAGCAACCAGTCTACCAGAAGGGCATACTGGTCTCTTTAGCCTTTCTACAACAACAAGTCTAGCAGAAGGGCATACTGGTCTCTTTAGCCTTTCTACAGCAACCAGTCAAGCAGAAGCGCACACTGGTCTCTTTAGCCTTGCTACAACAACCAGTCTACCAGAAGGGCATACTTGTCTCTTTAGCCTTTCCACAACAACCAGTCTACCAGAAGGTCATACTGGTCTCTTTAGCCTTTCTACAAAAACAGTCTAGCAGAAGGGCATACTGGTCTCTTTAGCCTTTCTACAACAACCAGTCTACCAGAAGGGCATACTGGTCTCTTTAGCCTTTCTACAACAACCAGTCTACCAGAAGGGCATACTGGTCTCTTTAGCCTTCCGACAACAAACAGTCTAGCAGAAGGGCATACTGGTCTCTTTAGCCTTTCTACAACATCCAGTCTAGCAGAAGGGCATACTGGTCTCTTTAGCCTTTCTACAACATCCAGTCTAGCAGAAGGGCATACTGGTCTCTTTCGCCTTTCTACAACAAACAGTCTACCAGAAGGGCATACTGGTCTCTTTAGCCTTTCTACAACAACCAGTCTAGCAGAAGGGCATACTGGTCTATTTAGCCTTTCTACAGCAACCAGTCTAGCAGAAAGGCATACTGGTCTCTTTAGCCTTTCTACAACAAACAGTCTACAGAAGGGCATACTGGTCTCTTTAGCCTTTCTATAACAAACAGTCTAGCAGAAGGGCATACTGGTCTTTTTAGCCTTTCTACAACAACCAGTCTACCAGAAGGGCATACTGGTCTCTTTAGCCTTTCTACAGCAACCAGTCTACCAGAAGGGCATACTGGTCTCTTTAGCCTTTCTACAACAACAAGTCTAGCAGAAGGGCATACTGGTCTCTTTAGCCTTTCTACAGCAACCAGTCAAGCAGAAGCGCATACTGGTCTCTTTAGCCTTGCTACAACAACCAGTCTACCAGAAGGGCATACTTGTCTCTTTAGCCTTTCCACAACAACCAGTCTACCAGAAGGGCATACTGGTCTCTTTAGCCTTTCTACAAAAACAGTCTAGCAGAAGGGCATACTGGTCTCTTTAGCCTTTCTACAACAACCAGTCTACCAGAAGGGCATACTGGTCTCTTTAGCCTTTCTACAACAACCAATCTACCAGAAGGGCATACTGGTCTCTTTAGCCTTCCGACAACAAACAGTCTAGCAGAAGGGCATACTGGTCTCTTTAGCCTTTCTACAACATCCAGTCTAGCAGAAGGGCATACTGGTCTCTTTAGCCTTTCTACAACATCCAGTCTAGCAGAAGGGCATACTGGTCTCTTTAGCCTTTCTAAAACAAACAGTCTAGCAGAAGGGCATACTGGTCTCATTAGCTTTTCTACAACAACCAGTCTACCAGAAGGGCATACTGGTCTCTTTAGCCTTTCTACAACAACCAGTCTACCAGAAGGGCATACTGGTCTCTTTAGCCTTTCTACAACAACCAGTCTACCAGAAGGGCATACTGGTCTCTTTAGCCTTTCTACAACAACAAGTCTAGCAGAAGGGCATACTGGTCTCTTTAGCCTTTCTACAACAACCAGTGTACCAGAAGGGCATACTGGTCTATTTAGCCTTTCTGCAGCAACCAGTCTAGCAGAAGGGCATACTGGTCTCTTTCGCCTTTCTACAACAAACAGTCTACCAGAAGGGCATACTGGTCTCTTTAGCCTTTCTACAACAAACAGTCTAGCAGAAGGACATACTGGTCTCTTTAGCCTTTCTACAACAACTAGTCTACCGGAAGGGCATACTGGTCTCTTTAGCCTTTCTACAACAACCAGTCTACCAGAAGGGCATACTGGTCTCTTTAGCCTTTCTACAACAAACAGTCTAGCCGAAGTGCATACTGGTCTCTTTAGCCTTTCTACAACAACCAGTCTACCAGAAGGGCATACTGGTCTCTTTAGCCTTTCTACAACAACCAGTCTACCAGAAGGGCATACTGGTCTCTTTAGCCTTCCGACAACAAACAGTCTAGCAGAAGGGCATACTGGTCTCTTTAGCCTTTCTACAACATCCAGTCTACCAGAAGGGCATACTGGTCTCTTTAGCCTTTCTACAACATCCAGTCTAGCAGAAGGGCATACTGGTCTCTTTAGCCTTTCTAAAACAAACAGTCTAGCAGAAGGGCATACTGGTCTCTTTAGCTTTTCTACAACAACCAGTCTACCAGAAGGGCATACTAGTCTCTTTAGCCTTTCTACAACAACCAGTCTACCAAAAGGGCATACTGGTCTCTTAACCTTTCTACAACAACCAGTCTACCAGAAGGGCATACTGGTCTCTTTAGCCTTTCTACAGCAACCAGTCTAGCAGAAGGGCATACTGGTCTCATTAGCCTTTCTACAACAACCAGTCTACCAGAAGGGCATACTGGTCTATTTAGCCTTTCTACAGCAACCAGTCTAACAGAAGGGCATACTGGTCTCTTTCGCCTTTCTACAACAAACAGTCTACCAGAAGGGCATACTGGTCTCTTTAGCCTTTCTACAACAAACAGTCTAGCAGAAGGGCATACTGGTCTCTTTAGCCTTTCTACAACAACCAGTCTACCAGAAGGGCATACTGGTCTCTTTAGCCTTTCTACAACAACCAGTCTACCAGAAGGGCATACAGGTGTCTTTTGCCTTTCTACAGAAACCAGTCTACCAGAAGGGCACTCTGGTCTCTTTAGCCTTTCTACAGCAACCAGTCTAGCAGAAGCGCATACTGGTCTCTTTAGCCTTTCTACAGCAACCAGTCTACCAGAAGAGCATACTGGTCTCTTTAGCCTTTCTACAACAACCAGTCTACCAGAAGGGCATACTGGTCTCTTTAGCCTTTCTACAAAAAACAGTCTAGCAGAAGGGCATACTGGTCTCTTTAGTCTTTCTACAAAAACCAGTCTACCAGAAGGGCATACTGGTCTCTTTAGCCTTTCTACAGCAACCAGTCTAGCAGAAGGGCATACTGGTCTCTTTAGCCTTTCTACAGCAACCAGTCTACCAGAAGGGCATACTGGTCGCTTTAGCCTTTCTACAACAACCAGTCTAGCAGCAGGGCATACTGGTCTCTTTAGCCTTTCCACAACAACCAGTCTAGCAGAAGGGCATACTGGTCTCTTTGGCCTTTCTACAACAACCAGTCTACCAGAAGGGCATACTGGTCTATTTAGCCTTTCTACAACAAACAGTCTAGCAGAAGGGCATACTGGTCTCTTTAGCCTTTCTACAACAACCAGTCTACCAGAAGGGCATACTGGTCTCTTTAGCCTTTCTACAACAACCAGTCTACCAGAAGGGCATACTGGTCTCTTTAGCCTTTCTACAGCAACAGTCTAGCAGGAGGGCATACTGGACTCTTTAGCCTTTCTACAGTAGCCAGTCTACCAGAAGGGCATACTGGTCTCTTTAGCCTTTCTACAGCAACCAGTCTAGCAGAAGGGCATACTGGTCTCTTTAGCCTTTCCACTACAACAAGTCTAGCAGAAGGGCATACTGGTCTCTTTAGCCTTTCTACAGCAACCAGTCTACCAGAAGGGCATACTGGTCTCTTTAGCCTTTCTACAGCAACCAGTCTGGCAGAAGGGCATACTGGTCTCTTTAACCTTTCTACAACAAACTGTCTACCAGAAGGGCATACTGGTCTCTTTAGCCTTTCTACAACAACCAGTCTACCAGAAGGTCATACTGGTCTCTTTAGCCTTTTTACAGCGACCAGTCTACCAGAAGGGCATACTGGTCTCTTTAGCATTTCTACAACAAACAGTCTTGCAGAAGGGCATACTGGTCTCCTTAGCATTTCTACAACAAACAGTCTAGCAGAAGGGCATACTGGTCTCTTTAGCCTTTCTACAACAACCAGTCTACCAGAAGGGCATACTGCTCTCTTTAGCCTTTCTACAGCAACCAGTCTACCAGAAGGGCATACTGGTCTCTTTAGCCTTTCTACACCAACCAGTCTACCAGAAGGGTATACTGGTCTCTTTAGCCTTTCTACAACAACCAGTCTAGCAGAAGGGCATACTGGTCTCTTTAGCCTTTCTACAGCAACCAGTCTAGCAGAAAGGCATACTGGTCTCTTTAGCCTTTCTACAACAAACAGTCTACAGAAGGGCATACTGGTCTCTTTAGCCTTTCTATAACAAACAGTCTAGCAGAAGGGCATACTGGTCTTTTTAGCCTTTCTACAACAACCAGTCTACCAGAAGGGCATACTGGTCTCTTTAGCCTTTCTACAACAACCAGTCTACCAGAAGGGCATACTGGTCTCTTTAGCCTTTCTACAACAACCAGTCTACCAGAAGGGCATACTGGTCTCTTTAGCCTTCCGACAACAAACAGTCTAGCAGAAGGGCATACTGGTCTCTTTAGCCTTTCTACAACATCCAGTCTAGCAGAAGGTCATACTGGTCTCTTTAGCCTTTCTACAACATCCAGTCTAGCAGAAGGGCATACTGGTCTCTTTAGCCTTTCTAAAACAAACAGTCTAGCAGAAGGGCATACTGGTCTCTTTAGCCTTTCTACAACAACAAGTCTAGCAGAAGGGCATACTGGTCTCTTTAGCCTTTCTACAGCAACCAGTCAAGCAGAAGCGCATACTGGTCTCTTTAGCCTTTCTACAACAACCAGTCTACCAGAAGGGTATACTGGTCTCTTTAGCCTTTCCACAACAACCAGTCTACCAGAAGGGCATACTGGTCTCTTTAGCCTTTCTACAACAAACAGTCTAGCAGAAGGGCATACTGGTCTCTTTAGCCTTTCTACAACAACCAGTCTACCAGAAGGGCATACTGGTCTCTTTAGCCTTTCTCAAACAAACAGTCTAGCAGAAGGGCATACTGGTCTCTTTAGCTTTTCTACAACAACCAGTCTACCAGAAAGGCATACTGGTCTCTTTAGCCTTTCTACAACAACCAGTCTAGCAGAAGGGCATACTGGTCTCTTTAGCCTTTCTACAGCAACCAGTCTACCAGAAGGGCATACTGGTCTCTTTACCCTTTCTACAACAAACAGTCTAGCAGAAGGGCATTCTGGTCTCTTTAGCCTTTCTACAACAACCAGTCTACCAGAAGGGCATACTGGTCTATTTAGCCTTTCTACAACAACCAGTCTACCAGAAGGGCATACTGGTCTATTTAGCCTTTCTACAACAAACAGTCTAGCAGAAGGGCATACTGGTCTCTTTAGCCTTTCTACAACAACCAGTCTACCAAAAGGGCATACTGGTCTCTTTAGCCTTTCTACAACAACCAGTCTACCAGAAGGGCATACTGGTCTCTTTTGCCTTTCTACAGCAACCAGTCTACCTAAAGGGCACTCTGGTCTCTTTAGCCTTTCTACAGCAACCAGTCTAGCAGAAGCGCATACTGGTCTCTTTAGCCTTTCTACAGCAACCAGTCTACCAGAAGGGCATACTGGTCTCTTTAGCCTTTCTACAGCAACCAGTCTACCAGAAGGGCATACTGGTCTCTTTAGCCTTTCTACAGCAACCAGTCTAGCAGAAGGGCATACTGGTGTATTTAGCCTTTCTACAACAACCAGTCTAGCAGATGGGCATACTGGTCTCTTTAGCCTTTCTACAGCAACCAGTCTACCAGAAGGGCATACTGGTCTCTTTAGCCTTTCTACAACAAACAGTCTAGCAGAAGGGCATACTGGTCTCTTTAGCCTTTCTACAACAAACAGTCTAGCAGAAGGGCATACTGGTCTCTTTAGCCTTTCTACAACAAACAGTCTAGCAGAAGGGCATACTGGTCTATTTAGCCTTTCTACAACAACCAGTCTACCAGAAGGGCATACTGGTCTCTTTAGCCTTTCTACAACAACCAGTCTACCAGAAGGGCATACTGGTCTCTTTAGCCTTTCTACAGCAACCAGTCTAGCAGAAGGGCATACTGGTGTCTTTAGCCTTTCTACAACAACCAGTCTAGCAGAAGGGCATACTGGTCTCTTTAGCCTTTCTACAACAACCAGTCTACCAAATGGGCATACTGGTCTCTTTAGCCTTTCTACAACAAACAGTCTAGCAGAAGGGCATACTGGTCTCTTTAGCCTTTCTACAACAAACAGTCTAGCAGAAGGGCATACTGGTCTCTTTAGCCTTTCTACAACAAACAGTCTAGCAGAAGGGCATACTGGTCTCTTTAGCCTTTCTGCAACAACCAGTCTACCAGAAGGGCATACTGGTCACTTTAGCCTTTCTTCAGCAACCAGTCTACCAGAAGGGCATACTGGTCTCTTTAGCCTTTCTACAGCAACCAGTCTACCAGAAGGGCATACTGGTCTCTTTAGCCTTTCTACAACAAACAGTCTAGCAGAAGGGCATACTGGTCTCTTTAGCCTTTCTACAACAAACAGTCTAGCAGAAGGGCATACTGGTCTCTTTAGCCTTTCTACAACAACCAGTCTACCAGAAGGGCATACTGGTCTCTTTAGCCTTTCTACAACAACCAGTATACCAGAAGGGCATACTGGTCTCTTTAGCCTTTCTACAGCAACCAGTCTAGCAGAAGGGCATACTGGTGTCTTTAGCCTTTCTACAACAACCAGTCTAGCAGAAGGGCATACTGGTCTCTTTAGCCTTTCTACAGCAACCAGTCTACCAGAAGGTCATACTGGTCTCTTTAGCCTTTCTACAACAAACAGTCTAGCAGAAGGGCATACTGGTCTCTTTAGCCTTTCTACAACAAACAGTCTAGCAGAAGGGCATACTGATCTCTTTAGCCTTTCTACAACAAACAGTCTAGCAGAAGGGCATACTGGTCTCTTTAGCCTTTCTACAACAACCAGTCTACCAGAAGGGCATACTGGTCACTTTAGCCTTTCTTCAGCAACCAGTCTACCAGAAGGGCATACTGGTCTCTTTAGCCTTTCTACAACAACCAGTCTCGCAGAAGGGCATACTGATCTCTTTAGCCTTTCTACAACAAACAGTCTAGCAGAAGGGCATACTGGTCTCTTTAGCCTTTCTACAACAACCAGTCTACCAGAAGGGCATACTGGTCTCTTTAGCCTTTCTACAGCAACCAGTCTAGCAGAAGGGCATACTTGTCTCTTTAGCCTTGCTACAACAACCAGTCGGTTGCTGTAGCAAGGATGGGTTGTGTAGATTGTATATATCTACACAATCCATTCCAAATGATTCTGATATTGTTCTGAACATTATAAAAAATATTAACAAATTCAACGAAGCTTAATTTTTTAACAGAATATTGATTAACAGCAGGTATGTTTTTCTGAGTTAATTTAATTCTTTATATTTGTCTACGGTATGTCTATATTTGATTTGTCCCACAAAACTGCAGTAGCACGGCCACTTACCTCCAATCTCTAAAAACTTCTAAATTACATGAACATGTCATGCAGGACACTTCTGGAGAAAAAAGACGATCTCATAAGCCGCCTTCCCCTATGGACCCCTTCACATGGACGTGTAAGTGTTAGACGACCAACAAGAACTTATCTACAACAGTTCTGTACGAACACAGGTCTTGAAGACCTGTAGAAAGTGATGGATAATAGAGTCGAATGGCGAGAGAGATTCAGGAAAATCCGTGCAGGCAGCACATGATGATGATAATGATGTCTATATTATATACATGCACACATGCATAAATCGCAACACGTACACACCTGTTTTGTCCGGAAATAACCTAGTCTGTTTTAATATCTCAAGAACCAGACGCGTGGCCATGACGCAACTTAAGAGCAAAACTTTATTGTGCAGTCGTGAACAGATGATCTCCCTTGGGGTTACTCAGTTCGCAATAAAATACTGTAAAGTGAGCTACTGTATTATGTCCTCATCGCATTCCTGAGATATCTTTGCTTGAAATTTCAAGAAACATTATTCGAAGAATTAAAGAGTGTTGGGTGGATGAATAAATACAAGATAAAATGTTGGTATTGGGGCTTCAAACTTGATTGGGAATCTGTTAAAAATGATGCAATTTTCGAAAACACTTCAATAAGCAGAACACCTGAAAATGTTGAACTCGTACGAGTAACGATCAAAAGAAACTGGCTATGAACAGTCCGAAATCTACACAAAGATCTGGACTGGTCTCAACGTCTAGATATCATCATTCTATCATATAACTTGCTCAGCTACAAAATAGCAATCTCGTAAAGTTGTTTTTATTTCAGATTTTAAAAAATGAATTTCAATGGTATCTGTAAATTCGATTAGAAAAGTCATTATAAACGATTTAAATGGGAGAAAAAGAGAATAAAAATGTAAATAATTGTATGAAAGAGCTGTCGTTGTCCAAGGTTTTGTGGTGTAATGGATAGTGTGTACGGTCGAATCCTGAGAAGCGCTTTCTGTTTTCATTTTTTTTTTTTTTTTGATACATGAACTTGTATCGTATCTGTAAGAGCGGTTTGAAAATGTATTATAAATTTAAATTTAGAAAAAAAGAATAAAAAATCAAAATAATTTTTTGAAATTAATTTTTGATTTTTTTTTTTTTAAATTTAGAATCTATAATTAATAAATAGATCTTCAGACTCGATACTTTTTAATACAGCAAGTTTCAACATTGCAACTTTGATGGTTCTCTATTGAATTGACAAAGAGAAGATTTGAATTATTGAAAGAGGTTGTCACATGATCTCGGTGATGAAAGTAGACCACACGAAAGCGTTGTTACAAAAACCCACTCACGTTTATTCTAGATTTTACATGTTCTTTTTAAACCAGTTTCATAAACAGAAAGATATGAGATAGTTTCTGTTCTGGAAGAAATATTCAGTCTTTCATAAAACGTAACACTACTCCAATTGGGACGAAGCAGTTTCGCTTGTTTCCTTTGGTATCAGAAACTTTACTAGTATTTTTTTTAATTCCCATTCCTAATGATTAAAGTGTCCTCTTTGTTCATTTCCTTTCACTTCTTTCATAATTTGATTTTGAAAGTTACATGCCCGTAATCATGAACATGAAAAAAAAAGAAGTGATGTGTTTACTTTTCAAAATTGGTCATAATTTTGCTTCATGATAATACTTGGTCACCTTTTGCCAGGATGATAATACTTGGCATCATGTTGCCATGGTGACACTACAGATGCTCACTGATTTGGGATATGAGACTTTGCCTCATCCACTATATTCTCCTGATCTCTCACCCACTGACTACCATTTTTTTTTTTCAAGCATCTTCTTTAAGCCAAAAAACATTCCGTTCCAAAGGAGAAGTAGAAACTGCATTTAAAGATTTCTTGACATCAAAACCTTCTGAATTTTATCGTACAGGTATAGATAATCTTATTAATCGATGACAGAAATGTATAGATTTTCAGAGATCATATTTGGATTGATTAAAACGCTGATGAAATTCATTAATCCAGGAATAATATAAAATGTGATCATAATATTTTATAACCATAATCCTGCAAAAACGTCACATCATAGCAACTTTTTTATTAGAGTAATACTCTTTAAGTGCTCTAACAGAGAGAACAAAGCTATTTCAGTCAAAATTTCCTTCCTTAAAAAGCTTCAATATCATCTGATAGATAGATAGATAGATAGATAGATAGATATGCCGGGAATGCATCTTCAAATACGTGTATATATACACATATATATGTCAGTGTGTGCGTGTGTGTATGTGTGAGCAGATACATTTTTGTATGTGCGGGAATGTATTCTCAAATATGTGTATATCACACATATTTGAGTATGCATTCCCGCCCCAATAAGAATATATATAATTATCTGTATGAGTGTGTGCTGTGTGTATATTTTCTTTATCACAATTGAGAAAGAGAAAAAAAAATATATATATATATATATATATATATGTGTGTGTGTGTGTGTGTGTGTGTGTGTGTGTGTGTGTGTGTGTGTGTGTGTGTGTGTGTGTGTTCTTGCATGAATCCAAAAGCTGTGTTTGGGACCGGGGGTTGGAGCTAGAGAAGATCGATTGCCAAAAGAGAGCATAGGTCAGCAATAATTAGCGAAAAGCTGCCGAGTGCGTGGGTTTAAATATCACGTTGTGTCCGGCCTTGTCCATGTGAGCGACTATTTCCTGATTATAGAGTAAAACTTGGGCAAGCAGGAGACTTACGCCTCCTCGGCTATAAGTGGCGCCCATCTTCCCGCGTTCCATTTCTCTAACCTCGCTCGGAAACCATGAAAAGCTGAATGGAAACGTGAGTGCCCGACCTGGTCCAACACGACTTGCACTGACTACCGAAGTGATGTGGATGGGCAGAACCAGAAATGAAAGAGTAAAAGAAGGAGAGAATAAGAAAGAGAGAGAGTAGAGAGAAAGAGAACAAAAGAGAAAGAACAAGAAGTCGAATTTCAGACGGATGGACAATGCTCTTCCGGACAATTGCTTAGGTTCGCCTGAGACGCCGATAACCAAAAGAGTCCTAGCACGTCGCTAAACTTCTCCGGAATTGGTCAAGAAGAAGCGTAGACAGAAATTCAACTCCCACTTTCTATCTTTTTCTCCGTGTGGGTATATTGGGATCTTTCCGGAAGTGTTCCAACCGCGTTTAATCTTTGCTTTTTGGCTCGATGCCTGCAGATGATTGACACTGGCTTCGGTCTTCGGTTCAACCCCACCTTCTACACCAACCCAGCATTTCATTTGGTTTGTCCATCACAAATTCAGCATCAAATCCCCCACCTGCCGAGGGAGAAGAATTTTGGGCGTGGTAGCATAGTATATATGACTACACCGTCATTTTTGTTTTCAGAAATGCCAAAATATTCATATAAGTAGAAGCTAAAAATTGTGTTTCCCATCTTTTCCTTTTTAATTTCCAAAATGAGATCCACTGACTTGACGGGAAAATATTAGCGGAGATAGGGCGGTGCCTACGTCAAGCGATCGACCAATCAAATACTTACCTTCCTCTGCATACAAAAACATTTATTGAGATAAATGTCTATACCATGTAGCCGTTGCTGATTTTATGAGTTCGTGAATGTACAAACTGATAGAGGATAAAGAGATTGTAATGCTTCATTTCTTTAATCTGGAAGGGGACAACCTGTTAAGAAAATCAGCATTCAAACCTCTGGCTTTTATCTGAACTTGAACACGCCGAGGAGGAGATGCTCGTGGTGTAAAGGGTATTGTTATTGAAAATGTACACGGCGACACGACTTCAAGTCTTGAATGGGGCTGTTTGCATTTAACACAGTGCTAATACCCTTGAAAAAGTTACGAATAAAACTATTCTCCTTTGTGCAGACTAGGTTTTTTAAAACTTGTATGGCAACCAGTCTAAGAGAAGGACAACTCTAAATTCAAACCAGTTGCATTCCGCTTTAAAAATTAACCATGTGTCACATCCTGTTTGTGGTTGAGGGGTTGGGTAAATACATACAAGCACCGGTGAGTGAGATGCAATAATCATTAGGGTAAAAAACGATACAGAGAAAAAAATATGGCACCGTTGATGTGACGTAAAATACACCACTGTATTCCCGGCCGAGAAGTAACACATCCACCACAAAGATTTGATGAATATAACACAATAACCTGCAGTTCGGGAACTCATGAGATTGTGGAGTTACACTTCTATTACCATTGTTCACCCTGACCCGGAGTGGTAATATCTGTTAGGAGCTCATCTATGAGTCAAATAAATATATCTGAAAATTATCAGTATTTGATAGATATACTGTTGTGGGATCATCCATATTCTTGATATACAATGGACTCTTCCAATAAACATATAACATTTGACTGTAATCCACTCTGAGAGTCTAATAGCAAAACTGCACAGTCGACATTTTATTATTTGGGTTCAGTAATATATAAATTAGTACGTTTGTTCAGTCGGTGGGGGTTGTAGAATACACCGACTGCACCTTTGCAGAGGGGTAAGACCCCCTAACGAGTGTCCTGGATAAAACACAAAACAATCTAATGGTGATGTTACAGTGATGCGTTAGGAAATGCGGAGTATCCCTTCATTACCATCGCTCCCAGGTCCACTCTGCCCCGGAGTGGTAGCACCTGATAGGGTCCTATCTATGGGTCAAAAAGAACAAAAATGCGTACTTATGTTAAACTGAATTGCTTAAAATAGAACTGTTTTGACATGTAAACTGCGTACTTAAGCTAAACTGAATTGTTTGAAATAGAACTGTTTGACATTTTACTGTGTGTAAACAAAAACTATACTTACAGAAAATTGTTTGAATTAAAACTGTTTGACTAAACTGAATAGCTTGAAAAAGACATGTTTTTGACAATTAAACTGTGTATTTATGCTAAACCGAGTTTTTGAAATAGAACTATTTACTTGTATAAAAATAGATTTGACATTAAATAACTTACGAAGGTTGATATGTGATAAAACCCAAGCAAACAAAGTACGTGTTTGTCTTTTTTTTTATTTAATGCCCTTTTCCGATGACGTAACATATACCATAAGCCATATAACTGTGGGCAAGCGAATGATTATAATTATAACCAAATAAGAATACTTTCTTGAAACAATATAATTATTAGTATTATATAGGAATACTTGAAACCATATATTTGTGTACAAATCTTTTGTGTTAGAAATAGTTACTTGATGCTATAATTGTGTTGTAGATTAGCCAGCATCTTTTCAGCAGAGGGACGGGCTCATAGCCATAAATATCCTACGATTAAAGACATTGATGATTGATTAATAAGCCGATATTAAGTTGATTAATATTCGGACTGATCTTACTTCGTTTGGCTCCTCAGCATTTTGACCCTCCGCAATTACTTGGGAACACTCTTGCTAATTTTAACTTATTTTATATGTATCCGTGAGCACCGGATTCTGGTGCTGAATAAATATATTAAGCACTCATTCTTCTTTGTGTATCATTCACCTCGACGTTACAAGAAAATTGTTTATTAAGGATTATTATTAGTTACTTCAAAAATATCCTTGCTGGAAAAACTGATTTTGGCTTTAAATATCCACACAAGGTTTGACATGCCTTAAAACTAGCTAACCAAACCAAACCAGAGGGGAAAAAATATGAAAAGATTAAAAGTCTCGTGAAAAATGGACAATGTCTCTCTTCAATTTATTGTTTCAACACAAATTCATCAATTTTATGGGAAAGGATCAATCATTTATAGGGAAGGATCAATCATTTATGGGGAAGGATCAATCATTTAAATGTACAAACAAATCGATAGGCAATTAAGAAAAAAGATTGCTTTCGTTTTTCTTAAAGGACTTTTCTATTTGCTTTGTTAATCTTTTAAGGTATATGTACGTATTTACCCAACCCCTCCGCAAATTCGACACAAGGTCATTTTTAAGTGGGGTTTAACAATCTTGAATTTAGAGTTTTCCTTCTCTTAGACCGAAATGTAAATGTTTTATAATATCATAACTATTTATATTTTCAAGGTTTCATAACAATCATTTTTATTCCATTTTTTTTTTTTTACTATAATAATTCTTCGCTTGCACAATTATATAGTATCAATTATTCCTATTATAAGATTTTTTGAGAAACTATTTCTTGGATAACACTCCGTTTATTATAACGCATTAGTAACCAATCGTAGAATATTCGGAAGGAAACAGAACAAATCAATAAATATAAAAAAAACATTTAATTGTACACAATACGAGTAGGGAACTGAGTTCCTACTCAAGGCTATACAAGAATCACATGCGTCCAAGGAACAAGTAAAAAAGTCCATTTAGCAAAAAGGTGGAAACCACTTACTCTTATCAGGACTGGAATATAAAGAATGGGGGCCCCATGTGCTCGCCAGGAGGAACGAACTACCACGTCTGTTCAACTCAAGACCTATTCGAGAAAGAGGCGGATTTCCCGGTTCATTTTGTCACGTGACCCAAAAGAACTCGTGACATGAGAGTGTTCTTCAAACTCTGTGACAAGGGAGACCACGCCGTTTAGTCTCCCAACACTATCTAATAATAGTAATATACATACATATATGGTATCAAGTATTCTGATCTATCACAAATACTTGGCAAGCAATAATATAATTTTAAGTAACTAATGTTAATAATCTTTGTTAATCAACCATAGCTTGAAGTAACTATTTCTAATAGAAATAATTTTGTTTCAAGTATTCCTATTCAATACAAATAATTTTTAACAGATCTTTTTGACTCATAGATGGGACCTTAATATTAATATTTGTATTTGATAATAATCATTTGTTTACACACAGTTATATGGTCTCCCGTATTCTGATCTGATAATAATGATTTTCAAACAGTTCCATTTGACCCTTAAATGGGACCGAACAGATACAACTCAAAATGGAGCAAAGTGTAATGGTAATGAAGAAATATTCTATATTCCCAATAGCTCATAAACAGGAGCCTCACCACCGGATACAATTTAGTATCATGGTTAGGACACCCCTTTTCAATGGAGCTTTACTCGTCAGTAGAGAATGAGATCAGGTTATTCTAAACATCACCGAAAAATACCAATGGCCAGCTGTCTTGAACAGAACTGGCGAAGTAGAGAGTTTTCTTGGGGGTCTCAGGTCCCGGATGTTACAACCGTCATTGCATCGAAAAGAAATACGTGGTACAGTAAAAATAATATTTCTTCTTAAATTGTTGTAATGGTTATCGTCGTAGGAAATGAACACGGCGACACGAGTTCAAATCCTGGACGAGACTTATTGCATTTCACATAGCACTAATACCCTTGGGAAAGGTATGAATCCAATTACTCTCCCTCCAGCTATGGGTAAATAGTAGGGCAGACAAGGTTCTTCAGCCTTGGTGAGGCAACTAGTCTAGGAGAAGGAAAACTCTGAATTGAAACCTGTTAAACTCCGCTTAAAAATTGACCTTGTGTCATATCCTACCCGAGCGGAGGGGTTAGGTAAATAGGATTTCTTCTTAAATTATTTTGTCTTGCCTTTCTTTTCAATTCAACTTAATTATTTCATCGGAAGATGTTCTGCAGCAAAAAGATAAGAATTTGTCCGTGGTTAAATACTGTAAATGACAAGTATATGCAAATCTTATAGAAAATATAGCGTTTGGTCTTATCATATTTACCCAACCCCTCCGCTCGGACAGGATATGACACAAGGTCAATTTTTAAGCGGAGTTTAACAGGTTTCAATTCAGAGTTTTCCTTCTCCTAGACTAGTTGCCTCGCCAAGGCTGAAGAACCTAGTCTGCCCTACTATTTACCCATAGCTAGAGGGAGAATAATTGGATTCATACCTTTCCCAAGGGTATTAGAGCTATGTGAAATGCAATTAGTCTTGTCCAGGATTTGAACTCATGTTGCTGTGTCCAATTCCTGCGACGATAACCATTACACCACGGGCACCTCCAGCGTTTGATCTTATTGTCGATAAACAGCCGAGAATTTCACTCGCTGTGAAATCATGAACAGATCCCTGAATATATTCAGGAATCTATTAATGATAAATTAGAGGTTTTTAAGAATTTTACTCAAATAAAGACCTGTGGGGCATTGCTAAAGCGTTAGACTTGACCTTGAAGAAAGTGAATTCGAACTCCAATTGTGCAATTTGGTTCACTTTAGAACTAATTCCCTTGGGAAAAAGCATGAGCCCCCTTATCCCTTCAGCTATTGGCTAAATATTATCACTGCTGTTCTTCTACAAGGATGACTTTGGCATTAAATAAGCCCCGATAGTTGAGATACCATTAAACAAAGAAACCAAACCAAACCTAAAAATCTCTGTGAGACTTACTGTTTTACTGTTGGTGTATTTGTTCATGTCACTTTAAATCCTTATTCGTAATTTTGGCACGAAGACCTCCACTTGTGACATAGTCAAAATAAGGTTGATATAAGAGGTCTTAGAAGGACACCAGAGGTTAAGCAACAAAATCTTTCGTTCCAAAATATTAAGAACAAAATTCTTGAATAAGAAAGTTCGCCATGCAGTCTCCTGACCAATAACATTATCATTTAGTTCAATAGAATTAATTCACACACTTGTTTTAATCTTGCTACATTTCGTTTACCCTTGCTTTTTCCAAAGCCAGCTCTATATCGGATGTTTATAAGTTCAATTCAAAACTGCCTTTTTATAATAACATCCAAAAGTAGAAGCACTAATATTGTACACTCAGAAACCCTGTCACATTAAAAGACACCATCAATTGTTTCGAGGGGAGCGAACGTAGAGAAATGGTTATCGTCGTAAAAATAAGCACGGTGAAAAATAGTTCAAATCCTGGACGAGGCTGCATTTCACAGAACGCTAATACTCTTGGAGAGGTATTCATCCAACTATTCTCCCGCCAGCTATAAATAAATAGTAGAGCAGACTGGTCTCTAAAACCTTGATATGACAACCAGTCTAAGAGAAGGGAAATTCTGAATTCAAAACTTCAAAAATCCTCTCAAAAATTTAGCTTGTGTCACATCCTGCTCGTGCGAAGTGGTAGGATAAATGTATAAACATAATTTTTATCATTAAGGGTATTCGGACTATTGTCTTCATCTTTATTGTTATTTCCACAACGTTTCGATCGATATGTCCTCCAGCCTTCTTCAGGTGTTTGTCGAACTCTGGAACCTTCGAACTACGAACTCGAGAAACTTCGAACTACGTCCTTTATTGAATCTACTGGGGTCGCCTGTTTTGATTCCGTTAGCCACAACCGGGTACAAGTGTTAAGTATTCCTGTATTGTTACTCGCCTGTAGTCAGGATTGAACTTGCAACCTCCAGATGATTGTCTCCTTAGAAGCTTAGGGACCCAACGCCTATAACCGTCACGCTATGTCCTGCTGGACATATAGTGTAATGGTTGTACCCGGTTATGGCTAACGGAATCAAAACAGGCGACTCCCGGGGATATGTATATGCGTACTTATTTATGCGTGTGTGTGTGTGTGTGTGTGTGTGTGTGCGTGTGTGTGTGTGTGTGCTTACACACACACACGCACACACACACATATATATAGACAGACAGACAGATAGACAGACAGACAGGAAGAGAAATGAACAACATCAATTGCTTGAGATTTTTTCAGTTGCAGTAACTTTTTAATAAAATGATTTTTTCTTCCCCCACCACCCTACGAAAGGGTAAATACGAAAGGTTAAATAGTAGGGCAGACTAGGTTCTTTAGCCTCGGTTAGACAGCCAGTCTAGGAGAAGAAAACTCTGAATTAAAACCAGCTTTACTTCACTTCAAAATTGACCTTGTGTCATATTCTGCTCGTAGCAGAAGACTTCAGCAAAGACATACATGTGTTTCTTATTGTTTTCATTTGTTGTGCTAAAACAAATCTATTAAAGAGAATATTTTAACTGTGTTGCCATATTTGAAGTTATTTTCTTCGGGCAACACCAGGTATCCATGAGAGTTTTTTTAATTGAACGTAATGATTGAAAAGAAAAAAAAATGAAAAAGTTTGAAAATGCGAAAAAAATATTTGATGTCATTTTTTAATGTATATGATAAGAGAAACTTTGAAAAAGACTTTTTTATAGTTTTCAAAATGCTTCTTGTAATGACGTATATATATATATATATATATATATATATATACGTCATTACAAGAAGCATTTATATATATATATATATATATATATACATATATATATATATATATATATATATATTTACAATCGAAATGATAAAGTGCAAATAGCCAAAGATTCTATCACTTCGATGAATTCATTGATTTCTTTGCAATGGAAAAGCGGGAAAAAACTGACATAATCCAAGTGGGTGGTAGATTAGTTGTCATGAGTTCTAAAGTTTTTAGTTTTTAAGTCTTATATTGATGGCTGGTGTTGGTATTGTTGCTATTAACGTTATTCATAGAGAGACTGTACTGCTTCTGATATCTTCTGACTGAAGACCTTTTTTTTCAGATCTACATTCAAACTCCCTAATTGCACTTATTTACCTGGTTTCAAAGGGAACAAGGTCAATAAAATCAATTTATTTTAGCCTCCGACAATCGCTTAAAAAAAGCAAACAAATAAATTCAAGAAAAAAAATAATTCTTTTATTACAGAGTTTTTCTTTTGTTTTTTTCTTTTTGTTTTCTTTTTTTTTTTTTTTCTATTTTTTTGGCTTTCGTATCGATATCAACATGAAAATTCGATTGGCTATGAGGAAGAACAGACCATTCATTTGATTCTCTCACTCAAGACTCAAATTCTTTATTCTTCACTTTTTTCTTCTATTTCCAAACAAAATTAGACACCAGTGTCCAAACTAGAATATCTCCTCCGAATTGGCTGTAATCTTCACCAAATAATTACATTATTGGGTCGTTCTGCGGATAAAGAAGAAAAGTAGAATAAAAATATCGAGGAAAGATAAAAAGAAAGGGAAAAGGTTTAGATATAATTGCTGTTATAATACTGCAGTGAAAAATCCTCTTTCTCTGTGTGTCTTATTTTATTTTCTGTAAAAAGATTGTCACTATTCCTTCTACTCAGAAAAATGTTTAATTCATCTTTCATTCTAATATTAAGATTTTACAATTTGAAAATTATTTACTTTTAAACTACATGCAAGGAGCACTCAATAAGTTTAGAGACTTTTTTCGTATGGGCACTTTTATTGATATTACACACATGAAACTCTAGTCCCCTTCGAAGTAATCTCCTCCGGCTGCAATGCACTTGTTGTACCGTTCTAACTACGTCTGGAAGGCCCCATGGAAGTCCTCTTGTGTGAGCGTGTCAATGACCTTCGTCATAGCCTCTTTCATCTCCTCAATTGTCTCTGATCTTTCATCTCAATTGTCTCTGAGCTTAGAGAATAACCAAAAGTCACAGGGAGCAAGGCCCTGACTATAGGGAGGCTGAGGAAGTGTCTTGATGCCTATCTTGGTCAAATAGTCTGTGACAAGGATGGAGTTGTGGACTGGTGCATTGTCCTGGTGGAAATGCCACTGACCTGATTTGAAGATTGCTGGCCTCTTCCCAAGGAATCTCATCCTGAACTCCCTTAAAACCTCAACATAGTAACCCTAAGCCTAACCATTTGGTCAATCAACTCTGGTGTATTGACTTTCTTACTCCTCCCACACCTCTCATCATCCTTCACAGACTCCCTGCCTTCTTTGAATCTTTTATGCCACTAAAAAACTGGTGCTTGACTCATGCAAGATGGTCGAAAAGCAGTCTGTGGCATTTTTTCCAAGTTTAAAACACAATTTTATTGCATATCGTTCTTCTTAAGTGTCAGATTGGATATTTGAAATTCACCAGCTGTGACAATCAGGCTTTAGTAGGGTGTATTCCAATTGCTGCTGTAGCTGTTCATTTGAAGCTGAAATCATAAAAATTGGTCAGTCATCTCATAAGATGTATAGCAATAACATACTGAATTTTCAAGAATCTACGACAATTTTAAATGCCTGAACAAAAAAGTCTGGAAACTTATTGAATGCACCGCGTATATATATATAAGAGATAAATGGAAATAAATCCGACAGTTTGTAAATACCAAAATAGGAAATATTGAAATATGCAAAGGATGTATTTGTATATATATATGATAACATAACATCTTTTAACGTTTCAATTTTTTGTCAAACCATCCTCCGACAATTTTAAATGCCTGTACAAAAAGTCTGGAAACTTATCGTATGCACCTCGTATATTATTATCCACAGATAGACTGTTTCGTTGGATCACAACTCATCAGTGTGGCTAGACACCGGTGATGCTTCAAGCTAGGATCGAAACCTGGCTGACTTTACGCCAGTCGGATATTCTACCGTAGAGTCACCAACAAACTCAGTGTAATCGAAGGGATTTTAACGTATATGTATCACTTTTGTTTTATTTACATATATACGCTTAACGGCTATCGAGTGCTCAATTCATTCGAAGAGCTTTGCATTACGCGAGTGGCAACCGGTAATTCCTTTGTCCAGTGTGATCTAACTGTTTCGTTGTAACACAACTCATCAGTGTGACTAGACCTTGAAGTAAACGGGTTTGAACTCTATTCGGGCTATTCCGTTTAATTTCGGATTAATACCCTTGGGTAAAAGTATGAACCCCCTTATCCTTTTCAGCTATGGATTAAGTAGTATCGCTGCTGTTTTTCTACAAGGATGGCTTTGACATGAAATAACCCACGAAGGTTGATATGCCATTAAACAAAGAAACCCAAAATACAATTGTTTAAAAGTAATTATTGAATATTATAGACATCCTTTGTTTACATATTTTTGTTTCGATTCTTTCAAATCACCGTATAGCTGTTTCGAAATCCGGCTAGAAATAGCTAACAAAATTCCCGTATTTAACTGGTTCCCAAGAATTTCGTGCCCCTCTCGGTCCATCATCAGAAGTTGTGTATATATTGCAAAAGAACAATACCACGTCTTATTTATACCGGTGTCCTCGTGGTGTGATGGTTAAAGCGCTGGAGTCTAAAATCGTAGTAAGCGAGTTCGAACTCCAGTCGCGCTATTACATTCACTTTCGGACAAAAACCCTCGGGAAAGGTATGAACCTCCTTACCCTTCCAACAATGGGTTAAATAGTACCACTATTGTCCTAGTAGAAGGATGGATTTGGCATTAAATAACCCAAGAAGGTTGATAAACCATTAAACAACAAATTAGATATTCCTCACCGAGGAAATACTGCCGAAATTCACATAATTTAAATAATTATCACTGAAAGGGAAGGGTTACATGATTGCATTATTATTACTAAATAGCTCAAGACAAAAGATTGCTTTAAAAAGACTGACATCGGCTTTAAATAACCAGTAAGAGTTGACATGCTGTAATGCAAACCAGCCAACTAAAACCAGAAACGTATAAAGTAATTTACTAACGCTCTTTGCTTCGATGTGGAACAAGAGCAAATGAATGGCGTGCCCAATGAAACTCGAACTCACTCGCGTAGGTTTACTAGTCTAGCTTGCTAACCATTACACTACCAGAGGTGCCCACCAGAAAGGTATAAACATTTAAGATTCAACTCGTAGAAATATAAATAAGTAAAGTTGGTGACCTAAGTCGATGGTGACCCGAAGGTTCCTTTTTCAATAGCTACTACACCAAGGTGTAGGAGAGGGCGCTATTCCATTCCCTGGATTGTTCCACTTTACCCTTGATCCTTACCTTATAATGCTGAGTGTTAAGCAAGGTGACATCGAGTATCATTTTTTAAGTCTTTGGTATGACTCGAAATTGAACAGAAAAACGCTTTTTTTAAAGCGGAAGTTAAAAAAACATGATGTGAACAGAAATCACGTGATCGTTCAAAGTCGAATAGAATAAAAAATATGTCTGTAAAAATTATAAAAATAGCAACGCTTTATCATAAACAGTTCAGAAATATGGTTTTCTCCCGTAAAGATTTAATGCTCCGAGACAGACTGTGTCGAGTCAACGATGAATAGCTTATATATTTACCAACACCAATGACGTAGACAGGGTGTGACACAAGGTCAAATTGAAATGGAATAAATTCAGTTTTCCTTTTCCTAGACTGGTTGCCTAACCAAAGCGAAAGATCCTACAAGATTGAAGAGATGTATCCATATCGTTCTAAAGGGCATTATGCAACGATGAATAGGTATTTGTTGAAGAAGGCCAAATTCATAATTGGAGCTGGAAATATGATTATATTAATTAAAGTAATTTCCCAACTAATCTGGTATAAGGACAGTGAATTTGAGAACTGCTCACATGGGAAAAAATTATCTGAATTCCAACCACCGAGTAGTAAACGATCGAGACTTTTATATTTTAAATGTTTTATGTTGAACCAGTCGCCTCATATGTGCGAAAATTCCCAAATCCGTTGATTTTTCTCTCTCTCTCTCTCTCTCTCTCTATATATATATATATATATATATATATATATATATATATCTCTATCACTCTCTCTATCTTTCAATATATATATATATGTATATATATATATATATTTCTTTATGGTTGTCCCATTCTACTTTTACTTGCACTGAGTTTTTTCTGTCTCTTCTGCTCTCTCTCTCTCTCTCTCTCTCTCTCTCTCTTTCTCTCTCATGTTCTTACTTACTCTTTCTATCTCACCCACTTTTCTCTTACCTCTCTCTCTCTCTCTCTCACGCTTTTTCGATTGACCTTCCTTTTAACGGATGTAAAGAACGACAAAGGTTGTTAAGCCCAATATATCTTTGTCACTACTAAGTCCCTTGAATGTCATGGCTACAACCCCGCCACCAACCATGTTTACTAATTGAAACGCTTTCGCTAAAACGAACCAATGAAATACCATCCTCGAAGCCACCTGCTCTTGACAGACGTTAATAGAAATTTAATCCTCTCTAACAGCTTAAAATAGATGGCCTTGTACCACAACCCTTTTAGTACTAAAAAAAACCTACAAAATGCGCATAAAATGAGGCGAGAGATCTTTAATTATTATTGCAAATAATTCCTGCTTCTGTGATGGACAAATATAATTAAAATTTACTTAGGAAATACAAAATTACTCACAAACAGAAATACAGTTAAATATACAATTGATGAAATAAAATCAATTTATAGAAAGCTTTTTTATTTAATATTTAAGGTCATCTGTTTAGCCATAAGAACCCTGACCTTCCACGACTGTAAGTCTCTCACTCTGATAGATAGATAGATAGATAGATAGATAGATAGATCATCATCAAGTCGTATTGATAGCACGGATTCCCTAAACCTCCCTCCCTCCTTCTCTCTCTCTCGTATCGGACATCACTCTTGATAGACCCTCTAGACTGCATCCAGTGTCCACACTTGTTGATCGGCGAACACTAGTATGTCCATGTGTAGGATTCCATAGGAGAACATTGCTTTTGAATTCATATCTGTTTCTCCAGCAGTGCTACACATACCTTGTTTGTCTTACTTGGATAATTTGTATGATAAGAGGTAAGTGGCCGTACAGCTGCTGTTTTATAGGATGCTGCTTCAAGAATTTATTCAAAACAGTACGCAACATTCTTGTGTAGTTATCATCTAACTTTTTTCTATGCTTTTCGTTAGAGTCCAGGTGGTGTAACCATACAGTAGTACTGACACGGCCACAGCTTGGAAGAATTCCTGTTTTATTTTATCGGAGAGATTAGATTTCCATATGGTTGATAACCTGTTGATAGTATCTTATGCTCTTCCAATACATATGTTGACATCACCTTCAGTAGATGAGATATTTCTGCAGAGGTATGTGAAATGGCCGGCTAATTTGAGATGTTTGCCATTTAAAGTGGAGATGACACCATCTTCTTTAAAAACCCAAAGCTATGATTTATCTGAGTTTATGTTGAGACCAATGCCACTTGCTGTCTGCTCTAAACTATGCTGCAGAGGTTCGGCTTGGGTAGGTGTTATATACCCTACATATGAACATTAATGGCTAAGTCCCATTCCTTATAAATACGTTGGACACTATTGTGAGGTGGGGAATACGCTGTCTCTGACGGTGGCAGTCAGTCTGTCGAGGCTACCTAACGTGGGTGGCGGGTAAGCCTAGCATTCACGTCACGTGACCAACCATCCTCGAGCCTCAAGGAACCGTCTCCCAGGTTCTAACCATCTACAGAAGGGTAAGGTTTATTGCCTGGCGCCTGAAGTGCTCTTTTTTAGGGGAATGTCGATGGGGCCCGAGACATTTTTGGAGCTGTCGTGCGTGTCTTGGCTACGGCCCTGCGCCTGAACCCATCTTTAAAAAGTCTTACGCCATACTCGCCCGTTTGGTGGGGCAGGCGACAAATAGCTGAAATATCCTAAGTAGTCACCAGAGACAGTGTGTACCTTCTTCACGCCCCTGGCGAGTATTGTATTTTGTTAATGTTATAAAGATTTCCATTTCATTTCCACCCTCCTTTTTGGTTATTTCTCTTTCAGTAACCTTTTATTAGGTTACAGCAGTGGGTGTATTCGCGAAAAGTACAAGAGCATCTGTGTAGTCTGCATCGGTAATAGTTCTACTAAATATCTTCGGCTTCTTTTTAGTGTGAGACCATTTCTTTTCATTAGATCTATTGCCATCCGTAGTATGTTATCTAGGTAGATGATAAATAGATTTGATGCTTATTTATCTCCTTTCAAAACTCCAGCGATAATGTCAAAAAGTTAGAGTCACTATCGGGTGAGCGAACCACTGCTTTCGTGTTTTTATCAAGCATTCTTATAGCGGTAGCTGTTTCTTTAGGGAGAGTATACGGTAGAAATATTTGCTCCATTTTTCCACTGTGTATGGAATTAAATGCCTTTGGGAAATCTATGAATAAGAATGTTGCCTCGAGATTTTTTGCATGTACTCCTTCGATGATTCGCAAATTGTCAGACTGTGCAGTTACGGATCGATTTCTCCGAAAACCGTTCGGATCCTCTTAACTTTTTTCTCAACTTCAGGTCGAATACGATTTTGAATCAGGGCATTAGAAACCTTATCAACTACAGCAGTAGATAGATGGATAGATAGATCCGTATTGACTAGGATAGATAGATAGATAGATTGTGAAAGAAAGAAAGAAGGAAAGAAAGAAAGAAAGAAAGAAAGAAAATAATAATGATAATGTTTATTCAGTTCAGTACACTTAATTATAAATGTTCCAGTCTGTAATAACGTCCAATTCAACTTGTTAATTAATGCTTATCTTGTGTTCGGTTCACAGTTATTAAGTTGTTTCACGCCTTATTTTTCTAAGGTGATGTTAATTGGCAGGTGCGCCGTGTATTTTATTGAAGGGAAATCATCCAGAAATTCTTACCGAAGTAGTAAATGAGAAAAAGACATGTCGAAATGTCCTTGAATTCTTCTTACAAATAATAAAAAATAGATATTTTATTACAGGTCGGCAACACTGAGAATATACGATAAGATAAAGTAAAATTCAATACTGGAATTTAAGAACAACGAACACAACCAACACCAGAAATCCCTAATCACGAAAGCGGTTCTCTGGGAACATCCACCAAAATATAGAACCCTCAGTAAAAAAAAATATTTAATATCTATCCGTCTATCTATATCAGTCTTTTTAAATCTATCTATCTATCATTTCATTCACAAGATTAGAGACTGTCATCATTTTTTATTAGGACTAATTCGTGAAAAAACTTAGCCCAAACAACAAATCAAATCACAGAAAGAGAAACACTTCAATTTAACCGTTAAACACTTACTCAATGCCCTGGATATGACATGAAACAATCTGATGGTGAGACTCCAGCCTTAGAGATTTGGGGAATGTGGAGTATCATTTCATTGTCATTGCTCTTAGATCCACTCTGACCCGGAGTGATAGCACCTGACAAACAAAAAGTTGGGTCAAATAGAATAAACTGTGTGCAAACAAATGACTGATGTTCTTGAAACTATTTCACTGTGTGTAAAAAAAGAGCTCAGACTCGTTTAAGAATGTTATCTACAAATGTGTTTACAAATCATATATATATATATATATATGTGTGTGTGTGTGTGTGTGTGTAAAGAGGATTTGGCATTAATTAACGTTCAATGATTGATATGCCATAAAACCCAACAAAACCAAATCATATATATTTGATAAATATGTATAAAGAGAATTTGGTATTAAATAGTCTGCAATGGTTGACATGCCATAAAACCAAACTAAACCAAATCGTATATATTTAATGAATATGTTTAAAGAGGATTTGGCATTATATAACCGACAATGGTTGATATGCCATAAAACCCAAGCAAACCAAACTTACATACACATTCATAAATTTCTATACTGAAAATTCGTTACCTTTAATAGACGATTGTCTAGACGTCTAGACATCATCCTAGTGTTATAAGTCTCATTTGTGCACATGTCTTCATTGAATGTTTACGTTTATAATTTTAAAAACTGAAATATTTTGAACTTCGGAAATACCGCTTTTTGGTGACACTTCTGACACGAAACCTTTTATAAGATTAAAGTTTTAAATGAAATCCGACCGTATGAGAAAACAGTATAGAAAATCAGACTGACATGTTTCACTATAGGAACAGCGTCATCAAAATGCCATTTCAAGTTATTAATATTCAGTCGAGTCCATTTCCTACAACGAAAACTGTTACATTAAAGGCATGCCTCCTCGCCTAACCCCTCAGTCACTGGCAGGATGTGACGCAAGATTAATTTTTAAGAGTACAGCGGGTTTAGATTTGAGTTACCTGCTCCTAGACTGGTTGCCGTAGCAACAGCCGAGTCTGACCTACTATTTATCCATAGCTGGAGTCGGGTAGAGAGAAGTGATGGATTCATGCATTTTTAAAGGACATTGGTGTGAAGTTAAATGCAAACAGGCGTGTTCAGGATTCGAACACAGTTTGCTTCATCAATTTCCAACCACAAAAAGTACAGATACGCCAGACATGTTTCTCTTCAGTAAATGTTATCAATTCACATAGTTTTGTAAACAATCCGCGTTGGGCAATGAAGGGAAATTTAGTTGTCTAAATTTTTGTGACGAAGCTTGATTTTTATCCTTAAGGGTTTTCGGACTATCATCTTTATCTTTATAGTTATTTCCACAACATTTCGGCCGATATGTCCTCCGGCCTTCTTCAGGTGTTTGTCGAACTATTATGTTCACTCTCAGACTAATACCCTTGAGAAAGTCATGAACCCATTATTCCCTCAGCTATGGGTTAAATATTTATAGTACCACAACGGTTCTTCTACAAAGATGATTTTGGTATTGAATAACTCATGAAGGTTGATATATCATTAAACAAAAAAAAAACAAAGACTTCATTAAATTTGATTTAAACAACGAAAATTCATACCGAAGCAATAGAGGAAATTTGAAAATGTAAACGAATTTGGGGGATAATAAAAAAGGGGTCACAGATTTATTTAGGCTTGATGTAACAAATATGTAAAGTAAGAAGATGAATCAAAACTTTCACCATATTTTTGTAACATAAGGCACAATTCGACGGTTCTGAATGTTTTTTACCTTGGTCATGAAGGTAACAAGGCTCACTGGATTGTGAAATACCGAGTTCGCCTGATACTCTCCCAGTGCTACTCTTCGGATTTACCGATGTCGTGAAGATAATAAGCCACTCTGGACTGCGAGATGCCGACCTCGCCTAATACTCTCCCAATGCTTCTCTCAGGATTTACCGAGGTCGTGACGGTAACGAGCCACTCTGGACAGTGAGATACTGAGTTCGCCTGATACTCTCCCAGTGCTTCTGTCAGGATTTACCGAGGTCGTGAAGGTAACAAGCCACACTAAACCACGAGATTCCGAGCTCGCCTGATACTCTTCCTGTGCAACTCCCTAGATTTGCCTACGTCGTGAATATGTCAAGCCACACTGGACTGGGAGATGCTGCGCTCGCCTGATTCTCTCCGAGTGCTACTCGTTGGATTTACCTCAATGACTTGGAGCACGCCCTCGAAATCCATGGTTGTTGGTCTATCTTATCTTGCCTGATCGTCGAGATTCTTGCGACTTGACTAAAATTTCTTGAATCATCTGATTACAGTACTGTGATCAACTTCCTTTTCACTTTTCACACAACGAATGATTTTGTTTGCTTCCGCGGTTTGAACTCGGAAAGCGAAGTTCCCGAAAAAGATTAAGTTTCATGTTCATCTATGCTGGTCAATTCACACACGGGGTGTACTAATGTACAATATATCAGTGCACCAACTACTATGATACAATCAACCACTGCGGGTACCTGCTATGGCTTGAACGCCTGTGATCACGTGGTATTTACGCAGTAAACTAGCATGTACTAGAATATGGCAAATCTTTTGACCCACCTTAGTGTTTATTTGTATATCTCCGACCAAACTCCAGTCGCGCTATTGCGTTCCAAATAATTAAAGCAAGGACAAATTTGTCTGTTGTCTGGAAATGGCGGAACTGATCTTTTTTGCGTTCTTGCTGCTGCTTGCTTGTTTCGAACGCTGGATACTTCTATAACTGTAACCAACAGTAACACTGATATTATAAACTTTACCTTCCTACTGTAATCACTATCAATTTTTCAATTATTATCTTTTATAATATGAATATAAATCAATTTTTATGTCGGCATTTAAAAATTACTTCATTTCATTTATTCAATAGTTGGCAAATAAATTTATATCAAATGATGCTTTTTTTGTCTCCAGGCAAAGGTTACATCTACTGTTGAACTCCCTTATTCCCCTCAGCTATGGGTTAAATAGTACCTCTTCTACAAGGATAGCTTTGGCATTAAATAAACCACGAAGGTTGATATGGCATTAAACCAACCAAGCCAAAGACCTCATCCTGAACCATTGGGTGATGTATGCAAATGCTTTACAAAAAGTTGCAAGAAATGTAGTTAGACAGAAACGGAATGTCATGATTCTGTGTTTTTTGTTTTGTTTTTTCATGATGCTTTTAATTCAACTCTCCATCAACCTTTGCTTGTGTTTTTTAACATTAAAAAAAACGAAAAGTCGTTTATTAAATACCCAATATTTTCTTCTTGCAGTTTAAACAGATCAATTATTCGCTTTCCTCAAACACGATTGCCTTTCCGACAACAAATACAGTCATTAATTCAACTGTGAATGATTCCACTGACAGCAAATCGTGCCTCATTCTTCCGCATCTTGCAGCTCTTCATTCTTAAGAGCTTCTTGATTGGCTGAATTCCTCAATCTTATCAAAAACACATTGGCATAATCCAATGAGTGACGTTAAAACAAAATCTCCTTTAAAATCGAAAAAAAAGGTAATATTCGAGTGTATCAAAAGTATTTTCGTTCTCTAATGCACTCTGGCTTAATGAGAAATCCCTAGAGTCTTCCAGATTATCTTTAAGATTATGTAACACTCTAAGAGGAGTGTGTGATGTAATGGTTATCTTTGTAGGAAATCGATTCAGTTTCCAGAGTTCAATCCTGCATCTCCCAAAACGATAATCCCCTTTACGAAAGTTATAAATCCAACTATTCTCTTTTTAATTATGGGTAAATGGAGAGACAGAAAAGGCTCAATAACCATTGTTAAGGTAACTGGTCTAGGAGAAGGAAAATCCTAAATTCAGACCTGTTACAGACCTGGAGAGAGATGGACCCCTTCCGGTTCGTTGGTTGTTTGGGTTTTATGGCATATCAACCTTTGTAGGTTATTTAATGCCAAATCCATTTTTATACAAATAATTAGTTCAACTTCTAACAATTCAGTTTAGCATGAGTACCCAGTTTAATTGTCAAAAACATTTCTATTTCGAGCTATTTTTACTCAGTCGGTGTAGTCTACAGCCCCAGATGACTGGGCAAGGGTCCCTCCCGGCTATTCCTGCTCAAGATACGCTATATGAGTTGTACCCCTACCACAAGCAAAACCAGATAATACATTACGTATTGTATCTTTTGATTATTTTAGCTCTTCTGAAAGTTTAACTTGCGGTTACCGGAATTTAGTAACATGTATTTTTGTTTTTAATTTTTATAAACAACATCGCGCTGGTCTGTTTGTCTGGGCTTTTTTAATTTCAAATGACAAAATTTGATTGAACTTTGGACAGTTCCGTTACCATTACTCGCTGGTTCAATCTAGCCTGGAAGGACAGTATCTCAGTGGGTCTCATCAACAGGTCAATTAGATTTGTTTTAAAATTATCAGTATTAGAAAGAAAAACTCCAAACCATATAACTGTGTACAAATTATTTGTATTAGATAAGAATACTAGAACCAATATATCTATGCAAATTATTTGTATTAAGAATAGTAACTTGAAGCTATAATTGTTTACTAAGGAATTTATTATCAGTAACTTGAAATTATATGATTGCATGAAAAAAATTTACTTGAGCTTTAAATATCCCAACCAAACTAAACTACTTCTGAGAGAGCGGGAGCAGAGGAAAGAATCAAAATATATTATTTCTGTTTCCTTGACGTGTCTCAAAAGATAATAATTTAAACACATTTTCAAACAGGACAGAGAAATTTTAAATGATCAACTCTATCTGATTTCAAATTATGTAGATTCCTCTCAAGTCTAGACACCGAGGAAATATCGCAAACTATAATCAACTATATTTTCCGGCCCTCCAGATGGAATATGAGTTTGTTGAAAGAAGAGAGAATTAAACTGGTATTTCTTAGTGGACCGGAATGATGGTCATATCAAGTGATGGCAGATTTTTTAATGCATGTCATCTCTGGAGGTCTCAAATTGGATTTTCAACAGCAGAAAAGGTGGTTAAAAAGTTTAATGCAGAGTTAATGCATCAGGTTCAAGTGAAACTCAAAAAACACAACGAACTTTGCCTCACAAAAAATGGAAATCACATTAACGATGTTATTGATTTGTATTCTAATTAAAGAAAATGTTGTTGAAACATTAAAAATATGCATTTTGTCACTGAGTGCAGAATTTAGGGACACTCTGTTGTATATACACTATCCTGGACGAGGTTGCTTCGGTTTGCCCTCATCCTGGCATTTCTTGAATTCTATTATCAATTTATTGATGGACTCTTATATTATCAAAAGATATTTAAGTGTTGTTCCTAGTCCTTTACTGAATCTGAGTATGTTGCTGAATATTGACCGGAAAGATCTCTGACATGCCGTGGTGGCATAACCGGATGTACACATGTTTCCTAAAATAAACTGGACGATGTCCCAGCAGAATTACCGCGGAAGTTTCATCGGTGGCATAATAGGGTGTATTCTAGTTTCCTAAAATAAATCAAACGTTGTTTTCTCAGTGGAAGTGCGGTGGAAGTTGCGTTAGTGGTATGCTAGACAGGAGGCGTGTTCATGAGCAACGCGAGTGCGGAAGGTAAGACCACGAATATTGCGTGGTTGTCACGAAAATAATATAAACCTGGGAAGATTTCGACCCTAAGAGAACGAAGAAGACCGGCAGAAAAGCTGCAAGACGTTATGCCAAACTGAGCACTGGCCTTGCACCAGACTGCCTAGGGTTGCGAAGGATGTGTCCTCGTGATGTAATGGTTAAAGTACTGGACTGCGGAAACGTAGTAAGTGAGTTCGAAATCCAGTCGCACTAATACGTTCACTTTTGGACAAATACCCTCGGGAAAGGTATGAGACCCCTTATCCTTCAAGTTATGGGTTAAATAGTACTACTACTGCCCTTATACAAGGGTGGCTTTGACATAAAATAACCAACGAAGGTTGATGTTCCATTAAACGTAGAAATCAAACTAAACCAAACCAGGGTTAAGAACTAGAGGCCTGAGCTGTATAAGACTTGCCAAAGTAGAGAAGCGAGTAGAAAGGATGATTCGGTGTGTTGAGATGGTCTTGACGAGACTCGCGAAAGTAGGGATACGAAGAGAAACTAAGATGATTCGGAGTCTTGAAATGGTCCTGTACCAGTCTCCCAAAAGCAGAGACGAAGAAGAAGCTCACTGAAGATTCGTATCTTGTTCTGTGTGTACATCTTGACCGTCTTCGACTCTCTCTACCATGTCGTACATTTTGGGTATTAAAAAGAAAAGAAAAGAAGTACATTATATTTTTATACATCAGCATTGTTGCTGTTATTATTATTATTATTATTATTATTATTATTATTATTATTATTATTATTATTCCTGGTATACAACACTGTCACTGTCATATTTCAAAGTATTTGGGTGAGTCAAAAGTATTTTGCTTTTTTTCAAGAGTTCCTGTGTATTTGAAGTGTTTGTAATGCTCTCACTGTGACACTTAATTATTCTCGCTCTTCTCAAAGTGTTCGAATACTGGAGTAAGCTCCCTTTATCTTTCAATCAAAAATATCACAATCAACAATTGATGGTTACCATCAACTTCTGGGTTATCTTTTAAAGGATAGTGAACTACTTTTAAATCAACGAAAACTATTTTCAGTGCTATATTCAGATATTATTTCATTTATTTCCCCATCCGAAATGCAACCATCAACTTCAGTGGCTTTCAGGTCCAGTTTAAAACATTGACTTAGAATTACCAGACTTATATCCATCATTAAAACATCTCAAACGAAAGATCCACAATAATAATTATAATTATTATAATAATTATAACGTTGATACCAATTGTTGTTGGTGCTCTTGGGACGATCTCCAAAGTCTTTGGTCCAGTTGGCTGGGGCTGTAGAATACACTGACTGCACCTCTGCAGAGGGGTAAGACCCCCCCAATGAGCGTCCTGGTATGACACTAAACAGTCTGATGGTGAGGTCCCAGTAAATCTGGGGCTTTGGAGAATACGGAGCACCGCTTCATTGCCATTGCTCCCAGGTCCACTCTGGCCCGGCGTGATAGAACCTGATAGGGTCCTATCTATGGGTTAAATAGAACTAACGGCATATTTATGCTAAACTGAATTGTTTGATGAAACTGAACAGCTTGAAATAAAAATGTTTTTGACAATTAAACCGTACTTACATTTAAACTGCGTGCTTACGTTAAACTGAATTATTCGAAATAGACCTGTTTTTGACATTGAAACTAAACTGAATTGTTATATATAACTGAATAAACTGAATAGATTGAAATAGAAATGTTTTTGACAATCAAACTGAATAATCATGCTAAAATCAATTGTTTTGAATAGAACTGATTATTTACGTAAAAATGGATTTGGCGTTTAATAACCTACAAAGGTTGATATGCCATAAAACCCAAACAACCAAATAAAGTCTTACAGAGATTGCAAGACTTAGAAATCAATGAACGAGTAAAGACCACCTAGACTACAGCATTTCTAAGATCGGTCAGAATATTGAGAAGAGTCCTGGAGATTTGAGGAGACTTGCTGTCACTCAAATTCCAGTGAAAAACTATCAGCTAATATTGGTGTGGAAAACTCTCAAAGAAGTAAAATAATGATAATAATAATGATTTATTATTTAACCTACATTAAACCTGATTATAATAAAACGGATAAGTGAACAACACTGAATTAAAACTTATGCATTTTAAAGGCACCTTTTAAAGACACCTTTTAAAAGTATCTTTTTTTTTTTTTTTGCCTGTTGAAGAATGTTCTTCCTTGGAAGAATACAAGATCACTTCTGTGACTGGAGCAAAGATAATATGTGGTATAATAGTATTATACTACTCAGTCACATTATACTAAGCATAAATTTTCAAATCAAAATGGGACTCAGATGACAAATCTAAGTATCATTATCGGCAAGTGCTCCCATGATTGCCAATATAGGGGACACGGTAACATCTTGTGAATGTTGACTGTTCTGATTTCAGGTATACAAAGACTAAAGCAACAATTCATCTGAGAGACACCAAAGGAAAAATGGTTAAGTGAAGACAACAAAAATGTAATTCACTATGATTTAAGTTTGGCTTGGTTTTATTGTATATTAACCATTGAAAATTATTAATACCAAATCCGGCTTATACATATATATCAGATATATATGATTTATAAATATGTAAGTTAACAAAGTTAAATGGTACCAAGTATTGCCATATATCCCTAAAAATTCAATTAAACTTCAGTCATTTGTTGACACACGGTTAAATGATCAAACAGTTCTATTTCTTACAATTCGATTAAGCATAAGTCATTTATTTGGACAAAATTTAAATTTCAAACATTTCTATTTGACTTTCAGGTGCTATCATTTAGAGCCAGAGTGAACCTAGGGGCAATGGCAATGATGGGGTACTCTACATTCTCCAAAGCTACAGCATTACTAGAACCTAACTATCAGAATGTTTAACGTTATATACAGGACACTCGTTGGTAGTGGGAGTCTTAACCTTCAACAGAGATGCAGTCGGTGTATTTTACAGTCCGGATGACTGGTCTAACTATTATTTTAAAAGCATACCTAAACAAAGAGGTTATTGAAAAAGATGATCGAAATTTGTGTAGAAACAACTAAATTTAATACAACGAGTTATCCAAGGTCGGTTTTCTGATTTTGAAAAACTAGAAATATGTAGATAGATAAGCTGTGAAGGTTATACCAAAGAAGAGCTCCCTACACTTGGTGGAACACAAAATATGGAAAACTAAAATAACATTTCTGCACAGTTTCAATGTCAACACAAGAAGAAAAAGATGATTTAGAATTCATAAAAAGAATTATGACTGAAAAGTAGGTTATATTACAATCCCAAAGGAATCAGGACTAGAAAAATGTTAACGCAGAAACCAAAAAAGGTAAATAGATTATTTAAAAAGCCCCCAATGGAAAACATTACAGAATTTGATGATTTAATTTATGCAACAAACAAAACTAGTCCATGATGAAATTAGTATCCCACAAAGGAACCGGAAGAGATCAATAAAGAAAACCGCGAAAACCAGCGAAAGTACTCAGAAAGGAGAAATACGCAAGGACGCAATTGGAATGAAAAGACCAAAACAAGACAGTAGCAGATAAGTCTGACAATACAACTGGAAGAAATAATCAAAAGATTTGAGCGAACGAAGAGACTCATATGATAACCGAACATCATCGAGCGATACGAACAAAACAAAGCCTTACAAAATAACATAACAATATTCTACAGATCGGTAGAGAATGTACGAATCAACAATTGGACATAAATAAAACAAAATAGTTTCTGAGAAAACAGGGGAACGAAAAGAACATAACTGTAAGGCCGAATGTATAAATAATTAAAAAAAAAAAAGAATTATAAGGAGTTGAAGAAAACCAAGGTGAAAATACAACTAGACTCAATAAAAATAATAATCAAGAAAATAATTAAATTGGAAAGCAGTTGGCCATGAGGGCGTACATGGATACTGGTTTTTAAAATTCCACGCCCACCCACGACCGATTGGCTCAGCAACTGAGTAAATGCCTTGAAGAAACAAGCATACTTGAATGGAAGTCGAAAACAAAACTTCCCTATTCAGAAAGACCCCACAAAAGAAACTATCCCCATGATGTGAACCTAAAGTCGGTACACAGAAGGAAAACACGGAACACGGCTTTGAGGTGAGAAAGATATATAAACAAAAGTTACAAAGGGTAGTGTCCAATATTGGTAGTCGTACTTCTAGTACTACTGCTACCGGTGTTACGATACTACTCCCGTATTAGGATATTACTACGCTAGTAATATAGCGAGTCACACTTGACTGAAATTACTCTTTGACGGTCCTCTGCCAAATTTTGGAGAGTCAATCCTTGTTCGTTTTCAAGCTTGGTCAGTACCCGCCGTCTGACTTCGGCGTCTTCTGCTGATACTAGACCCTGTGCAAATATTAAGTACTTCAAATCATCGGCAGTCAGCTCAGCTAGTTTGAAATCATTACAGAGCTTGTTCACCGATGCTGCAAACGTTAGGAAATCTTGCTGATTATACTTGACTGTGTTTAGGCATTTCCAACGTTTGTGGAACAAGGTTGTGTTAGGCCTGAATAGTTCCGATAGGAGCTTAATATTCTCTCAAAAATCCAAGTCTGTAGTTTTCTTGGCTAATATGAATTCTACGAACCTATTGTGTTCGGTTGTTCCCAGTTTTCTTAATAGTAGACGTACCTTTTTTTTTCTCGGCCATTGTTCACAGTCTACGTTGAAAATATTTTCCTAGCACCTGTAAAAAGCCTCGAACGTTTTGTCGTTCTCTGGTTCGTATTAGAATGTTTCAATCGAGTTATGTATTGTACTCTGGGAATATATCGTGTCTTTTTCAGAGTTTTTTTTTAGCCATTTAAGGAATTTACGAGTAATTCTTCAAGTTGTTTTAGCTGTAGTTCAGTTTTCTGCAGTGTAAATTGTTGAAATTCTAATTGTTGTTTATGTAACTCCATAACCAATTTTTCCTGTCTTTCTTTGAATTTTTGTTGCTGATCCATATTAGCCTTTAGCAATTGAACGATAGTTTTGAATTCTTCCATATTTAAGTAAAGATTTATGATATGTCGACTAAGGGGATGAACAAGGAAAAAAAAAAATTACAGCAAATTTGTTGCTTTGAAAATCCGTGTACCAAAAGGGGGTACACAAGAATCTAGACAGATTTTTTTGTTTGCAGAAAAAAAAAGGAATTGAACTACTTATTGGTTTAGCTTCTTTCTAAATATCGTTGTTCCGTTAAATTTGGTCATTTAAATTTCCTCCACACTTTTTAATGTTTTCTTTTGTTAGCAAAAAAAAGTTTTAGCAAGGAATAAAATAAAGAAAAATTATTTCTTGGTAGGCGGCCAATAGGTTCATTTGCATAAGTGTTTGCAAGTAAGCAGGGTTTTTTTTTTCTGTTCTTCGCTGGGGGATTTTTGTAATTGTAGACAAACCTTTTTAGAAGCGTGGGGAGGGGAGAAGAAAAAATTATCCTTCAGACCGAAGCAAAAAAATGCTTTGGATTTTTTTTATTGTATGAGAACTTTTTTTTTTTTTTTTTTTTTTAGTAAAAAGAAAAAAAAAATCGCTTCGCTGAGTTTGGTGAATAGTTTTTCCAAAAGCTTGAGTTTGTCAGTTTGTTTTGTGAACAAACTGGCTTTTTTGTGTAAGCAATCGTTCTCGATACTTGGTTGACCGTTATATTATTTGGACAGACTTTAATAATCTTAAATATTCCGTAGGTGTCGAATCGCTAGTTCGTCACTGATGTTGGTAAGCGGAATACTATTTTGTATGTAGTTACTGATGTAGTGATGCCAGCTTCCTTTTTCTCGTTCGACACTGCTGTGTGATTGATCGGGTCCTCTGATGTGGTGAGAACGAAATTCTCGAATCTTTCTGTCGCTATTGAATGTGGGACTTGTAAGGTTTTCGGCGTGAGTGCGTTTCTCGAATCCGTACGTCGCTGCTGATGTGGACCCAAAGTCGGTACACAGAAGGAAAACATGGAACACGGTTTAGAGGTAAGAAAGATATATTAACAAAAGTTACAAAGGATAGTGTCGAATATTAATAGTCGTACTCTTGTTCTACTACTACTGCGGTATTATGATATTACTACGCTAGTAATATAGCGCTGGAAGAGTCCATGATGCAGGTAAGTTTCGGTCTCACAACACCCCAGAAATTATAAACCGACGATGTGTTTACCTAAAATGTGGAAAATCCTTACTGCACAGATAAGAAAAAAACATATCACTCGCTTGAATACTGCAGACTGTTTCCAGAGTAAGAGAAGGGATGACACAAAGAGGCCAAGAGATGACCAACCTATCAGCACATCTAGGTTAAAACAAAGCGGAAAATGTAGTCATAGCAAGGATTGACAACAAAAAGACCTTTGATATAGTCTCACAAATTTGGATCGACTAAAAATGTTAGAATGTCTAAAATTTCTAAAAATGTTAGAATTATAAAAAAATATCCGACAAAGTCATAAACTTCATTACGAAAGCTATGTAAAATTGGAAACTGGAATTAGCAGTGGGAAGGCAAACCTGAGCAGAGGTGAAAATACAAAAAGGACCTCTTATAGGGAGACTCACTCTCGCCACAGCTATCTATTATAGCAATGATACCACTCAATAATATACTTAAGAAAAAAAATCTCAGGAAAAGATATGTACCCGGATGATATCAAGAAATTGAACAGCCAAATCAAGATAACATCATAAGTGCTAGAGAATAGTGGAAGCAGACACCATTAAACAAAGATGAAAGAAAAAGAAAAGAGTATCTCCAAAGAACAAGAAGACTTCAAGAAACAAAACTCTGCTGTAGAAATCCCATGAAAGGAATAAAAACCTGGGCAATCTCCTTTGTAAGATACTCTGGACTCTTCCTAAAATGGACCAGAGAGGAACTTAGACAAATGGACCAAAAGACAAGTAAACTGATGACGATGCACAAAGCATTACATCCGAGAGATAACGTAAACAGATTATATGCGTCAAGGAAAGAAAGAGGGGAAGGACTCGCAGCATTGAAGATTGCGTCGATACATCAATACAAAGACTTGAGAACTACATTAAAAAGATCACAGAAAGACTAATTACAACAGCCAGTAACAGCAATAGCAACATAAGAGCTAACAGAAAAGCAACAAAAACCAGGAAACAAAAATGGAAAGAAAAACAACTGTATGGATACTTCAAGCGACAAACTGGCGATATTAACCTGGACATGGCAACAAAAGGGAAACGTCAAGGAAGAAAATGAATCTCTTCTAATCGTAGCACAAAACAACTCCATAGGGACCAATTATGTTATGGCAAAAATTAAAAACAGGCCAGAGAATAGCAAGTGTCAGTTATGTAAAGACAGAGACGAAATCGGTAAATCACATAATAAGCGAATGCAGCAAACGAGGACAAAAGGAGTACAAGACCAGGTACGACTGGGTGGGAAAGGTGATCCACTAGGAATTGTGCAAAAAATTAAAGTTTGACCATACGGCCAAATAGTATATGCACAAACCAGAATCCGTCGTAGAGAATGAGACGCATAAAATTGTCTGGGATTTTGAAATACAAACGCATCACCTAATCCCGGCCAGAATTCCTGGCTTAGTTTTAAGTAATAAGAGAAAAAAATACTTTGTCATTTAATAAATTTTGCCGTTTCAGTGGACCGCTGAGTGAAAATAAAAGAAGCGGAAAGATAGACAAATACATTGACCTTGACAACTAACAAATATCGACAACTATCCTTGGTGACAAGGATACCAATTGTAGGTGTTGCACTTAGAACGGTCCTCAACGTCTTGGAAAAAAGCCTGGAAGGATTAGAGATCAAAGGACGAATCGAAACCCTCAAGACCACAGCATGGTTAAGATCGGCTAGAATACTGAGAAGAGTCCTGGAAACCTGAGGATGCTGGTATGATAAACTCACTGGGATTATAATAATAATAATAATAATAATAATAATAATAATAATAATAATTAGCACAAAAAGAGTGTAAGACTAGATACGACTGGGTGGACAAGGTGGTCCAAAGGGAATTGTGCAAGAAATTAAGATTTGAACATACCAACAAATGGTTTATGCATAACCCAGCATTTCTATTTCAAGCTATTCATTTTAGTCAAACAGTTCTACTTCGAATAATTCAGTTTAGTATAAGTATACATTTTGTTTACACTGTCAAAACAGTTCAATTTCAAACAATTCAGTTTAGCGTAATTAGGCAGTTTAAATGTCAAAACAATTCTATTTCCAGTAATTCAGTTTAGTATAAATACGCAGTTTAGTTTAATTCAACTTATAGATATGGCCCTATCAGGTGCTCCCATTCCGGGCCAGAGTGGACATGGGAGCAATGGCAAGGAGGGGGGGGGCTCTGCATTCCCAAAAACCCCGGAATTACTGGAACCTCACCCTACAGATTGTTAATGTTATATCCTGGACACTCGTTGTGGAGGGGCCTTACCCTTCTACAGAGGTGCAGTTGGTGTATTCTACAGCCCGGCTGACGGGGTAAATATGACAACGAGTGGAGACCATCCAAACTACAGCATTATTAAGATCGGCTAGAATACTGAGAAGAGTCCTGGAGACTTGCGGAAACTTGCTATTATTCAAACACCAGTGAGAAACCATCGACTAACGCTGGTGTGAAAAACTCAAAAGTAATAAATAATAATAATCCCAGATATAACGTAGACAAACTCTGTGTATCAAGAAAAGAAGGCGGAAGAAGACTCGCCAGCATTGAAGTTAGTGTCGATGCATCGATACAGCCACTCAAAGACTACATAAAAAAAGCGCCGAGGAAGACTGATAACTGCGACCAGAAACAATACAGACAACACAAGCATCAACAGAACAAAAATAACCAGAAAACAATAATGGGAAGAAAAACAACAATAGAGACGATTCAAGCGACGGACAAGCGAAATCTCACACGAGAAAACATGGACATGGCTAAGAAAGAGAAACCTTAAGAGAGAAACTAAATTTCTTCTGATAACCGCACAAAATAACGCAATAAGAACTATGTGAAAGCAAGAATAGACCAAACGCAACAAAATGGTAGATCTAGATTATATGGTGATAGACGAAACGATCAATAACATAATAAGCGAAAGGATACAAACCTAGTGATAGACAACAACAAAAGGGTATCTGCCAAATGTTGGACTTTGCCGTTCCAGCTAACCACAGAGTAAAGCTGAAAGAAATCGAAAAGAGAGATAAGTACATATGAAAGGGACGTTAATACCAATTGTAATTGGTGCTTTTTGGTCCATTTACCAAAGAATTAGTAGAGAAACTAGAAGATTTGGAAATAAAAAGACGAGAAGAGACCATCCAAACTAAAACATTACTAAGATCGGTCAGAATACTGAGAAGAGTCATGGAGACTTGAGGAGATTTCCTGTCACTCAAACTCAAGTGAGAAACCATCAGCAAACGCTGGTGTGGAAAACTCTCAAAGGAGTAAATAATACTAATAGCAATCTTAACCACAAAACGAAACTTATGAATGTAATAATATATAGAATGATATAATATCCATAAACTGAAATCTTTCAAGGAATTTTTTTACCACTCCTTCAATCTATGGGTCATATAGAACTGTTCAGTCTTTTACAAGGGATAATTGATATTTAATAGAATTACTAGTATTAGATAACAATACTTGAAACCGTTTAACTCTGTGAAAACAAATGATTAATTTTAAATGGGATTATGGGTGTTAAATAGCAATCTTTAAAACCACTAAACTATGCACAAACAATAAATTGCAATACTTGAAACGATTTACCTGTTTGCAAGTAAATAATTAATATTCAATAAAATTACAAGTATTCGATAACATTATTTAAAACCATTAAATTGTGTGGAAACAAATAAGCTCTGGCTCCTTTAAAAATAATCTTACCTACAAACTATTCACTTCCAAATGTATATATATGTTTGTATATATATATATATATATATAAACAGGACTTGGTATGAAATAATTCAGAAGGGTTGGCATGTTATAAAATCCAATTGCTGTTTACCTTTTCTTCATCAATCAAATAACCTCGCTAACATGACCTACGATAAGAAAACAATAAGGTTACAATAGACAATCAGTTTTTCATCGATAATCTTAAACTATATGCAAAAGTTGATTTTGAATTGAAAGGATTATTGCAAACAATACATTTAGTGATGATACAAGAATGAATTCTGACCTTAATAATCGTGAAAAAGCAACTTTCAAAGGGAGAAAACTGTCAACAACCACAACAACAGATTTCCCTTTAAATCTTGATACAACCATTAGAGAATTAGAAAACGAGAGAATTTAGAAATGCCAGGAAATTAACGATGGAATACAAAACGCATTCAGGAAATATGAATGAAATATAAATACCACAAAAAGGTTCGAGCTATTCTTAAAGCTGAGTTTAATTCCAAAAACTGCATTTAAACTATCAGCATTATAAAATGAAATATTGCAGACATACATTAAATAGATCTTAAAACAAAAATCGACAGTTATTAATAGCAACATCCAAATTTGGGACGTTCTGAATATACGACGGTGGTTCAAAAAGTTTCCAGACTTTTGTCATATGGGCACTTTCATTGATAGTACACATATGAAACTCTAGACCCCTTCAAAGTAATCGCCTCCGGCTGCAATGCACTTGTTGTACCGTTCCAACTACTTCTGGAAGGCCCCATGGAAGTCCTCTTGTGTGAGCGTGTCAGTGACCTTCGTCACAGCCTCTTTCATCTCCTCGATTGTCTCATAACAACAGCCTCTGAGCTTAGGAAATAACCAAAAGTCACCGGGACCAACGTCTGGACTATAGGGAGGGTGAGGAACTGTCTTGATGTCCACCTTGGTCAAATAGTCAGTGACAAAGATGGAGTTGTGGACTGGTGCATTGTCCTGGTGGAAATGCCACTGAGCCGATTTGAAGAGTGCTGGCCTCTTCCCTCGGAATCTTTTCCTGAACTCCCTTAAAATCTCTACATAGTAACCCTAACCCTAACCCTTTGGCCAATCAACTCTGGTGTATTGACTTCCTTACTCCTCCCACACCTCTCATCATCCCTCACAGACTCCCTGCCTTCCTTGAATCTCTTATGCCACTCAAAAACTGATGCTCGATTTATGCAAGATGGTCGAAAAGCAGTCTGAAGCATTCCATACGTTTCTGTGGCATCATTTTTTCCATGTTTAAAACAGAATTTTATGGCATATCGTTTTTCTAAAGTGTCAGATTGCATTTTTGAAATTCACCAGCTGTGACAATCAGGCTTTAGTAGGGTGTATTCCAATTCCTGGTGTAGCTGTTCATTTGAAGCTGAAATCCTAAAAATTGGTCAGTCATCTTATAAGATGTATAGCAATAACATTGTGAATTTTCAAGGGTCTACGACAATTTTAAATGTCTGTACATAAAACGTCTGGGAACTTATTGAAGGCACCTTGTAACAATAAAATGTATCTGATATTGAGACGCCAATTCTGGAGTTCTGAGAGTACCCTTTCACTTCCATGACTCCCCGGTCCACTTTAACCTGGAGAGATTGTGCGTGTAAGGTACTATCTATGGTTCAAATAGATCTGTTGTGAAATTATTAGCATAGTATAAGAATACGTATTTACCGGACCTAATGAGCAGACTGTTCGCCAATGGACCGTGAGACCGGGTTTCAATCCCTGGTCGAGTCATACCAAAGACTGAAAACATGGTACTTGATGCTTAATACTCAACATTATAAGGTAAGGATTAAGGATAAAGTGAGAATATATCAAACTATAATTGTGTGGAAACAAATCATCATTTAAAAAAATATAAATGTTAGATAGGATTTCTATCAGCCATTTAACTGTGTGCAAATCATTTATGTAAAGAATTGTTATTTAAAGTCATAATTGTTTACTAACAATTATTATTATTAGTTACTTGAAATCATTTAACTGTACAAAGGAATGATCATTACGTAATAAGAATGGTTGCTTTAAACCATTTGATTGTGTATCAATTACACTGGTTTACAAAAAAATTGAGGCAAGCACAAAATACCCGTTTTTACCTAATTTGAGGGTGCTGAATTCAAATTTGAAATCCGTTTTTACTCATCACCTCTAGCTTTTTAGATATGCATAGTGTGCATTTTGTGCATATACGATACATAAAGGCGTATATGAATTCAGGGTTAATTCTAATATTGTGAGACTTATGGCTTATTTTTTAGTTATTATGCACTAAATGTAAGTGATAGCATTACATTATATATATATATATATATATATCAAGACGGATTTTAACAGTTAAGGTAGCAGGTCTCAATCTACACTCTGGCAGTCATTGGAAGAGGTTGTCTCGCAGGCAGCGCAGGAGGTTGGTGTCCCTCAACTATCGTGTTACACATCTTTTGGGTTACTAAATATTAGTATTACATTTTCAAATGCACATTTAGTTTTCAACTTTGCTTTCAACTTTGCAGTCCCGATGGTTTGGAGAGAGCCGCGAAACCACGCAGATGATTGTTATTTTTGTTTAACTAATATAACTGGGTTCAATGCATCTTCTTGGAAAAAGATCAAATATCCCAACCTTCGATCTGCTATGAGACCCGTTCCCCATTCAGATGATCTTCCTGTACTCACACCTCCAGTAAATAAGGATCTTCTTTCCTTATCAGATGAAGAAATGCCTTCAAGGGAGGATTCTGCCGAGTCAATATCTTTGGAAGATATTGAGTCTACATATTCAGGAACTGAATGAGCAATGAGCCACATTGGATCACGCAAGAAGATCTGAATGATCTTGCTCGCGATTTGTATCTGTCAAAACAGCAGTCAGAGCTCTTGGCTTCTCGGCTTAAACAATGGAACCTAGTCCGGGAAGATGTAAGGATCACCAGTTTCAGGAATCGAAACAAAGACCTTGCTTCCTTTTTCGACATGGAAAACAAGTTGTGCTACTGCACAAACATACCTGGCTTGTCTAGGTCCCTTGGTTTGCCACATAATCCTTCAGACTGGCGTCTTTTCATAGACTCTTCCAAGCGAAGTCTCAAGGGTGTTCTTCTGCACAACGGGAATAAATATCCCAGCATTCTCATTGCACACTTTGTCCATCTAAAGGATTCCTATGACAATATGGAGCTTCTTTTAAAAGCTATTAAGTTCAGCGAGTTCCAATGGATTCTGTGTGGGGACCTCAAGGTCATTGGTCTTCTTATGAGTATGCAAGCGGGTTTCACAAATTACTGTTGTTTTCTCTGTCTCTGGGATAGTCGAGCTGTATCCCAGCATTACAAGCAGAAAGACTGGGGGTCTAGAAGCACTTTTGTTCCTGGCGAACACAGCCTCAAGGAGAATCCTCTGGTGGACATGAATAAGGTGCTTCTTCCTCCATTTTACATCAAGCTTGGTTTGATGAAGAATTTCGTGAAGGCGTTGCACAGAAATGGTGCTGCCTTCCAACACTTGTCTACTGTGTTCCCAGGTCTTAGTGCTGCTAAGCTCAAAGAGGGCATTTTTGTCGGACCTCAGATCCGAGAAGTGCTGAAGGATACTGGTTTTGAGGAGCTTCTTAACTTAAAGGAACCGAGAGCATGGGAAGCATTCAAGTCAGTCTGTAGTGGCTTTCTTGGTAACACACGCCTACCAGATTAACAAGCCTGTATTGAGTTGCTGTATTGAGTTGCTAAAGTCTTACAAGGATGTGGGATACCGAATGTCACTCAAGATTCATTTTCTCCATTCCCACCCCAACGTCCTCCTGCCAAACCTTGGAGCAGTGAGTGATGAGCATGGAGAAAGATTCCACCAAGACATTACGAAGATGTACAGCAACTATCAAGGCAAATGGAACCCGGCATGATGGGAGACTTCTGCTGGATGCTCTTGCGTGACATCCCGGAGGCAAAATATACCAGATCTTCTAAGAAAACACACTTTTGACTGTCAGTGGTACTATGAAATGTGTAATTGTGTCATCCAAGTATATTTATTCAATCAGTGTTCTTTATCTATCCTGTTTTATCTGTTATAAACTGCTGCAACTCTCGAAATATGCACATATATTCTCTGTTTATACTAAAATGAGACTATTTAAAAGCTAGAAAACTAGAGGGGATAGAGCAAAACTATTTATAAATTTGAATTCAGCACACACAAATTAACAAAAAACACCTATCCCCATTCTTGCCTCAGACCAAAAATTTATTTTTGTAAACCAGTGTCATTAGCATTAGACAGAAATACTTGATACAATATAACTGCTAACCTCCTTGGTGGCTTAGAATACGCCCACTCTATCCCCTGCAGAGAGGTAACACCCACTCCAATGAAGGAGGTGTCCTAAGTTTGGTTGGTTGGTTGATTGGTTGGGTTTTATGGCATATCAACCTTTGTAGATTATTTAATGCTAATCCATTTTTAAATAAATAATCAGTTCCATTTTAAACAATACAGTTTAGCATGAGTACACAGTTTAATTGTCAAAAACATTTCTATTTCAAGCAATTCAGTTTAGTCAAATAGTTCTTATTCAGCTAATTCAGTTTAGTATAAGTACAGATTTTGTTTACACACAAATAAATGCCTCTTCCTATTTCCCACTCTCTACCAAGGCAAACGTCACCTCCTCCACCACAAACTACAATTGAAACATCGGAAGCTAGAAAATAGAAAGGACAATGAACCTCGTTCCTCTGTAACTCAGAGGACGAACTGCCAAAACAAAAAAATTTTAATTGAAATATAAAAAGCAAGGATGTCTGCTAAGTAGACGAAAGCGTCTTTGAAAGGATGAATAACCTCCTACCTTACCTAAGGACAGTTCTTCGAATCATCCGTATTTTCAAGATGAATGGTTTAGATGTAGAGAGTCCGAAGATTATTCTAAACACCAAAAAACAAATGCCATCAAATCGAACCAAGTAATGGTCTGAAGAAGTGGTGAGCATGCCTGTTTTCTGTCCTTATCTCTAAATGAGAAAAAAATTGAAATACCCACTTTATGTTCAAGCCTACCTTATAGGGATATCAAGCTAACCTACGGGGGTGTCCTTGTGGTGTAATGGTTAAAGCGATGGACTGCGGAATCGTAGTAAGCGAGTTCGTACTCCAGTTGCGTTATTATGTTCACTTTTGGGCAAATACCCTTGGGAAACGTATGAACCCCCTTATCCTCCCAGGTATGGGTTAAATAGTACCACTACTGTTCTTCTAGGAGAATAGCTTTGGCATTAAATAACCTACAAAGGTTGATATTCCATTAAACAAAGAAACCAAACCAAACTAACCAATCTACGGGATATCGAGGTCTCGTTCTTGATGATGACATTAATAAAGAAATGGGTCCAGGATCGATGAACCAGAGATCGTCAGTATCCTAACCCGACAATATTCAGTTCAGTTCAGTTTACATAACCACATTGAAATTAACATGAACAAATTTGAATGCTGAGGGCTGATGATAGAAGTGTAAACTTCTTAGAAACCTTCAGCGCTACCTAATTGATATACGATGTGCATACGATAAGTTTCCAGACTTTTTTCGTATGAGCACTTTTATTGATAGTATACACATGAAACTCGAGTCCCCTTCGAAGTAATCTCCTCCAGCTGCAATGCACTTGTTGTACCGTTCCAACTACTCCTGGAAGGCTCCATGGAAGTCCTCTTGTATGAACGTGTCAATCACCTTCGTCGCAGATTCTTTCATCTCCTAAATTGTCTCATAACGACAGCCTCTGAACTTAGAGAATAACCAAAAGTCACAGTGACCAACGTCTGGACTATAGGGAGGGTGAGGAACTGTCTTGATGCCCACCTTGGTCAAATAGTCTGTGACAAAGATGGAGTTGTGGACTGGTGCATTGTCCTGGTGGAAATGCCACTGAGCCGATTTGAAGAGTGCTGGCCTCTTCCCTAGGAATCTTTTCCTGAACTCCCTTAAAACCTCAACATAGTAACCCTAACCCTAACCCCTTGGCCAATCAACTCTGGTGTATTGACTTCCTTACTCCTCCCACACCTCTCATCATCCCTCACCGACTCCCTGGCTTCCTTGTATCTCTTATGCTACTCAAAAACTGATGCTCGATTTATGCAAGATGATCGAAAAGCAGTCTGAAGCATTCCATACGTTTCCGTGGCATTTTATCCAAGTTTATGACAATCAGGCTGTAGCTGTTCATTTGAACTTAAAATCATAAAAATTGGTCAGTCATATCATAAGATGTATAGCAATAACATACTCAATATTAAAGAGTCTCTGACAATTTTAAATGCCTGTACAAAAAAGTCTGGAAACTTATTGAAGGCACCTTGAATGCTGCATTCAAGAGACTCGCTTTGATTCGAGTAACACTTAAAAAATTATATCAAGGGAATACAAGCTTGTTTAATCCTTTTTAATGGTCACGCAAGGTGTATGTCTTATCTGATCAGCAGATGTTATATAATTACAAAATGATTTTTTTCATATTAATCATTTTTCATTAATTATATTCAGTTTGGTTTGAACTATTCAGCCGTTAGTTCAGGTGCACAGACATTGGGTACAGTTTTACGCTCACGCGCAAAGGATATGACAGTCATAATTGTCATGATGAACCCCAGATAGAAAATGGGGCTGGAGTGTGAATGACGTTATGCCATGAAGCGATGGTCCTGAGAATTTGAAGATTTTGAAAAAGAGTCAGTTGAGGGTTGACTTTGGGCCATATAGGCAGACAGTTGGGTTGTCTGCCTCAGTTGAAGTTTGGGTCCGACCATGATGTTGAGAAGTTGGGGTCTGACCATGATGTTGAGAAGTTGGGGTTTGACCATGATGTTGAGAAGTTGGGGTCCGACCATGATGGTGAGAAGTTGGGGTCTGACCATGACGGTGAGAAGTTGAGATTGGACCACGAGATGTACCGAGTATTAGGGTGTTGTTAGCACAGTATGATTACGAAAGACTTTTAAGAATTGTATCTCTCTCCTCGTGTCAAAGAACGGAACTCAGAAGTTAATAATAAACCGTTCGTACCTGAATAATAACGGTGTCGCTTGTGTATTGTGTGGTTTGCATCTGTATACATGTAGTATACAACACAGAGACTTGAATGTGACGTATTCACTTGTCTTCACAGATTCGATGAACAGATTTTGTGTGTTGATGTTACCATAAAGAATAAGGCATTTTCATTCATTAAGGTTCATACGCCCAATATCAAAAATGACCTTCGCGATTTTATTGAGAAAAAATTAGGCATCTTAAAACTAAAACTGTTCTAGTAATAGTGTGAGACGTGGGTTAAGGAAAAGACAAACACATTAACAACATACATGGCTCTCCCAGTCAATATGAAATACAAAAAAAAATGCTCTTTGCGGAACTGCTGATCTCCTTGCGAAAATAAGCCTACTTAGTTCGTTGGTTGGGTTTTATGGCATATCAACCGTTGGAGCTTATTTAATGCCAAATCCTCTTCGTACATTTATATGATTTGTAAACACATTTTGTAGATAACATTTTTGAATGAAACTGGGCTCATTTTTTTTTTTTTTTTGCAAATGATAAAATAGTTTCATGCTTTTCTATGAAACACGAATAATTCTATTTACTATTAATCATTTGATTGCACATATTTCAATGGATATACATATATGATTGTTAGTGAATAGTTTGTAGGTAATTTCATTTTAAAATCAGAACTAATTTGTTTGTAAACTAGTATTGCTATTGTTGCTTTACTGTTAAATGTTGTCAATTATTGCAAGCTCTTCTAATTCAATTCAATATTCATTATTTGTTTGCACACAGTGAAGTGATTCCAAGTATTACTATTTAACACAAATTATTCAATTGAACATTTCTCATTTGTTTGTACACGGTTAAATGGTTCCAAGTTTTGCTATGCATCAATAACAATTCAATTAAACATCAGTCATTTGTATACACATAGTTAAATGATCAAACAGTTCTATTTCTAACAATTCGATTAAGCATAAATTATTTGCTTGCACTCAGTTTAAATGTCAAACACTTCTATTTGACCCATAGATAGAACTGTATGAGCAACTGAATGGACCTCAGAGAAATGGCAACAAAGGAGTATTTTCTAAAAACTCCAAGAGTGAAGCCTCACCATTAAATTATCTAATAACATTTCCAGAGTACTCATTGGCAGGAGCTGTCTTATCACTCTGCAGAGATGCAATCAGTGTATTCTACAGCCCCAGATGACTTGACTACCTTAGGAGAATACTATCCGTGTAACTGAAAAATAGAATGCAAAAGAAGCTGCAAAAACCATAATACAAGTAATTATTACTTTCCCTTACGCTAGGTCTTGGGTAATGGCCCTGTGGAGGATTGTAAGTAAACGAAACTAAAACGGAAAATTTTAAAAAATGAGAATGGTGCTGTCGGTAGTCGCCAAAGGATTGGTAAAGGGATTGGAGGGTATGAAAATAAGGTGACGAGTGGAGACCATTTAGAATACAGCATTGTTGAGATCGGCCAGAATACTAAGACGAGTCCTGGAGACTTGAGGAGACTTGCTGTCACTCAAACTCCAGTGAAAAACCATCAGCTAACGTTGGTGTAAAAAAAACTCTCACAAGAATAAAATAATAGAACCTGCTGTATAGTGGAGTTTGCCGTTTCGGTGGACCACTGAGTGAAAATGAAAGAAAACTAAGAGACAAGTACTTTGACCTTGCCAATGAATTTTCTAAAAAAAAACAAACTATGAAACATAAAGGTAATGGTGATACCAATTGTAACTGGCACACTTGGAACGATCCCCAAAATCTTGGTAAGAGGACTGGAAGATTTGGAAATCGGAGGACCTGTCAAGACCATCTAAACTGCAGCATTTTCAAGATTGGCTAGAATACTTAGAATAGTACTGGAGATCTGAGGAGACTTGCTGTCACTTAGAGTTAAATGAAAGACCATCAGCTAATGCTGGTGAGAAATACTCGCTTGAGGTAATATAAAAATAAAGTCAAGAAGAGTCTTTTGATATGTACAGGATATGTTTGGGGGTTAAGGGCGGTAACAAAAAAATGATAATTTTAAAACATCCGACAAATAATGAACTCATTTTAAATGGAACAACTTTGCCGTAGACATGAATAATATAAACTATAAAGTAGGTGCTGCATATAATCATATATAAGTCAACCTCGAATATACATTGGACTCATGTATACATTGGCATTTTGCCAAGTATTTTAATGCATACACTTCAAATGAGATGGCACTTCGTTGTAGTATAACGCTAAGCTAGCCTAAGTAAACTAATTCAGTGAGTTCTTTATTTACATGTCCCAAAATTTTCCACTGCTGTGAATTAGCGTTAAACTAAATGTAGGCGCCCCAAATCTTCGCTTTATTCGTGATTTTGAATCAAGAATGGAAAGAGAAAGAGAGATCGAATTAGGAACAAATTTTTTTATTACAAAACGCATGGCCACTTCCAACCACGTGAGAAGGCAATGTAGAAGGACTTCTACCAGAAATCTCGGCGAAAGTTTGACTGGTTGCATCGATAAATGCAATTCCTAGCCAAATCCACAGCAGCAGCTAACATAGTGTACTTAGATGGTCATATTATTCGTGATATGTCATACCTTTTAACGACGTCACGTTAACGAATGTAAGCGACGTAAGTTTTTTATCATACCATCTCTGATCTAATTCCTTCAAGTTACATTGCTGAATATATTACACTATGCCAAACTTGATAAATATTTCCATTAAATCCATTATACATTAATTGATATCATATGATAAGGTTAATTAAAAAACTAAATTACGTTAGCAAAGTAATTGATTTTAAGTTTCCTATGAAAGGCTATTCGCAGATCTCCGTATTAGATTCTATTTAACTGAATACTTGAGTGCTGTATATGCTCATATGTAAATCGATCATTGACTTTTGATGAGTAATCAATAAGTCTCGTCGTGTACAGGTCGAACTTCGTTTTAATAAAAGCACAAACGAAATTAAAGGCACTTAACGTAGTTAACAAATAATGAGTTCGATTTTTACTGAGTTCTCCTAACGTTTAGCCTTGTGTCAAACTTGTAAGTTACTACGGCTTTTAGTTTGCTATCACGAACAGCAATATCTGCAATAGCAAAAACACCCACACTCAACAGATTCGATGAACCTGATGTTTGTATAAACAATAACAATAGTTTGATTTTAATTATATCAAGGAAAATTGATGAAAGTGCTGTTCATAACTATTTGAACAAGTCAAAAATTTATTTTTACTGCCAGAAATTGCGAAGGAATGAAGAATTTTGAAAGTGGAGCATTACAACTCTTTGAAAAAACTTTGAGAATTCGCATTTTCAATTTTTTCGAGCAGTTTTTAACAAGAGAAATATGAAAAGGCAGAATTTAGAGAAGTAGGAAAAATGGAATTCAGAGAGGTTCGAAAAGACGGAATTTTTCATTAATATTTTTTTTTTATAAATAATTAGATTTTTCATGGGGTAATTTTCGCCTGGTCTGACTCTCTATAACTTGTTATCTAAGGTAAAATTTGAAGGTGTTGCGGGAGAGGCATTAAAATTTGAAAGCATTGGGAGCATTAAAATCTGAAGATATGGGGAAGCATTAAAATTGGGCATTAAAATAAATTCTAGAGGGCAGTTTCACACCATATCAAGAGAGGAGTTTCTGGGGTGCTTCGACCATTGGAAAACCCACTGAAATAAGTTTATTGAATGACAAGGGTACTATTTCGAAGAAAAATAGCATTACACTTCTTGTTCCTTTCTTTCTTGGTAAATACAGCTTCGATCACAATATTTTAGGAATGCAACTTATACACATATATATATATATATATATATATGTATATATCAGATAGGATAGTGTCGTCTTTGAGTCAACGGCACTTAGTGACTGTCAATTTCTCGTCTATGTGTCCATCAGACAGGCTAAGGCCGTTGACTTTGTGTCTACGCTATTCTAACTCGGACATATGCTCAATCACCGATATTGAGTACTCAATATTGAGCACTCTTTATTCCTAAATATACCAAACTATTTTATTAATAAATGCATATATATAAGCATATTTGAACTTCTGAGACTGGAAAAATATATTTGTGTGTGTGTGTGTGTGTGAACCCTTCCAATTTTATACCTATGCAATTACATATAGTAATTTACAAAGCTCTATGCTTTGATGTAGCACAAGGCCGAGTGAATGGGGCGCCCAATGTGACTCAAACTCACTCGTGTAGGTTTGCTAGTCTAACTTGCTAACCGTTACACCACCAGAGATGCCCATGCAATTACATATGTTTATTACTGCTGATATATATCTAATATATAGCAATATATAAAATTTGCATATACATGTATCAATACATCTGTGTGTGTGTGTGTGTGTGTGTGCACGCGCGAGCGCCTTGCAAGTAAAATGCTTGGTCGGCAAATTCTTCGATAATTCTTCCCTGCTAAACTCGAATTCGCCAGAAGGAATCGAAATGGCATGTGCGCCTTTTTTTTTTCTTTTCTTTTTTAATATATACACACATCAACTTCTAATTCTGGAAAACTAACCAAAGAACTTTCCCAAAGGAAATCGACATCTAATATGCTGCAATCTGTTGAGGGTGTTTGTTGCTTCGTACACCGGGTAGAGAAAGAGAGGCAGCTGGAATGGAACAATTTTTTTTCAATACAAGGAGATTGTATTTCCATGCAAAAGGTTCAGTTCAAAACGTCTGTCGTTTTTTGTTCTGTCGAGTGTAGAGCAATTAAAACTTTGCACTGATATAATCAAAACATAAAGTCCAGTTGCACAGTCAATCTATAGTCTTCTCTGATCACAGTTTAAGAGAAACTTTGATATTTCTTGATCTGCGTAGAACTGCATCTTTTATGACTCTATGCGCAGATTCACAGAAAACGGATTGAAAAAAATGAACTCCATGACATAACACCAGCAAAATTCAACTTTTCACCAATGTGCAGTGGCACGCAGACTTCTGCAGAAATTTAGTGTATTTCAAACCAAAGAAATTTTTGAAAAAGTTCAATATCCAAATATTGCACAATATATAGTAACAACCCTAAATAAGTTCACACCTAAAAAAAATTTTATAAAAATATTATTTTTTCTAAACCAGAGAATTTTGTCATTTCTTTTGTGATGTAATCAAAACCAAAATCATTTGATGTTATCTGTTACCAAACTCTTTTGTATTGAAATTTTGTAATAAAAAATATGAATATGTAGGTGTCAAAAATAAAAACACTTTTATATATATGAATGTTTTCAACTGCCTTCAACTTCATTGCTGTTTTTGTCTGAGATTTTCATATGATTTAATGTCAATATTCAATGCATGAGTGTTGCGATTTTATGTTTAATTACAGAGTTTCAATGCTGTTGAGTTTGGTAATAAATAATACCTAATATCATCTATTTTGACTTTGTGAATCTTTCCCTTCTTTCCTACTACAACTATGCCCTCTCCATCATCTTATCATTTCTCCTCACATGCTTTTAAAAAGAAAAACTCAGAAAACGGTCTCTATCTGAAAAAGTAGGAAGAAATAAAACTGAATGAAATATCACCCATCTAAATTTGAGTTACGTGTTTGATTTATCTAACTTTCCACATATTTCTATCATATGTGTGTATATATATATATATATATATATATATATATATATATATATATATATATATATATAAAGTACATTTTCTTCTAAACCTAAGATACCGTAATTTTTTTATTTCAATTAAAACATTATGCAGTCAAAAACGACGTTATTAGGTATTATTTATGACTAACCTCTACAGTAGGGAAACTATGAAACAAAAATATGAAGATGTGATTGGCCCCTTTACCTGGTTTAGTCATGGAGACAATATTCATGTTGCGTAACTTGGGCATGAATAGACTGGTAAAGTCAACTCTTTTCCAGGTCTACAAATAAATTAAATTTACATTTTTCCCTCTCCTAGACCGGTTGTCATACCCATGTTAAAGAGTTCAGTCTGTCCTACTATTTACCAACACATAGAAGGAGAATAGCAGGATTAAAACCTTCCGCTAGAGTATTAGCGCTATGGGAAATACAAACAGCCTGATCCAGGTTTTGAACTTGGTTTGGTCTTTGTTTCATGGCATACCAAACTTCGTAGGTAATTTAATGCCAAAGTCATCCTTATATAAAATATCAGTGATACTATTTAATCCCTAGCTGGGGAGATTAGTTTGATCCATACCTTTCCCAAGAGTATTAGTCCAAAATTGAACGTAATAGCGCGACTGGAGTTCGAACTCACTTCACGGCCACTGTCCATCACTACATCCATTAGACCTCGAGGATTCCTCCATTCGATTTTCTACGACTTTGTAAACAGAAATAGGAATAAATACCATAATATAGTCCATAAATAAGTAAACGCCAAAAAAATTCATAAAACTTCAATTTTTTAAACCAAAGATACAATAATTTCTAGTTTTAGTAAAATATTCCGCAATCAAAATCGACATTCTTAGATATTATTTCCTGGTTATAATTATTATTTTGTAAATCTAAAACCAAAACGTGAATATGTAGCTGTCCAAAAATAAGTACACCTTTTATATATTTTTATACAATTTTATTTTAGGCTACAAAGTTTAAATGCAGTAGAGTTTGCTAATAATCAATACCTAATATTAGATGTTTTATTATAAGATATTACGCTAAAAAAATAAAATTCTTGTATATTTCGTTTAGAAGAAAATTTACTTTTTCTTAGACACATTAAGTGTGTACTTATGGTCGATTTCATATATATATATATATATATATATATATATATACATTTTTTTTTCTAGTCATGATAATTCTAATATATATATATATATATATATATATATATATATATATATATATATAAGAGAGAGAGAGAGAGAGAGAGAGAGAGAGTATTGGTCGTAAATAATACCAAGAAAATTTAATAAGAATTAATCTTCTTCTAAACCAGTTATCAGACTTGTATTATTTCAAGTGAAATATCATGCAATCCAATTTTACAGAATTATCTTGTGCGAATTATTCAGTACAAAACTCTACAGCATTTTGAAACTGCAATAAAAATATGAATTTATTATAGTTCAAAAAGTATTTTCACTGTTTGTATATATTTGTAAATTTTAGTATCAGAATGTTGGAATTTGATTTTTGGTTACAGAGTTTCAATGTGGCGGAGTTTGGCAATAAATAAAACCTAATATTATCTCCTTTTCGGTGAGTCTTAGAATATACAGACTGCATTCTTTGCTGAGGGGTAAGACACGCCTCAAAGGGGTGTTCTGAGTTTGACCCAACACTGCATCCAGTTGACCAGTCAAATCTTAATGGCTCCCCCACCTTCAAATTTTAATTCTTCCCACATCTTCAGATTTTAATGCTCCCCACGCTTTCAAATTCTAATACCTCCCCAGCAACACCTTCAAATTTTACCTTAGATAACAAGTTGTAGAGAGTCAGACCAGGCGAAAATTACCCCATGAAAAATCTAATTACAAATAAAGAAAATTATTAATGAAAAATTCCGTCTTTTCAAACCTCTCTAAATTCCATTTTTCCTACTTCTCTTAATTCTGTCTTTTCCTATCTCTCAAAAATCTTGTTAAAAATTGATCGAAGAAATTGAAAAGGAGAATTCTCATAGTTTTTTCAAAGAGTTGTAATGCTCCACTTTCAAAATTCTTCATTCCTTCGCAATTTCTGGCTGTAAAAATAAATTTCAGAGCTCTGGGGATTATGGATTACCTCTTGGTTACCATTACTTCCCAATCCACTCTGACCTGGAGTGGTAATATAAGTTAAAGTCCCAACTATGAGTCAAAAAGTTCTATTCGCAAATTATTAGCATTGGATGGGAATGTTTGAAACCATATAATTGCTCACAAATAAATAATTATCATAGACAAATGAAAAAAATGTACGATTTAGAAAATCATTGCAATGGAACATTGATTATAATCAAACATTTACAAATTAATCTAATTCCAGCATTAAATAACCCATAAGGAGTTGATAAGCCGTGAAACAACTTCACCAAACTAAACCCAACCTAATATTATTATCTGTTTTATTGTATAATGTTCCACAAAAAATAATAAAATACTGGTAACTTTGCTTTAGAAGAAAAACTTTTTCAAAAAAGAATTATTTGGAGTCTACTTAATATCGACTATATATATATATATATATATATATATATATATATATATATATATATATTGTGAGAAAGAGAGAGAAAGAGGAAGAAAGAGAAGATACCTCTGAAAAAACGGCTTTCTACACCGTATTCATTCTCAAGTTATCAAAGAGTTTTCTGTGAACTTTTGCAGACACGTGATCAACAAAAAATAATTCTCTTGAACAATGGACTCTGTAAAGATATCATCGAAAAAAATATACGTATGCATTAATTCTGAAAATGAAAATCGGCGTGTGGAAGGTCGTCAAAATTCAGGCTATTACACACACACACACACATATATATATATATATATATATATGTGTGTGTGTGTGTGTGTGTGTGTGTGTGTGTGTGTGTGTGTGTGTGTATCAAGCCTTCCACCACGAACAGGATAGAACACAAAGTCAATTTTTTAGTGGAGTTTAAAAAGTTTGAATTCTGAGATTTCCTTCTCCAATACTGGTTGCCATACCAAGATTAAAGAGCTCAGTCTTCCCTACTATTTACCAATAGCTGGACGGAGAATAGTCGGATGAATACTTTTCCAAAGCGCAATGTAACATGAAAACTGCTTCATCCAGGCTTTAAACTCTGGTCACCGTCTCAATTACCTATGACGATAACCATAACACCACAAGTACCTTTCCATCCCGCTCTCTCTCTCTCTCTCTCTCTCTATATATATATATATATATATATATATATATATTCCCCTCTATCTGGCCATTCTGCTTATATATTACATATATATACCCCATTTTTAGTTAAATTTCCGGTGTTCCCAACTTGAAAAAAGCCGGACGAAAAGGCTCCTTCGTTGTTTTATTGTTTTACTTTAGTTCCCCGACTACAATTACCAATGGTGTCCCTGCTTATTATATATACATATATATATATATATATATATATATATGTGTGTGTGTGTGTGTGTGTGTGTGTGTATAATCTTTCCTCTGTCTTTTGATTATTTTTCTATTCTACCGGCACACTTCGTTTTCTTCGTTTCCTTCCAACACTTTTCTTTCTTTTCTTTTCTTTTTTTCGTCTTCTTTGTGTCTTCCTACTTCTAACTCTTGTCCCTCAAGTTTCCCATAGATTTCAATTGTCAAACGTCTACTTATCATACCAATGTCAACGTTTTACGTCTTCATTTTCATATATAATATTTCAAGAATCTTTATAACCTCGTTATGTACATATTAATTATAGTCAAATTATATTTCTGAATTTAGTTGTTCTACGTTATATGCTGTTTTGTTCTGTATCTGATCGATACTAAGATTTCTTAGTAAGACACCAAACTGTTATATTCGATTCCTAGACTAACCGAACCATTCATTCTTTCCCGTTACCATCTTGTTGTTGTAAAGGTCTGACGTACAAATCTGGTGAGCGGTGGGTAACAATTTAAAAACAACAAGGACAAGATGTTTCACAATTTTTGAAATAAAATAATCTGGCACAAATCAAGGACGATAAACAATAAAGTAATACAAGTTATATTTATTGAATGATAGATATATAAAGATCTGTAACTATTTAATCTCAAACATGAACCAAAGATGTCAAAAGGAGAAAATGATTCAGATGTCCACCAGTTGAAAATGCTGTTGAATGCAGCGTGCTAATTTGTTGATAATGAGTACTCATTCCTCCTCGGTGATTAGAGGCCCAGATGGTCCGGAACCCGTTACCCTTTGATCTTCACAAATGCCATAAGCTTCAAAGTTCTAGGCTAACTTGAAAATCTGACACCTGCTTAGAAATATGTTCAAATTGTTCTTTCTCTATCATGCTTGAACAATCTTGAAAGTCCTAGTCTAACGTCACCGACACGAAACCATCTCGAACATCAATAGGCGTTACATTTCTAAAATACAAGACGGATCCATTATTTCTTTCGATACGAAAATTTATTACCTCCACTGTTTTTCTTGTAGTCAGACACGAAATGAGAGCGAATGATAAACGATAGAAACACTATAAAATTCATTGGTTGTAGATAAAACGAAATACCGACTTTGCTTTTCTCTCCCGACCACAGCCTTAACCCCCAAAAGGCCAGAATCTCTGAACTCAGCCAACTGTCTCCGAATCTGAACTCTGAACTGAACTTGCTTCCAAATATCTCATTGCTTATATGATATATTAATTATCTCATCCTCTAATGACAATAAGAACACGTGTCATTAGCTTTTAGTGTTACGTTATCTTATGCTAAGTCAGTCGAAATGCATTTGTTGTATACTGACCTTCGACCCGGCGAAATATGCCATTCCAAAGTGATGCACCGGAAGGAAGTGACACATTCCGATGGCAGTTATAAGAAGAAATCGCGTAGGCGGACTTGGTTGACAATATGGGACAAGGTAAAGTCCCATGGTACACTCATAGATTGATGCACCGGAAGAGGGTGACCTGTGAACTGCATGACAGTTATTTCCGCTTGATGACGATCAAACATGCCATTCCAAAGATTAAGTGGTCGATTGAACTATTATATAACTCGGTGAAGATAGGATGTCAGTCAGTTGGAGATCAGATGAGTTAATGGCAAGATGCGATAGATAAAGCCAGCATCCAGCTGAGAGCTGGACCCCCGGGCCTCCGGTTGAGCAGCCTTGGAGAACGAGAAAGACACAACACTGATGGCCATAAGAGTGAGGGTCAATATGTTGCAGTTCTGTTCGATCTCCAACTCCCTCTCACGATAAAACCTTGAGTAGCCCTTTCAACCTTTCAAATAAAGTGAGAGGTATATTTTTCTAAAAGGACTGTCTCGTCTTTATTATTGCGTCAAAATGTATCCTGCATGTATATGTAGATGAATCTGCATATGACTATACAATACATTCAATTTGTTAACTTTTTAACATCCTGTCTCTCTGCGGATTTCAAAATAGAACTTTTGTAATGACATGCTGACTGCCGTCCTTTGGACCCAGGGTGCACCATTTGATATTTACCTGCGACTTACTCTTCGACTCAAAGCTTTTAGCAAACTACAATTTATTACTACTAATAGAATAATTAACAAATATAATTAATCATTATATTACATTACTTTCGTAATATCTCTTCAAATAAAAGATCTTTTGCTCCATCATCCAAGGCGTAATGTTACTATATTTAGTTAAATATATCAAAATATTATCTATTTTCAGCAATAATCTGAAAGGAAAAAGAAAATAAACTCCACAGGGATAACCGGAAATATGATTTCTTTTTTTCAAAAATTGTGAAACACCCTGTACAGTAAGCAATCCAAAAATTATATGTCTGACGAAATAAAAAGTTGTAAAATTTGGACTTCCTGCTGAAAACGCCTTTTCCTTGAAATATATATTTTAAATGAATGCAACGTATAAAGATTATCAATAACAGATAAAATAAGCTAACACATTAAAAATTTATATACAACATAATAAAATATTTACATAGAAAAATTGTAGATAAATATACGACATTAGATTCGTAGTTCCACCATCTTGACAAGTTTTATAATAGCATAATTAATAACAATTTTATAAATCGTATTCATTATTCTTTATAAATTAAGACTAAAATATTTTTAAATCATTCAGTGCCTTAACGAATGTTATATTCTTCCGTGAGTTGTTTATACTAATTGTAAGGTGCTTGTCGTCATAATGAAAGCATTTAAGAGTAAATCACAGAGTAAATAGCATAATTTCATTGTATTCATTATTCTTTTTAAAAAATTTTGACTAAAATGATTTTAGTGTTATTTAAGCTTTACAGATAGTATATTCTTTCGAGGGTTATTTACGCCAGTTTTACAGCGTTTGTTCTCATTTTAAGGTATTTTAGGGCAATAAGTCCTGTTCACGTCAAAAACCACGTTACGCCACGGCTTTTGGAAAAAATTAAGGACGTAGAGTGGGGTATGACTGTAATTGGATGTTGAGTGATGGAAGTGGTTTAATGGTTTTGTATCTTCCTTAATCTATAATGACAACTTGTTCTGTGAATAAGAATTATATAAAATTGAGGCTGATTTTAATCTGAAAACCACGAATAAAAATGTGAGAATAATGAATAATTTATGGTCGAAAACAATCAAAACGAGGCAGATTTTAGCCTTTAAAACTTTCAGTCATTTCCTTTTGGGGGTTTTTTTTGGGGGGGGGAGGTTATGGCAGTGACTATCCAGGTAAAACTGAATGCAAATCTCTTTAAATGAAATTAATGGAAATATTTATCAATTTTGTTTTTCTTACTTTTCTGTTTCCCCCATCCCCTCCAAAAAACTATGCAACTATCTCAGTCAGTAAGCATATGTTACCAATATCGTTATATATTAAATGTATGAAAAAGTTCTTAGATTATTTTTTTTCTTTAAACTGATTTTTAAAGTTTTCAAAATAACACCGAGAACTTTTACAAGCCCCTAATTTCTGACAGTTTAGACATCAAAACAGCTCTATTTCAAGCAATTCAGTTTAGCATAAGTACGCAATTTACATGGAAAAACAGTTCTATTTTAAACAATTCAGTTTTGTATAAATACGCAGTTTAAATGCAAAAAAACTGTCAACTCAAGAAATCACGGTTTAGTTCTGTTTAACCCATAGACAGAACCCGATCAGATGCTGCCACCTCGAGCCAGAGTGGACCTGAGAGCAATGGAAATGAAGGGTACTCCGCATTCCCAAGAGCTCAAGCATTATTGGAACCTCACCATCAGATTGTTTAGTATCCAGGACACTCGTTAGTGGTGAGGGTCTTACCTCTCTGCAGAGATGTTGTCTGTGTATTCTACAGGCCCAACCAACTGGGCAACCATCTTGTTTAAAACTGTTAAAAACATTCTTTTTTATGAGAGTTTACGTCGAGTCTAATGCCACTTGCTGCTTTCTTTAGGTTTTGTAGGGTTTGCTATTTTTATAAATGAAGGGTGTTCAACAAAGTACGATCAAGTCTTTGCATAATTATCCAATAAGTGAGAAACTGACAGTCAAGAAGCTCTGTTGACTCTGCGTCTACACTATGTGTGTGTGTGTGTGTGTGTGTGTGTGTGTGTGTGTGTGTGTGTGTGTAAAAAGAAAAAGAAAAAAGAGAGAACTAACACCTGTAGAAACGAAAATCAATCACAGAATTGAAAAGGACCGGCAATCTTATCAAAGAGGTCGCCACTATATAAATCAAAGACGACACCACCGAAGTCATTAAACGCTCTCATACGACAGCGAGAAGCTGGAAACACGTGTAAGAGCAAAATAGGTAATTTAGAAAATAAATCTCTTTGTAGACCTATTTACTTTAAAACATTTACTTTTTTTCTTTCTTTGAACCTACAAGAGAGAAAAATTATATATATACATATATATGTGTATGTGTGTGTGTGTGTGTGTGTTTATTACAATTCCTAGGTAACATTATTTTGTTTCTAACAGTTTACAGATATATATATATATATATATATATATATATACTCTTGCGTTGGCAATTGGATAGAATGTGATAAAACAAAAAGCATTGCTTAGATTTTATATAAGACCAGGAGTACGTGGAATTAAGTGAAAATCGAATTCACCTTTCAGTTGTAATTAATCTGCGTGATTTGCTCAATAACAATTACACCAAGTGGAGATGCCCAATTATCTATTATTCACATGAATTCGGAAATTGTAAGAAAAAAAATATATATAATTGATTGATTTTAAGTGCATGATAAATCGCATAGGGTTATATTATGTCTAGAGGGTTAGAGAATTACATTCTTTTTAAATTCATATTTACATTTTTTGGTTTGGTTTGGTTTAAGGGCATGTTAACCATTGTAGGTTATTTAATGCCAAAGCCATTCTCCTAGAAGAATAGTAGTGGTACTATTTAAACCATAGCTGGGAGGATTAGGGGGTTCATACCTTTCCCCCGAAAGTGAACGTAATAGCGCGACTGGAGTACGAACTCACTTACTACGATCCTGCAGTTCATCGCTTTAACCATTACACCACGAGGACACCCCACTAACCATTGTAGGTTATTCAATGCCAAACCCTGTTTATACATACGTATTAAATATATATGATTTCCAAACACATTTTGTTGATAACATTTTGAAACATTATTTTACACACAGTTAAATGGTTTCGAGAATTTCTAACACGAATATTTCTATTTACTATTAATCATTTATTTGCGCACAGTTCTCGGTAATTTGATTTTTAAATCAGAACTAATTTATTTGTACACGAGTATTGCAATTTATCCTACATAGTTTTCAATTATTGACTAGGTTCAATTGTTGCTATCTAGCTCTAATAACTCTATCAATATTAATTATTTGTTTGCAGATAGTAAGGTGGTTACAAGAATTGCTATTTAACACTAATTATTCTATACAACACTATTCATATATTTGCTAAGTAATACCAATACTTTAATTTAGACACACCGTTAAAGAGTTTCAAGTATTGCTATTAAACACTAATAATTCTATTTAACATTACTCATTAGTTTACGCACAGATGGTTTCAATTATTCCACACAAATTGCTTAATTTACAAACAGCTAAATGTTTCCAAGTATTGCGATGAATCACTAACAATTCAACTAAACAGTCATTTATTTACACACAGTTTAAATATCAAACAGTTCTATTTTACCCATAGCGAGGACCGTATCAGGTGCTACCACTCTGCGCTAGAATGGACCTGGGAGTGATCGCAGTGAAAGGGTACTTCCAATTCCATTAGAAGATTTAGTGTCATATCCAGAGTACACGTTGGGTGGGAGTCTTCGGCAGATATGCAGTTGATGTATATTACAGCCCTCGCCAACCAGGCCCTTGTGTAGTTTTACACTTAAGAGATTTTAGCTTCTAGTTATATGGTATCAAGTATTCCTCTCTAATAGTAATAATTATATGGTTTCGAGTAATTGTTTCGATTTTATAATAGTCAATCATTTGCACACAGTTAAATGGATTTAAGTAAGTCATAATAATCCTTAGAAAACAAACATAGCTTCAAATAATTCTTCTTATTGCTCATAATTTCCAGTTATATAGTATCAAGTATTCCTATCAAATACAAATAATGTTTAAACAGATCTATTCGACCCATAAAGAGGAACCTAACAAGTAATACCACTCGGGATAGAGTGGTATTAAGAGTAATGACAATGAAATGGTTACTCTCCACCTCACCCGTCACATCTCTAGAACTGAAGTCTCTCTATAAAATATAGTTTAGTGTCATTATCTGGACACCTTTTTTCTTTTGGTGGGAAGGGTCTTACTCCTCTGCTGGCGATACTATCAGCGTATTCTAAGCCGTGCTGACCGGTCAGGAAAATATATACAAATACAGGCTCGGAGATAGAGAGAGAGCGTGTGTGTGTATCTGTGAGTGTGCAAATTTAAAAGATACTTTTACTATAAGAGAGAAATCGCCTGCATATTCTTCCAAATTCTTCAGCGATAATTTTGTCCTCATTTAAAGAAAAAGAAATGAAGCAATATTTCTCTTCTTTAATGTGGCTTTTATCTTATTAAAAGTGAGATTTTGTGTTATAAAGTAAACCGGTAAAAACAATTATTGTTGACATTATCAAAATCTAATTAATTCGAATTAGAACTACAACTCATATAAAATATCTAATTATTTATTTTATATATTAGATTTTATGATAATCGCTCTGTCGATTTAGGCTACAGAATACGTCGACTGTATCTCTACAACGTGTGGTGTTCTGGATGATGAGGCTCCAGTCCTGGTGCTTTGAGGAATATGGAGTACCCTTTCATTGGCCTTACTAGCAGGCCCACTCTGACCAGGAGCGGTTGTACCTGTTAGGGTCCCATCTATGAGTCCAATAGTATTGTTCAATCTTTAACTAGGGTTATTATTATTGCTAAATAGAATTATTAGTATCAAATAGCAATAATTGAAACCATTTAACTGTCTGTACATAAAATAATTGGATGACAATTACTGAAATCATTTAACTACGTACAAACAAATGAGCTCTGACTCGTTTAAAATAATGCTACCCTCAAACTATGCGCTTATTCATATACGTGGTGCCTTCAATAAGATTCCAGACTTTTTTATACAGGCATTTGAAATTGTCGTAGACTCTTGAAAATTCACTATGTTAATGCTATGCATCTTATGAGATGACTGACATATTTTTATGATTTCAGGTTCAAAGGAACAGCTACAGCAGCAATTGGAATACACCCTACTAAAGCCTGATTGTCACAGCTGGTGAATTTCAAAAATGCAATCTGGACGTGTCGACACTTTAGAAGAACAACGATATGAAATAAAATTCTGTTTTAAACTTGGAAAAAATGCAACAGAAACGTATGGAATGCTTCAGACTGCTTTTCGACCATCTTGCCTGAATCGAGCATCAGCTTTTGAGTGGCATAAGATATTCAAGGAAGCCAGGGAGTCTGTGAGGGATTATGAGAGGTGTGGGAGGAGTAAGAAAGTCAATAGACTAGAGTTGATTGGCCAAAGGGTTAGGGTTACTATGTTGAGGTTTTAAGGGAGTTCAGGAAGAAATTCCATCGGAAGAGACCAGCACTCTTCAAATCGGGTCAGTGGCATTTCCACCTGGACAATACAGCAGTCCACAACTCCATCCTTGTCACAGACTATTTGAGCAAGACTGGCATCAAGACAGTTCCTCGCCATCCCTATAGTCGAGACCTTGCTCCCTCTGACTCTTGGTTATTCCCTAAGCTCAGAGACTGTCGTCATGAGACAATTAAGGAGATGAAAGAGGCTGTGACGAAGGTTATTGACACGCTCACACGCTCACGTTCAAGAAGTTATTGCAACGGTACATTGAAGCCGGAGGATATTACTTCGTAGGGGACTAGAGTTTCATGTGTGTACTATCAATAAATGTGCCCATACGAAAAAAGTCTGGAAACTTATTTAATGATCCTCGTATATATATATATATATATATATATATATGTGTGTGTGTGTGTGTGTGTGTGTGTGGACAGGATTTGGTAGTAGGTCTAAGTTGTTCTGATAATCGCATAAGCGAGATACTGACAGTTACCAAGCACTGCTGACTCTGTGTCTACGTTATCCTAACTTTTATATATATATATATATATATATATATATATATATATACGCTCTATCACCCAGTCTTTCTTTACCAATATAGCAAACTACATTGTTGCTACCACTACTACAAGTTGTCTATCGTATCCGATGATGACGTCAGGCTGATTTTTTTTCTTTCAGTATTTTCGTTTTTTTGACAGGAATTACCAATTATCAAAAGTCATGTTCGGGACTTCCAGGATTCTTTTGATGACGTCCTTTTTATAATCATAGCCCAATATTTGACGTATATATATATATATATATATATATATGCTTTTATTAAAAAAGGGGCCTTCGGGTCATCCTCGACTATGGTCGCCAACTTAACTTAAATATATATATATACATATCATCATCATCATCATCATCTCGCGCTGGTAGCACGGATATCCCTGACCCTCTCTCGCCACTCCTCCCTATCGTTCATTGCCCTAGGTAGGTCTTCAGGACAACATCCTGTATCCTCACATAGCTGCTGAATATACGTTCGGGCTGGACGTCCTGCTTTTGCGCGGCCATGTGTGGGGATCCATAAGAGTACATCTCTTATGAGTTCATCTCTGCTTCTCCAGCAGTGTCCTGCATGTCTGGCTCGTCCAACTTGAATAGTTTTCGTGATAGGGGGCAGGTGGCCGTACAGTTGGTGTCTTGTGGGGTGTTGCTGCCAGGACTTGTTCAGGATTGCACGCAGCATTCTTGTGTAATTGCCATCTAGCTTCTTCTCCAGTCGTTTTGTTAGCGTCCATGTAGGGCATCCATATAGCAGTATCGATGTGACCGCTGCCTGGAAGAAACTGCGTTTCCTTTTATCGGTTAGGTCTGATTTCCATATAATCGATAGCCTATTGATAGCGGTCAATGCTTTCGTTAACCTCGTTTCGATATCCTTTTTGGTTGATTTGACGCTGCTTCCTAGGTACGTGAATTTGTCTACTAGTTTAAGTGGGGTTCCTTCTAGAGTGGAGATGTCCCCCGTTTGGTTATAGCACATATATTCCGTTTTGTGTGCATTAACATAGAGGCCTATGCTTGCTGCTGCTCGTTCCAAACTATGCAGAAGTGTTTCGGCTTGGTCAGGTGTATTTGCCAGTATCGCTATGTCATCGGCGTAGTTGGCATCGGTAATTGTTGTTGCGGGGTATCTTCTGCTTCTTTTCTTCGTCAGTTCGAAGCCATTCTCTTTGATTTTGTCAATCGATGTTCTAAGTACGTAGTCTAGACAAATGATAAAGAGGTACGGGGCCAGCGTGTCCCCTTGTAGTACTCCTGCTACAATGTCAAAGTATTCTGTGTCTCCATCGGGTGATCGTACTTTTACTTTAGTGTTTCTATAGAGAATCGTTATTGCCGCTACGGTTTCTTTAGGTATGCCGTACGCTAGTAGGATTTGTTCCATCTTTCCTCTGTGAATGGAGTCGAAAGCCTTGGTAAAGTCGACAAATATTAATGTCGCTTGTAGGTTCTTTGCCCGTACACCTTCAAGGATTCTGCGGATGGTTAATATTTGTGAGGTCGTGGATCTATTTCTTCGGAAGCCATTTTGGTTTTTTCTAAGTATGTTGTCGATTTTGGGTTCTATTCGGTTTCGTAGTAGGGCATTGTAGATTTTGGCAGCTATGGATGTAAGTGTTATGCCTCGGTAGTTTTTGGCTAATCCGAGGTCCCCCTTTTTAGGGAAGGGGAGTATGCATCCCTTCATCCATCTATCTATCGGATTTTGATTGTATACTGCGTTGCAGTGGCGGAGCAGTATGTCGTCGAATTGTCTGGTCTTCCATACTTCCGGGGGAATTTCGTCCAGCCCTGCAGCTTTCCGATTTTTAATTTTTCTGAGAACCGAGTCGAGTTCTTCTTGTGTGAACGGTCCTAGTTTAATGTCTAATTGTTTGCTAATTATTCTGGTGATTGGTTCATGCGTTATTTTTGGTGGGTTTCCAAGTAAGTTTTCGAAGTGCTGTTTCCACAGTTTTATTCTTTCTTGTTGGTTTGCTGCTTTAAGTTTTGCTTTGGCTGTGTTCTTTCTTCTGCTCACTTCGTTTATTGTTTGCCAGGCTATTCTAGATTGTCTATCTTCCACCGAGTCTCTAATCTTATCTATCTGATTTTGAATGTATTCTGTCTGTTCCTTTATATATATGCCTGCTAATTGATATTGTGCCGTTTTTAGTTTTAAGGCATTTGTGTTTGTTCGGTTTTTCCGATAGTTTTTGGAGGCTGTTTTTACTAGTGCACGTTTTTCTCTCACCGCTAAAGTTTCCCATGGGACTCTATATTTAGTTTTAATTTTTGTTGGAATGTATTTTGCTGCTGCCTCGAGGTGTGCATTGACGAAATTTTCGTATTCGTCGTTTGGTGTACTTTTTTCCGTCTTTTCTTGTAGTTTTTCGAATCTGTTTCTTAATTCTAATACGTATTTATCTCTTATATCTTTGTTGTTTAATAGGGCCCAGTCATAGTGTTTGGTGGTCGCTGTTCGTTTGGCGTTTTTCGTAGGCTTAACCGTATTTTCGCCGTGACTATTCGGTGATCGGTGGACACACCCTCAAAAGAGGAGTATGCCTCGCAATTCAGTGCACTATTTTTCCATTTCTTGTTTATAAGGATGTAATCTATCTGAGCTTTAGTATTGTTTGCGTACGTGTATGTCCATAGTTTGCCCTCTCTTTTTTGGTAGTTTGTATTGAGGCATGCTAATCTATTTTCTATCATGAAATCTGTTAGATGTTGCCCATTCCTATTTGACGTGTTGTGGAGGCTGTATTTGTTGTTTCCGTTTTTCCCGATTTGGGCATTCATGTCTCCGCCAATGACTAACATGTTGTGTTTCGGGATGCTACGCACTAATGAGGATAACTCATCGTAGAAGGTGACTAGTTCAGTTTCTTCACTAACATTGGTGGGGCTGTAGCATGAGATGATTGTTGCTCTGGGGTTTCCGTTAAATGTAGTTGCCATCATTCTAGGTTGTATTTTCTCAACGCTATTAAGCGTTTTTAATGCTCTAGGTCCTATAAGTAATCCTACCCCTCCTACTGCGGCGTTGACAGAGTTTTCCATGCGGATACAGTGGCGAGCGACCAGCCATTGCCAGTTTCGTGATATTTGATATCTTCGGTGTGCGTGTATCTGTGTTCTTGTATGCATATTATGTCTATCTTATGTTCTTCGGCCGATGCGATTCGCTCTGGTAGTTGTCCTATTCTATTTAAGGTTCTTACGTTAAATGTGGCTATTTGTAGTGTTTGCTTGCATTTTAGTAGTTTTGATTGTTTGAGCTCTGTAGCTGATTTTTCGAACACTGAGGCCAGGGCTCCAACCTCAGCAGGACGCGCCCCTTTTTTTTACCCGCGCGAAGAGCGATGCGGTTTGTGTATGTGGTTTGAGTGTGGGTCATGGTTATCTTTCGATGGCTGGTGACCATAGTCGAGGGTGACCCGGAGGCAAGTTTTTCAATAAAATTATATATATATATATATATACGTCAAATATTAGGCTACGATTATTAAAAACTAAACACTGTTAACATCGTAGCCATCAAAAGCGCGCGCGCGTGTGTGTGTGTGTGTGTGTGTGTGTGTGTGTGTGCAGCCCGTTCGGCTTGGGCAGTAGAATAAATCGACTGCATTTCAGCAGAAGAATAAGATCCCTCCACCAACGAGTGTCCTGGATATGACACTAAACCATCTGATGATAAGGCTCCAGCCTTGAAGATTTGGGGAATGAGGAGTACCCCTTCATTGCCATTGTTTCCAGGTCCACTCTGACGCGGAATGATGGCACCTAATACAGTCCTCTCTATGAGTCAAATAGAACTGTTTGACATTTTGTTGTATAGCCCTAATGATGATACGAAATTCAATCAACGAACGAAACACTTCTTTATAAAAATATCTCTCTCATTTTATTCTCGAAAAGGGCCCACAGTTTGTAGTTAGTTCAGAGATAGATGGAGAGATATACTCAGAGAGAGGACTTCTTCTTCCCATATCTTCTTCCGGAAGTCAGTGGGTGCCAACGCTTACACCCCCTTGCAAGCCGAAACACCTCTGATCGGCTGTGTGTCCCTCGCTCGACTGCGATTCTCTGCACTCTGTCCAAATCTGACCGCGTGGTTCTCATCACGTGGTCTCCTTCCGGTTACACACCTGTTGTACCTGACTGCCCTGATGTGCTGTCATATCCCTGTTTACTCATCACGGCGTGACAACATGTCAAAGCACACGGGGTCACTAGGAACGAACCGAAAAACCATGTCATATGTTATATAACAATTTAAACTGTATACAAACAATTGACTTGCATAGAATTGACCATCGAACTGTGTGTAAACAAAGGACTGTCTATTGAATTATTAGTGAGAGATGGCAATATTTAACTTCGAGCGGATAAATGAGTAATGTTGAATAGAATTATTAGTGTTTAATAGAAATACTTGAAACTATTTAACTGTTTGCCACAATTGATTCATTGTTATTACATAGCAATACTTGTAAAAATTTAAATGAGTATAAATGAATGTTATTGAATAGAATAATCAGTTTTAACTAGAAATACTTATAACCATTTAACTGCGTGCAAAAAAATGATCTCTGACTCTTTTAAAAATATCATCAACAAAATGTGTTTACAAATCATATATATCTAATATACATGTATAAACAGGATTTGGCATTAAATAACCTACAATGTTTTGATATACCATAAAATCCAACCAATCAACCAGTCAATCAATCAATCTATATATATATATATATATATATATTGACAAAAATTATTTCGTGTAGAGTAGGTTAGTAGTAGGTTAGTTCCTGACTCACAAAATAATTTTTGTCACTATTTTGCTCTACTTAGTATTGAGCACTTTTTGTACTTGTAGCTTAGCAGCAATTACGGTGGGTTTTTTTCTTTTGACCAATCAATTGCGTATATGTTGATTTTTTTCAATTGGTATCACAAGGTTGGCTTTTTCTTTTCTTTTTTTTTTCCAATATATATATGTATATATATTTTCCCTAGACAGTGATTTGTTGTATATTTTTATATTCGAATTATTAGCGGTTTTCTTCCCTTACCGTAAGTGCTATTATTCAATAAGTTATTATATATATATATATATATATATATATATATATATATATATATAAAGTTGGTGACTGTAGTCGAGGGCGACACGAAGGCTTTTTTTTTCACTAGCTACTACACGAAGATGTAGGGGAGGACGTAACTCCTTTCCCTGGATAGTTCCACTTTACCCTTGATCTGTACCTTATAATGTGAAGTTTTAAGCAAGGCGGCATCGAATACCATTTTTGTATTTTTGATATTACTCGACCTGGGATTGAACCCCTGTCTCCCGGGATACCAGCAAACACTTTACCCAATAGGTTTAGTACTATTCAGCAGAACTTTTTGTTATAGCTATAAAATCTATGTTGTCGGATATAAATTTTTGGATTTTTAGTAATATTCTAACATGACCCCCCCCCAAAAAACAAAAAATGCAATAGCTATTCAAGAAACCGAATAGAATAAGATTTGATCTGATCCTTAGGCTCAAAACTGGTATAAATCATTTAATTCTTGTGACTATTCCTTGGAAATAAAAGACAGAAGTGGACATCTATCCTGTTACGATGATTAAAAACTAAAAATTTGAATGAATCTGAGCACTGGTACTCTCCAAAAAATTATAGAACATGAATCGCCAAATGAAGAATCATCAAAGATCAGTTTATCAGAAAACGAAAATACTTTTGATACACCTTAATAATTGAAGCAAGATGGCGGTACATCTGGAAATTTTTTTTTTTTTTTTTTTTTGCATTTTTATTAACTTGACTCGTTACGCCAGCAAGATGTGAGTGGAGATGAATTAGGAAAACCTTGGGTAAGGGTTTCGTATCCCATTTCGATTAAGGTCAGTCTTGCAAAAAAAGTATTACCGACAAAACCGAGCAAGTCTAAACAGACGGACTCTGGAGAAAGCCATTGGTGTCGCAAAAAGGTCAACCATCTCTTCTATGGCGCATCGAACAAGGCGTCTGTGAATCTGGTGAATCAAAATGATAAATTCACCAAGTGAGAAAAAAAGAAGAAATTAAGAGAGGGGGGGTTCCCTTTTCTACAATCCTATTTCCCGTCGACAATTATAGTAATTATTTATTTTTATGTAAAAGTTTTTAATAGAATTCACATCCGCTGATGGTAGGGTATGGGAGAACTAGGAAAGGAGGGGTTGATTGTCAGACGTGGGTCATGTGACAAGACTGGACCAATCCGAATGCGTAATTTCCTGTTAACGGCAGCAAGTAATAATTTTACAACGGAAGTCCGTAAAGAGTTTTTTTTTTCTTTTTTCGGATGTGTGTACTGACGGTGGGGGAGAATCGTAGGTTGAAAGAAAATATATTTCCATCTGTGAAGTATGTCGAACTATCGTAGAGTCATTGAAAGGAAATGTGGAGGTTTCTCTCTCAAAATATGTCGGCAATTTAATAGTTAACGATAATTGTCTACGGGTTCATCTCCTTATCTCTTGACTTCTTATCAGCAAGGGATATTGACCTTGAAAACTAATCTAACTCTGTATTGCTCTCTCTCTCTCTCTCTCTCTCTTTCTCTCCCTCTCTCTCTCTCTCTCACACACACACACACACACTGTTTCTCTCTCTCTCTCTCTCTCACACACACACACACACACTCTCTCTCTCTCTCTCTCACACACACACACACACACACACTCTCTCTCTCTCTCACACACACACACACACACACTCTCTCTCTCTCTCTCTCTCTCTCTCTCTCTCTCTCTCTCTTTTATATTTACCGTTCTGTTGCTCTCTCATATTTTTTCTATTTCTCTATTCCTTCTTTCCTTTCGCGGTTTTCTTTCTCTTTTTTTTCTATATTTCTCCTCATTCATTCTATATACTCTCATTCTATATACTCTCTCTATGTATATATATCTCACACTCTCTCTCGCTCTGAAATATATATATATATATATATATATATATATATATATATATATATATATATATAATATATATATATATATATCTTCGTTGATGCTTCCGATATTTTTAAAAGATAAATAGAGAGAGATACAAAGAAGATTTTCGTTAAAGGAGAAAATACGATGAAAGGAATAAATATGTTATGCTTGAGATAGATAGATAGATAGATAGATAGATAGATAGATAGATAGATTTTGTTTCTTATCTGGCAATCACGTGTTTAACATCAGACAGTTTAAATATGACAACTCCTGAATTGATGAATAAAACTGTTAGAATTGAGACAAAGTCTAAAGTTAAGTTTTCCTGTGAATATCCTGTCTTTTCTTCTTCAGCAAAAAAGAAAAGAATATTTCTAAAAAACTCTTAAAAGTAAATCGCAAAATGTTGACATTTAGGCCCGTGAAAAGCTTTTTCGAGAAGTTTCATTGAAAAGGCTGTTTACATCGATCGAAGAAAGTTTAAAGAAAACGCTGTTTCCTATTGACTCTGACAACATTTGACAAGCGAATTTTTTTTTTTTTTTTTCGGCTTTATTTTATCGGGAATTCTAAAAATTCTAACCGCTCCTTTTATTTCAGTTCATTTTTGAGATCAACGGAGAAAAAAAAGTCTGTTTGTTTGTTTTTTTTTACTGAATGGACGTCAAATAATAAGACAAATAAACAAATCAAACAGTTAAATAATCATTGAAGATATCAAGTCAAATTTTATCGAAATGTTAATGATGCCTTAACATAAACGAGGCAAATTAATTTCTGAGTCGTTTATCTTGGTTGAATGAACTCCTATAAATAGGCAATCGGAATCTTTCCATTCAAAATCCCCTGATGACGATGATGTGAATAAATACTGAAATATTAATTAAGTGCGAACAAAATCGGACATTGTTTCTTAAGTAACAATTATCGAGAAGAAAATTTATGAAACTATTTTTACATTATTGACTCTTCAAATTTTCTCTCAAATTTTTTGTCGCCACGGATATTAAAACGATAGATAGATAGATAAGAACAGACTGAGATAGATAGATAGATAGATAGATAGATAGATAGTTTGTTTGATTGATTGATTTTTATGGCATATAAAGCTTTGTAGGTTATGTAATACAAAATCCATTTTAATACAAAGAAACAGTTCTATTTCAAACAGTTCAGTTTAGCATAAGTACGCAGTTTAATTGTCAAAAACACTTCTGTTTCAACCTATTTAGTATAGTCAAACTGTTCTAATTCAAACAATTCAGTTTTGTATAAGTATAGTTTTTGTTTACCATAAAATATCAAAACAGTTCTATTTCTTACAATTCTGTTCAGCATAAGTACACAGTTTAGTTCTATTTGAGCCATAGATATGACCCTGTCAGGTGCTACCACTCCTGGTCAGAGTGGACCTGGGAGTGATAGCAAATAAGGGGTACTTTGCATTACCCAAAGCTCTAGCTCTGGAGTGTCACCATCAGATGGTTTAGTATCCTACCCAGGACATTCGTTTTGGGTGGGGCTTACCCCTCTGCAGAAAAGCAATCGGTGTATCCTACAGGCCCAGCCGACTGGGCATAGATAGATAGATAGATAGATAGCATTGGTTATCCTGCAAATCATTAATATAATACGCACTGGATTCCCTTTAGTTTCTGACATGTGCAAGATAAGCTTAGTAAATTATATACATATATATATATTTTGTGTGTGTGTGTGTGTGTGTGTGTGTGTGTGTGTGTGTGTGTGTGTGTGTGTGTGTGTGTGTGTTGCCGAAGTGGCATGTATTTTCCGAGGCAAAATTTATTTTTATTATTTGGGAATTTGTCTATCTCCTATAGATGATCAAACTCTCTGATCTAAAGCAGCTAAATTTGATATGAATATTTATTAGATGCATGTTAAGCTTTTAGCGTAGTTTTTTTCTTCCACGTGAGGAAAAATGGGCTCTCATTGAGAAGGAATCTCTAACAAGAAAACAATAATCAACCGGAAACCATGTTTTTCTTCGAGACGTAACTAATCGTATTTAGATTTCCAGACTTCAAAAGAAAAAAAATAGTCATGCCTTACGAAAATAATTATTCACCTTTAATTAAAGATTATTAATTTGGTTTATAGGTTCTTCAAAACTTAGATGTAAAATGATTATATTGTTTTATAACTTCGTTCTCACCAGCAATCCAAGCAAAAATCAAAAATATTGAAATCTATAAACATCTCATGTATCAGTCAAATGTTTGGGGTTTTTAGAGTTTTTTTACTGACATCATAAACAACTTAGCCCAGTCGACTGAGGCTATAGAATACACCGACTGAATCTCTGCATAGGGGTTAGACCCACCCATACACCAACGAATGCCCTGAATTAACATTAAACCATCTGCTGGTGAGGCTTCAGAATAATATGAAGTACCCCTTCATTGCCATTGTTCTCTGGTCCACTCAATGGTAACACCTGATAGGGTCCCTTCTATGGATCAAATAGAACTGTTTGACATTTAAACTGTGTGCGAAAAAATGACTTGCATAAAATTGAATTGTTAGAAATAGAACTGTTTGCCATTTGACTATATGTAGATAAATGACTGTCTACTGAATTGTTAGTGATACATAGCAATATTTGGAACCATTTAACTGTATGAATGAATGAATAATGTTGAATAGAATAATTAGTGTTAAATAGCAATACTTGAAACTCTTTAACTGTGGGCAAAAAAATGGGCTCAGGCTCATTTAAAAATGTTATCAATAAAATATGTTTACAAATCTTATATCTAATATATATGTATAAAGATTATTTGGCATTAGATAACCTGCAATGTTTGATATGCTATAAAACCAAGCCAACCCCAACCAAAATAATATCAACTCCGATTCAAATCTGAACGTCTTTCCAACCTAAATGGATGCTTCATCTAGTTTAACTAAAAATTATTTAAACAACGTCCATAAATCTTTTTTATTAAAAAGAATTACCGAATATCAATATAAAATTATTTTCTTTCAATTTACTTATACGGATAGATGAGGAGGCGTGCTTAGCATAACGGTTATTGTCATAGAAAATGGAATTGGTGACGGGGTTCAAATCTTGGACCAGGCTGTTTGCTTTTCACTTGGCGATGAAGTCCTTGAGAAAGGCATGAATCTATCTCTTCTTGGACCAGGCTGTTTGCTTTTCACTTGGCGATGAAGTCCTTGAGAAAGGCATGAATCTATCTCTTCTTGGACCAGGCTGTTTGCTTTTCACTTGGCGATGAAGTCCTTGAGAAAGGCATGAATCTATCTCTTCTTGGACCAGGCTGTTTGCTTTTCACTTGGCGATGAAGTCCTTGAGAAAGGCATGAATCTATCTCTTCTTGGACCAGGCTGTTTGCTTTTCACTTGGCGATGAAGTCCTTGAGAAAGGCATGAATCTATCTCCTCTTTCAGTATTGGGGAAAAATAGGGTAAACTGAGTTCTTTAGCCTTGGTTAGGCAACCAGTCAAGGAGAAGGAAAATTTTATTTCGAACTAGCTTTACTCTGCTTAAAATCTATCTTGTATCACATCCTGCTCGTGTCGGAAGGGAGAATTTAATGAAAATACAATATTAGAAGATTAAAATTTTATTTAAAAAACGCAAAATCTAGAAAAATTTATTTGCTTCCATTTTTTCCTACTTTCTGGCTGTTTTTTGGGGTTTTTTTAAACAAGGTTCGATAATTCGATTTTAATTCGATCTGGAACAACATCATTCCGACGTAACAAGAAATGAACACGAAAAGCTTTGCATGAAGCAGTTACAGTTTCCCCAGTCTTTAAAAAACGTTTCACCAGCAAATGCACGTTAAGCACCGGATCAACATATGATTACGACTGATAATACCTGAAAAAAAAAAGTAAAATGAAGCTACCATTGTCACTTGCTTAAGTTCACATGCACTACACAGGTCACAGTTTAAAATGGGGTGTTATTTTTGCCAATACCTACGTATATATATATATATATATATTACTTTACTCTTTTGAGAGTTCTTCACATCAGCTTTAATTGATGCTTTTCCACTGGAATCTGAGTGATAACAAGTCTCCACAAGTTTCCAGGACTCTTCTTTGTATTCTGTCCGATCGCAACAATGCTGTAGTTTGGATGGTCTCCACTCGTCCTCTCATTTCCAAATCCTCCGGTCCCTGTACCAATCATTTGGTGTCTGTACCGAGGGCACAACTTCCAATTGGTATAACCGTCACTTTCATGTTCCATTTTTTTTTTCGGTTCTCTAGCAAGGTCCACATACTTATCTCTCTTTTCGTTTTCTTTCAGTTTTACGCTGTTGTCAGACGGAACGGCAAAGTGCACAATTCGGCAGGTTCTCTTTTCTTTTTTTTTCTTTTTTTGGGGGGTTTTTTGTTTTGTTTTTTTTTTTTTTTTGTTCTGTTTTTTTTTTTTTTTGTTTTTTTTTTTACTATCAATAAGTCTGATCGTCTGGCCGAAACATTATTATTATTATTATTGATATGACCAAGTAGTGATATATAATGACTGTTGACATGGATTTTGGGTTCGTTCCTGGTGATCCCATGTGCTTTGAGGAGCTGTCACGTTGGGATTAGTAAACAGGGAGATGGCAGTGCGTCGGGGTAGGCCGGTCGAGCAGGTGTGTAACCGGAAGGAGGCCACGTGATATGAGAACTACGCGGTCAAATTTAGACAGTCAGAATCGGGAGTCGAGTCAAGGATACGCAGCAGATTAGAGGCGTTAGGTGGTCTCTGACGATACGGCTTGCGAGAGGTGCAAGCGTGGGCACCTCCTGACTCCAGGAAGAAGATATGGGACAAAAAGAAGTCGCGCCTCTGAGTATATGTCTCTCCATCAATCTCTCAGACTTACAACAAACCGTGTGCCCCTTTCGAGAATAAAATGAGAGAGATATATTTTTATAAAGAAGTGTGTTTTGTTTCGTTCATTGAAGTTCGTTCATTATCTTTGATTATTTTCTTGGTTGAATCTATGAGAAGTGTACAACATTAGTAACCAGTAACAAGCATATAACAACTTAATGATTAATATGACGCAATATTAAAACTCACGAACACTTATCTCACTAATCTGATTTTCACGTTGTTATGATCGTAAGGAGAGTGTGTGTGTGTGTGTGTGTGTGTGTGTGTGTGTGTGTGTATCAGGGAATGCTCTCTCTCTCTCTCTCTCTCTCTCTCTCTCTCTCTAACACACTTCATTAGAATGTTTCAATTTCACTTTTGAAATGCTGCTTTTTGATTTAGAAAAAAAAACATCCTGATAATATAGAATTTCTTGTGAGAATGTTTCCAGCCGCGAAATTCGCTCGTAGACATTTACAGGACTTTTTTTTTTACTCTTTCCCTATTTGACAAATTCTGAAAAATAATCGCTTCCATATTTTCTGGAGAAAAAAATCAAACCTAAAAAGGTTTAGAATTCAACGACAATTCACTCACACACACACACACACACACACACACATATATATATATATATATATATGTATGTATTAAACCACCCTTTTTTAATCGTTATCTTAACGGCATGCTTAAATACAGATTAAGAGAATTTCCAATGCTATGTTGACAACTGTTCATCATGATGACAAGTCTTCCACCAGTTTGTCTGCATCTATTATATTTTGATATTTGCAGGATCAGTAAACCTCAATGAAAAATTATAAAACTGAAACTTAGTGTTGTCCCTTTTCATTTGCAAATGAAAAGAGACAACACTAAGGTATTTGTTCTCATGCAAAACGAACTGAACTTGCGTTCCCTTCCGTCATTTGATTTACTTACCCACCCACTCGATTAGTGGAGATTAGAATACGCTATGACCCCTGAAGAGGAGTAAGACCTTCCAAAAAATGGGTTGCCCTTAGTATTAAACTAAACGGCATCTGGTGTTGGGGCTCCAGTTCTGTAGCTTCCTTTCATTGACATTACTCCCAGGTCCACTGACTCCCCGAAGTGGTAGTACCTGTTAGGCCCTTACCAATAGGTCAAATCCATCTGTTTAAAAACTATTCTCATTCGATTAGAGTGGGAGCAAAAAAAACTCTCAAGAAACAACAACACAAAAAATGTAAATATGAACGTAGAATGAACACGATTCCCTAACTTCTAGGCATAAAATAACCCTAGAGGGGTTGACATAAAATCGATCAATCAATTAATTCACACCCTCGTGGTGGTAGGACGCAGGGACTCCTCCACAAAGGAAGTATTATATTTGTCGCTGCCTCCCACCAGACAAGACTTGACACAAGGTCAAAAGCCCGAAGGTCGATTAAAGTGGGGATAAGGGGGGTCGGAAACGAGCCGAGACTCGAACCCTGCTGGTCATTAACCCACTAAGTGCAATGTGGGTCTTATGAGTCAAACAGTATCACGAACCTAAATCTAGATCCGGACACGTATGTCAGAATATAGCTTGATCTAGACCGTGAGGTCTAGTGCTATACAAGATGTCAAAAAAGCAGCTCGCTCATCCGAAGGTGGCCCAGCCGAAGTTGGGGGCCTTTCGGCCTCGAATCTGCCATTGATTTCGATACCCCATCCGACACGAAGGCCAGATGGCCAGCAAAAGCCGGGGAAGTATGACTTCTTTTTCATTTTTTGCCACTCATAAATTTTTCGGCCAATATGTCTAGAGTGAAGGAACAAATTCAAACAAAATTTCGTTTCATACAAACGAGATCTTGTTATCTCAGATACCAACGCTGATATTATCGGAGTTCATATTCTTAATATTATATCAACTGTCTTCCTTTCTGCAACTGGGTCAAAATTTTGCGGAACAACAATATTCTTTTTTTGTAAATACTTCACTTTAGTATCTCAAACAAAACAAAGTACGAGTATAAATCAATAGTTATCAAAATTTAGAGTGGACGAGTATATACAATTAAAAGTGACAGTTCCCCAAAAAAAAGAATATCAAAAATCTCTTCTAAAAGCAAAAGGATATTTTTTAAATTTCCTGTTCGAAAGGGCAAGAAGAAATAAATGTAAAAAAAAATTATTTCCTTGTGTAGTCAGTCTCGCACTTCTGCTGTATGGGCTTAGTTTGTTTTCTTTTTTAATGGCATATCAATCTTCGTGGGTTATTTAATGCTAAAACTATCCAAATAAAAAGAATAGTATTATTTAACCCATAGAAGGAGGGGATAAGGGGTTCCATATCTTTGCCAAGGGCATTAGTCCGAAAGTGAAAGTAATAAAGTGACTGGAGTTCGAACTCGCTTATTTTGAGGTCGCAGTTCAATACTTTAACCATTATTACTCGGAGATTCCCCACCTCCAGTTAAAATGTTAAAACAACAAAAATTCAGATACTAGTTCAAAAATGTGGACGACAGTTTGAGTCTCGTTCGAAGCTATTTCCTTTTTTAATTCCAATATAATTTGAAGGCCGTAGAATATGTTCGACGAAAACCTCGTGATAAAAAATAAGATAATAAGTAAAAAAAAAGAATTAAGTTGAAAAGATTGAATGAGTGTGTGATTTTAACAACATGTCAACTAATCTGGGGTTATTTTATACCTATAGGTTAGGGAATCGTGTACATTGTACGTTTAAATTTTCATTTTGATGAAGTTTCTTAATAAATTTTGTATACAGTTATATGATATCAAGTATTCCTATCTAATACAAATAATTTGCACACAGTTCTATGATATCAAGTATTCCTATCTAATACAAATAATTTGCACACAGTTCTATGATATGAAGTATTCCTATCAAATACAAATAATTTGCAAACAGATGTATTTGACCTATCTATGGCACTCTAACAGATACTACCACTCCAGGTCAGAGTGGAACTTGGAGTAATGGCAATGAAGGAGTACTCCATACTTCCGAGAGCTCCAGAATTAGAGCCTCATTATCAGATACAATTTAGTATCATATCCAGGACACCCCTTTTTTGAGGGGGTTTAAATCGGCATATTCTAATCCCCATCGATAGGACATAAAATTCAAAAAGTGTTAAACATTTGAGTTGGACAATGAAAATACTTTATCCCAGAAAGAGAACTTGATTTTTAAAAAATAAAATCGACTTTTATTCAAACTTAAAAAAGCCCTAGAGTAAAGAAACGACTCTCTCTCTCTCTCTCTCTCTCTCTCTCTCTCTCTCTCTCTCTCTCTCCAACAAGTTTATCAAATACATCTTGACACCTGCATTTTCTAACATCGGCTATGATTAAAGAAACCTGTCCACATTCTCTCAACTCAATGACCGCATAAATTGCCGACATTTTCGCTGGGAATACTGTCCTACCTGTCACCTGTCGATCAAATTTCACATTTGCCATGTACAAAAATTCCCTAATCAAGCAACTAGTTCTGCTCAGTGACATGTAAATAATTAATATTCACTTGATAAGGTGTTAAATATTACAATTAAGAAGGTTAAGTGAATTGGAAAAGTGATCAATTAGCTTCTTTCACATGAATGAAAAATCAGAAATACGTTGAGTTTTTTGTTTAGTTTTGAGGTTTTTTTAATCGTTATAGCTTGAACGATTTCCTATGGAAGGGAATAATGGAAACGAATCCGACAGCATGAAGAAAATACAAAAACAAAGAAATCCAAAACTAATAAATTTATTACAATGGAAAGTCAACGTTAAGACGTTTCGGTTTAAGTAAACCTTCATCGGGACTTTAAGATGGTGAAAAAAGTGTTGCTAGAACAACGATTGATGCTTTAATAAAATAAAATAACAGGAGAAAAGAAACAATATACATATATATATATAAACAAAGAAAGATCGTATAACCGTTCAATCATACAATCAGCGTTTTTTTTTTTTTTGCAAAACTATCACGTGATTGGCACAGGCAATGATGTATGTGTAGAACTTCAGTTTTCTATATAAATACAAAAAGAAAAAGAGAAAATGCGAATGACGGAAACCCGACAACTTTCTCGGGCTTCAAAATTTGATACCAAGGAATCGGGGATAAGTTCTCTCGATAGCCCCTATAAATAAAAAAGGGAAGGGTTATAGAGACATCCTCACATCTAAGATTTCTCCGAGGTAACCAACCATATTTTGTATAAAAATCTCTATTCTAAAATCTAATCATATCACATTGTGCAATGAATGAAAATCTGGTAAATATCTCTCCCCATTTTGAATGATTGTCGCAATACAATCTTCCAGCCTTCCTTTCCCTTTATTAGACTGTAACGTCAATATCATACAAACAATATCTTGTCACTGGATATTCAGTTTACTAGCAAAATATGCGCCCAACGGCGGACCCAAGTATTTCAGTCTTACTAATATATATTTAATAATATATGTAATAGAATAATATATCAGATTAGAAACATACTAGTCACGTATATAAGATGAGTGCTCGTAGGGTAATGGCTAAAGTACTCAACTGTCAGCCTCGGTGTAAGCGAGTTAGAACTCCAGTCACACTGTTACTTCACTTTACGATTAATACACTTTGGTAACGCATAAACTCTTTTATCTCCACAGCTAATATTGTTCTTCTGTAAAAATGCCTTTAGCTTTAAATAAGCCACGAAGGTTGACATGTCATTAAACAAAGAAACTAAATAAGAACGCATATAAAAAGATTGGAATTATTTTAATTGATTTCTACATAAAATTATACATAGAATTGCTTTTAAAACGACTGAGAAGAAAACAATAATATTAACAATTGATAACACGAAATAATTATTTATTATTTATTACGTGTATGTCAATATTTTTTAAATATCAATATTGGGTTAAGCAACAAAAGATGATAATAAAAAATAGTATTATGGACTCCAACGTCTGGACACACAAGTGTTGGCAGACCAATAAGGACTTAGATACATTAGCACTTCGCAGATATTGGATGTAGTCTACAAGACCTGCCAAGAGCGATGGATGTTAGTAATGGACGGTGAGAGAGAGTCTGGGAACTTCGAGCGATCTGGATGACTTGATGATGATGATGATGATGATTAAATTATTACATCAAACAGAACAGCTTTGACGCTAGCTCTTCCCATGACTCCCGGTTTTCATGGCTACATTTTCCTAATTCAACTAAATTAGAAAGAAAAGAATAAAAACTACAGTTAATTCTTTTGTTATTGGATTTCTTTTAAGATTTATGGACGGAATCTTTTCTCATATTTGTCAAAATAAAACCAATTATATAACCTAGTAAATATTTACCTAGTAAATGAAATAAAAAAATCAATTTTTCAAAAATCAATAAGCGAATTAGCCTTCACGTTCGCACTGTAAACCGCTTTATATATCTATATAGATATATATAGAGAGAGTTGTAATTTACTAAGTTTTTTGCTTAGATGTCACACTAGACTGTATGAATGTGGCACCCAATAAGAATCGAACTCACTCGTGAAGGTTTGCCAGTCTCGTTTGCTAACCATTACACCATCCGAGGTCCCCAAGCAATTTGCAAGCTAGACAAGCCTCATTGGGGGCCTCATTCATACGGCCTTGTGCCACATCTAAGCAAAAAGTCGATAAAGCCAAAAGTATTGATAATATAGGAAATCTTCTTAATGACTGAGGTTTAAATAAAATCAATGAGACAGAAATAACTAAGAGAACAGTGACGTCCGTGGTAACGTAGTTTTAAATTAACATACACATAATCTTCAGTATAATCAGAAGGTACAAGGTATATGGCGTGAATAATAATTCGGAGTCGGCAAAGTAAAATCGAAGCCAGTAGTTCCGCTCTCTTTATGACTACTGTCAAATGTATCTTGTGTTACATAGATAGAAAAATATAAAAAAAACAAGTTGTTCTTGACTGACTCTCTTTCCTGTAACAGTCTTTTTGATAGAAGTATATTTATTTTAAAATGCGATCATCAATCACGCCTGTCAGTTTCAAGTTTATACGATCATCGGGCGATAAGGAAAGCTATTTTTTTTTCAAATTAACTATATTACTCCTCTCCAATTTTTTATCAATAAACAATGAATAAAAAAAAGAGCTTTAATTATCACCCGATGATCACCGCAGCGTGAAACTGACAGTTGTGATTGATAGGTCTGTATTTTAAAATCTTTTTATACATGTGTTGTTGTTGTTGTTGTGGTATGAAAAATAATGTCTTATATTGTATGTGAATGTGTAATAAAATCAACCCTTATTTTCCATGAAACACTACATATCCAAACTCTCCGTACGACCAGGTTGCCAGTCCAGCCGGCTGGGCGGGGATAGAATACGTCGATTGCATCTCGGCAGAAGGGTAAGACTCCTCCAACGAGTATCCTGGATATGATCTGATGGTGAGGCTCCAGTAATACTGGACCTTCATTGCCATCGCTCCCATGACCACCGTGTGCAAACAAATGACTTATGATGAATTAGATAGTTTGAAATAGAAATGATTGATCATTTAACAGTGTGTAAACAAACGACTGATGTTTAATTGAATTATTAGTGATACATTGGAATAATTGGAACTATTTAACTTTGTTGATTGTGTTTACAAATCAAATACATCTAATATATACTGGTGCCTTCAATAAGTTTCCAGACTTTTTTGTACAGGTATTTGATATCGTCGTAGACTCTTGAAAATTCACTATGTTATTGCTATACATTTTATGAGATGACAGACCAATTTTTATGATTTCAGCTTCAAATAAACAGCTACAGCAGCAATTGGGATACACCCTACTAAAAAGCCTGATTGTCACAGTTGGTGAATTTCAAAAGTGCAATCTGGACGTGACGACACTTTAGAAGAACGATATGCAATAAAATTCTGTTTTAAACTTGGATAAAATGCTACAGAAACGTATAGAATGCTTCAGACTGCTTTTCGACCATCTTGCATGAATCGAGCATCAGCTTTTGAGTGGCATAAGAGATTCAAGGAAGCCAGGGAGTCTGTGAGGGATGATGAGAGGTGTGGGAGGAGTAAGGGAGTCAATACACCAGAGTTGATTGGCCAAACGGTTAAGGTTAGGGTTACTATGTTGAGGTTTTAAGGGAGTTCAGGAAGAAATTCCGTCGGAAGAGGCCAGCACTGTTCAAATCGGGTCAGTGTCATTTCCACCAGGACAGTGCACCAGTCCACAACTCCATCGTTGTCACAGAATATTTGACCAAGACAGTTCCTCAGCTTCCCTATAGTATAGACCTTGCTCCCTGTGACGTTTGGTTATTCTCTAAGCTCAGAGGCTGTCATTATGAGACAACTGAGGAGATGAAAAAGGCTGTGACGAAGGTCATTGACACGCTCACATAATAGGACTTCCATGGAGTATTCCAGAAGTTGTTGGAAGGGTGCAACAAGTGCATTGCAGCCGGAGGAGATTACTTCGAAGGGGACTGGAGTTTCATGTGTGTACTATCAATAAAAGTGCCCATACGAAAAAAGTCTGGAAACTTATTGTGTGCTCCTTGTATGTATTAACTGGGTTTGGCATTTAATGACTTACAATGGTCGATGTGCTATAAAACCAAACCTACCCAAACCCAGAATGGTGGGTTTATATAGACGGAAAGAAGGAACAACAATACTTGTGTTTATAAAAATATAAACTCTCTTTATTATTCGAAAGCGTCGAAATGCTGCAATTAAAAGACATAGACAGAGAGATCAAGACTGACGAAGGACTGCTATGATTAACAGCTTATCTTCTTAATCTACGTTATGATTCAATATTCAGAGCCCCTCAGTACTTCTGCTTCTTCGCCGAGGGGCGGTCTGGCTGCCTCCTCTGAACACTCGCTGACTCCTCTCTACATTCCTCAAAGCTCCATCATTACTAAAGCCTCACCAATAAATTGTTTAGTGTCATATCAGGACACTCGTTGGAGGAGTCTTACCCCTCTGCAAAGATACAGTCGGTGTATTATTCTGCATCCCAATCCGACTGCCCCTTCCGATATATGTGGCATCTTTCTGTAAAATCAGATCGAAAAGCTCAAGAGAATTATGCATATCCAAAATAAATCCATTTACGGATTGGCGCATTATGTCTAAATGTACAATGAATGGTTAAATCTTTTACTGATTAATAATCAAACTGCATAATTTTTGTATGCCAATTTTGCCAATTCAAAAGACCCATCTTTATTTTATAGGTGCAAATACAAATATCTTTTTCATTTCCTTTTCCATGGCAGGTTGTCCTACCAAGACTAGAAAGCCCAGTCTGTTCTCCTAGTTACCCATAGCTGGAAGAAAAAAAGAAATGCATTCAGTTCTTTTCCGAGAATTTTTATGCGAAGTGAAATGTAACCAAGATCACCAAGTCTATTTCCCAAATAGATAACCGTTACATGACAAGCGACCAAGCTAAGCTGGGTTATAATTAAAAAGTGTTTAATTAAACAACATTAAATGAGGGCTTGTCGTATTGATAATCAACACTAACGGCCAGTTTCAAGTTCAAGGATGTTCCCGCTGAGATGATTGGTGCAATACAATCTTCGTAGACGCTCCAACTCCTATTCAGACTTGGGCTGTAAATTTCACCAAATAGATTATTTTAATCAACGTTTCTTCATGTGATTGCAAATTACCTAAGAGGCAATTGACATCAGATATTACAATGGCTTCATATTTTAGCTTCTCACAATTTATTGTAAGCTGGTAGTTTTCGCTGGAGTTTCTTCGGGTCTCCAGGACTCTTCTGAGTATTCTAGCCAATGATGTGGTCTATATGGCTTCGATCTTTCTGATATCGAATTCTTCTAGTTTCTTTACTAAGCCTTTCGGAAATGTTCCAAGCGCACACACTACAAGTGGTATTACCGTCACATTAATGTTCCACAGCTTTGTCAACTCTCTAGCAAGATCTAAGAATTTGTTTACCGTTTCGCTTTCTTTCGTTTTCATTCTGTGATTCACAGGAATAACAAAATCTTATGGATAACGAGTTCTTTTTTTTTTTTCTTATTACTGAACACGACATCTGACCTTAACACTAGGGTGTGTCCTCGAGGTGTAATGGTTAAAGCGATGGACTGCGGAATCGTAGTAAGCGAGTTCAAACTCCAGTCGCACTATTACGCTCCCTTTCGGACAAATACCCTGGGTAAAGGTATTAACCCTCTTATCATCCTAGCTATGGATTAAATAGTACCATTACTGTTCTTTTAGAGGGATGGCTTTGGCATTAAATAACCTACAAAGGTTGATATGCCATTATGGTTATCGTCGTAGGAAATGGACACGGCCATACGAGTTCAAATCCTGGACGAGTCTGATTGCATTTCACATAGCACTAATACCCTTGGGAAAGGTATGGATCCAATTATTCTCCCTCCAGCTATGGGTAAATAGTAGGACAGACTGGGTTCTTCAGCCTTGGTGAGGCAACTAGTCTAGGAGAAGGAAAACTCTGAATTCAAACCAGTTAAACACTGCTTAAAAATTGACCTTGTGTCATATCCTGCCCAAGCAGAGGGGTTGGTAAATATGATATGCCATTAAACAAAGAAACCAAACCAAACTTTAACTCTAGGTTCGAGGCTCGAACCAGGATTTGATTATCCGTTTGTATTTCAAAATCCCAGAAAATTGTATACGTTTCATTTTCAAGGACAGATTCTGGTTTGTGTCAATACCATTTGTTTGTATGGTCAAATCTTAATCTCTTCCACAGTTCTAAGTGGGTCACCTTTCCTAACTAGTCGTACCTAGTACTTTTTGGTCCTTGTTTGCTGTAATCGCTTATTATGTGATTAACTGTTTAATCCCTGTCTCCACATAATTGACATTTGTTATGTATAATCGATTTTCGCTTGTATATAGTTCTTATGGCGTTGTTTTGTATTGCTATTTGAAGAGATTCAGTGTCTCTTTTGAGGTTTCCTTTTTTTAGCCATGCCCACGTTATCTCGTGCATAATCTCGCCTGTTTGTCGCATGACGAATCAATACAGTGGTTTTTCTTCCCATTTCTGTTTGATTTTTCTTTTTTTTTTTTTGTTATTTCTATGTTTGTTCTTATATTGACAGAACTGTTACTGACTGCTGTAATCAGTCTTTTTTTCTTTGTCTTTTAGTATATTCAGAGAGCCCTTGAATTGATGCATCGGTGCAATATTTAGAATTGTCGAGTTCTCTTCCTCCTTCTTTTCTTAACACATAGTCTGTCAATGTCATCTCTCGGGTGTAAGGCCTTATGCGTCGTCATCAATTTTCTTATCCTTAGGTCTTTTAATCTGAGTTCCTTCTTTGTTCATTTTAAGAATGGTCTCGAGTATCTTACAAAGGAGACAGCCCAGATATTTATTCTTTCGATAAGGTTTCTGCTGCAGAGCTTGGTTTCGAGAAATTTTCTCGTTCTTCTGGGGTACTCATTTCAAACTTATTCTTTCATCTCTGTTTCTTTGATAGTGTTCTGTCCCAATGAAAATTACAAATACCTGGGAATACCCCATGTTCTTATAATTTTCATTTTCTCCAAGAGTTTTGATACTTTCCTGGTTTAGTAATTCTATTCTTCCGTTGTTTCTCTTTTTCTCTTTTTCATTATGAACATGGCACATCTTTCAACCCAGAGTTCCATCCCTTTATCCTGGCTGTATAGTCTTATTGTTTGGATAAGAGTTTCTAATTAATTTTCATTTTGAGTAGCTATCTTCATATCATCCAGATGCATAATGTGGTTTATCTTTTCTTGTGATTTTTTTCTTAAATTTGTAATCCTCAGTGCATTTCCTATATTCAGTGGCATCATTGCTATAATAGATAGCAATGGCGAGAGGGAGTTTTCCTAGAAGATATATCTATGAATTTTCACCTCTACTAGGTATTGTCCTCCAGCCGTTAGTTCCACTTTTCAGCTTCCCATAGCTTTTATGATAAAGCTTATGACAGTTGAATATTTCGTACGTTTTCAGACATTCTATTATACACGTTAACGGTGCCATATCATAGGCAATCCATGCAATGATTACTTTTTCCCGCCTTGTTTTGACCTTCTTAAAGATGTGCCTTAATCAAAGAGGCGACATCTCCACACTAAACCAAAAAAAGAGGTGCTCGTGGTGTAATAGTTATCGTCGTAGGAAATGGATACGGCGACACGAGTTCAAATCCTGGATGTGACTGATTGCTTTTCACATAGCACTAATACACTTGGGAAAGGTATGAATCCAATTATTCACCCTCCAGCTATGGGTAAATAGTAGGACAGACTGGGTTCTTCAGCCTTGGTGAGGCAACTTATCTAAGAGAAGGAAAACTCTGAATTCAAAACCTGTTAAACTCCGCTTAAAAAATTGACCTTGTGTCATATCCTGCCTGAGCTGAGGGGTTGGTAAATATGGACATCTCCACAATAAACAGTCGCTCTCTGAAACTAGTAGACAAGTTCACCTACCTAGGAAGCGGTGTCTCATCAACCGAGACAGACATCAACGTGCGACTATTGAAGGCATGGACAGCTATCGAAAGGATATGGAAGTCAGAACTGACCGATAAAATAAAATGCAGTTTCTTCCAAGTAGCGGTCGTGTCGATACTGTTATATGGATGTACTATAAGGACGCTAACTAAACGAATGCAGAAAAGGCTTGATGGTAACGACACAAAAATGCTGCGAGTAATATTGAACAAGTCATGGAGGCAGTACCCAACAAAGCAGCAGCTGTACGGCCACCTACCACCAATCACGAAAACTATCAAACGAACCAGACATGCGGGACACTGCTGGAGAAGTAGGGACGAGCTCATAAGTGATGTACTCTTGTGGAACCCTTCACATGGACGAGCAAAGGCAGGACGACCAGCTCGAACCTACATACAGCAGCTCTGTGCCGATACGGGAAGTAACCCTGAAGACCTGCCTGAAGCAATGGACGATAGGGAGGAGTGGCAAGAGAGGGTCAGGGATATCCGTGCTGATAGTGCAACGTGATGATGATGATGATGAAAGATGTGCTGATATCTATAGAGTAGATCATCTGTTCTTCTAGTTTGTTTTTTACAAATTTTTTGTTCTTATGAAAATAATCATGCAAGTGCGTAATATATTTCTTCTCTTGTCTCTGCAGTTAGGATTTTCCCTATCACTAGATCAATAGTTTCTGAAGATAATCCGTTTGGGGGATTCTGAATCAGACTAGCTTACCCCTTAGTCATTTCTTCAGGTATGCTTACTTTTTCTAGACATTTACTCGTTTACTGAGCCAACTTGTCGTAGATGGATGTGAATTTTTAAAACCAGTTTCCCTATATGCTATCATGGCCAGATGTTTGAGAATTTACTACTTTCTTAAATGTTTCTCTTAATGAGTCCAGGTTTATGTCCACCTGAATACCTACTCCATATCCTTGCAATTCTCTTTTCATGTTATTCACCCTTTCCACTTTTCTCTTGTGCTCTTTCTATTCCCATATCTAGCAAAAGAATTGTTTTGTATCCTTTATATCCGGTTGTCCATCGTCTATGTGCTTTCTCCACAAACTTGCGGGTAGAATTTTCTTTCGTTATTTTGGAAGGTCCTGCTTTGCTTATATAGCTTGGTTCTGTCCCGGTATCTTTTGAGTCTCTCTTCTTTCACTCTTATTTTTCTGGTTGGTTGGTTGGTTGTTTTGTTTTGCGGCATATCAACCCTTTTCGGGTCATTTAATGCCGAATTAAATTTCAAACAATTCAGTACGCTGTTTAAATGTCAAAACAGTCCTACTTCAAGCAACTCAGTTTAGCATAAGTAAACAGTTTAGTTCAATTTGATCCATATATAGGATCCTATTGTTGTATATAGACCTTCGACCTGGCCAAACATGCCATTCCAAGACGGCGGAAGTGACACATTCCGATGGCCAGTTATGGGAAGAAATCGCGTAGGCGGGCTTGGCTGACAATATGGGACAAGGTAAAATACCGCGGTACAGTCACAGACTAATGCACCGAAAGAGAGTGACCTGTGAACTGCATGACAGTTATTTCCGCTTGATGACGATCAAACATGGCATTCCAGGGACGGCTGAAGTGACACATTCCTATGGCCAGTTATGGGGAGATATTGAGTGGGCGATTGAACTATTATATAACTCGGTGAAAACAGGAAGTCGGTTAGAGTTTGGAGATCGGAGAGTTTTGGTGACAAGATGCGGTAGAGAAAGCCAGCACCCAGCAGAGAACTGGACCCCCAGGCCTCCGGTTGAGCAACCCTGGAGAACGAAAAAGACACAACGCTGATGGCAATCAGAGTGGGGAGGTCAATATGTTGCAGTTCTCTTCGGTCTCCAACTCCCTCTCACACACAAACCTTTCAAATAAAGTGAGAGGTATATTTTTCTAAAAGAACTCTGTCGCTCGTTATTGCGTCTTTATTATGTGTCGTTATGATTCTGCATGCGTGTGTAGACGTATATGTATTATGTGTTTGTATAGTTGGTCATGGTGGTACTACACAACACTATCGAGTGCTACCACTCCGAGTCAGAGTGGAGCTGGGAGCGATAGCAATGAAGGGGTACACCGCATTCCCGAAAGCTCCGGCATTACGGAAGCCTCGCCATCTGATTGTTTAGTGTCATATGCAGGACACTCGTTAGGGGAGTATTACTTCTCTGCAAAGTTGGTGTATTCTGCTGCCCCAGACAACAGGGTAATATTTTTTTTTGTATTTTTCTTGAAGATTTCTTATCAGTCTTCTCTTCTGTTTTTTTTTGGGGGGGGGTGTTTTTTGTTTTGTAGTTTTTTTTTATTCTTTTGTACCTTTTGTATTTTTCCTTTTTTTTTTTTTTTTTTCTTCTCATCGTTTCGTTATTTCTCCAGGCACCATTTCCTATTTTTTTATTTCAGTTAAGCTTTTTAAGAGCATGCCAATTTTATCATTGACTAGTTTATTATTATTATTATTATTATTATTATTATTCCTTACGTTTTTATATATACCAGCGTTGGCAGATGGTTTCTTACTGGAGTCTGAGGGACAGCAAGTCTCCTCAGTCTCTTTGACGCTTAATATTCTGACTGGTCTTAGTCACACTGTAGTTTTGATGGTCTTGGCACGTCCTCTGATTTCCAGCTCGTCCAGTTCCTTTAAAAAGTCCTGGGGAACCGTATCATTTGCATCACTTATAATTCGTATCATCGTCACTTTCATGTTTCATAACTTTTTGGGGTTCTCTTGCAAGGTCTAAGTACTTGTATCTCTTTTTGTTTTCTTTGATTTACATTCTGTGTTCCGCCAGGACGGCAAAGTCCACGAGTCTGTAGGTTTCCTTTTTCTTTTTTTTTTTTTTTTTAGACTATCACTAAGTCTGATCTTTCGGCCGGGGGTTTGGTGATCTGTTGGTATCTCAAAATCTCAGAGAAATTTATTTATCTCATTCTCGAGGACGGGTTTGTGCATATACCATTTGGTAGAATGGTCAAATTTTAATTTCTTCCACAATTCCCAGTGGATCCGCTTCTCCATCCAGTCATATCTAGTGTTGTACTCATTATGTGCTTATTTGCAGCAGTATTATTATTATTATTGCCGCTGCTTTTGTTGTTATTTTTATCGGTGTGTATCAAACGTATTCATTTTACGGACCTTTCTGGTGTAAATATGTAAATACAATCTGACTCAACTACATCATTTATAGTATATATATATATATATATATATATATATATATATATATTTGTATCTGTGTGTGTGTGTGTGTGTGGAAATGATAGATTGTAGTGAATCTGACAGTATGATAGTATGATATATATATATATATATATATATATACATTTGTGTGTGTGTGTGTGTGTGTGTGTAGAAATGATAGATTGTAGTGAATCTGACAGTATAATAGTATGAGATAATTATATATATATATATATATAAGTGTATTAAAACTGTTTTCGTTTTTTTTTTATCCAAAGCTTATTTCATGTACAAATCTAGAGATTATGACTTATTCCTGGTAAGTTTTTCACTCCAGTTACCATTGGTACCACTGTTACCTCCATGTTCCACAACTTTTTCTGGTCTTTACAAAGATCCAGATACTTGTCCAGCTTTCTGCTTTCATTCGCTCTCACACTGTGGCCTCCTTTAATGCCAAAAAAGCTTTCAGGTATTTAATTGATTTTTCATATTGTTAAATAACTCAGCTTTTCTGTTGTGTTCTTTCTGTTCCGATATTATTTGCATCTGGTTACACAGTTTTCTTCCTGTTTTGTCCATTGACTTCTTGGCAGAATTTCTTTTTCCTTATCAAGTGATGGGATTCCAAGTTTGACACTATCTTTACTCCTGCATAAATAAGGCTGTTTAGTTCAGTGATGTTGTTCATTGGGTTATTATCATTTCACTCGTTGTGAGTTTTTTCACTAGCTAACATTAGTGGTCATTCTCAGGAATCTGAAGGTCATCAATTCTCCTCAAGTCTTCTGGACTCTTCTCAGTATTCTGGCTGATCACAACAATACTGTCTTTTTCTAAGTCGTTGGGGACTGCAATGTGTATCACCGTCACTCTCATGTTTCACAAATTATTATTATTATTATTATTATTATTATTATTATTCCTTGAGAGTCTTTCACACCAGCGTGTGCCAATAGTCTTTCACGGGAGTTTAAGTGACAGCAAGTCTCCTCAAGCCTTCAGGACTCTTCTCAGTATTATGGCCAATCTTAACGATGCTGCAATCTTGATGGTTTCCTCGTGTTCTCTGATTTCTAAGCCGTCCAGTCCTCATAAAAACCCTTAGGGATTGTTTCGAGTGCACCAATTACTATTGGTGTCACAGTCACCTTCATGTTCCATAACATATTTAGGTCTCTAACAACCTTTGTAAACTTATCTCTCTCCTCGCTTTCTTTTATCTTCAGTCCCTTGTCCGCCGGGATGACAAAGTCCACAAGTCAGTAGGTTCTTTTTTTTCTTTCTTCTTCTTTTTTTTTCTTTCTTTTTTTTTTTTGTTTTTGTTTTGTCTTGTTTTTTTTTTGGCTGGCTATCACTATTTCTGGTCATCTGGCCAGGATTAGGTGATCTGCTTGTGTTTCAAAATCCCAGAGAAGTTTGTGCGTCTCATTTTCCAGGATGGATTCTGGTTTTATGCATATGCTACTTGTTCGTATGGTCAAATTTCAATTTTTTGTATGATTCCCAGTGGATCACTTTCCCCACTCAGTTGTGTTCCGTCTTTTTGCGCTAATTAGCTGCATTCGCTTATTATGTGATTGATCGTTTCGGCTCTATCACCATAAAACCTATATTTGCTATTTTGTTCCGTCTTGTCGAGTCTTGCTTTAATATAGTTGGTCCTTATGGCGTTGTTTTGTGTTGTTATTAGAAGTGATTTAGTTTCACACTCAAGGATTCCCTTTCTTATTTATGAGATTTCGTCTGTTTGTCGTTTCAAATATCCATTATTATTATTATTATTATTATTGTTATTATTAGAGATTTTAATACCAGCGTTTGCTGATAGTTTCCTACTGGATTCTAAGTGACAGCAAGTCTTCTCAAGTCTCCAGGACTCTTCTCAGTATTCTAGCTAGTCTTAACAATGCTGAAGTTTAGATAGTCGCCACTCATCTTCTTATTTTCAAGTTTTCCAATTCCTGAACCAATTCTTTGATGGCTGTCCCGAGCGCACCATTTACGATTCGTATCGTCGTCACTTTCATGTTCCACGGCTTTTTTTCTTTTAAGACTTTTTCACGCCAGTATTTGCCGATGGTTTTTCATTAGAATTGGAGCTACAGCAAGTCTCCTCAAGTCTTCAGGACTCTTCTCAGTATTCTGTCCGATCCTAATAATGCTGTAGTTTCGACGGTCTCTACTCGTTCACTTATTTCCCAGTCCTCCAATTCCTGTACCAATCTTTTAGTGACTGTACCAAGCACACTAATTACAACTGCTTTTACCGCCATTTTCATGTTCCATAGTTTTTTCAGCTCTCTTGCAAGGTCTCAGTACTTATCCCTCTTTTCGATTTCTTTCATTTTTACTCAGTGGTCAGCAGCAACGGCAAAGTCCACTATTTGCCAGGTTCTCTTTTTGCTTTTTTTTTTTTTGACTACCACGAGGTCAAGTCGTCTGGCTGATATTAGGTAATCGTTTGGATTTCAAAATCCCAGAGATTATTATTATGATTATTATTATCTTTATCATTATTATTATTTATATATTTACTTTCACTTTCGAACCATCCTTCTTCGAGTTTTTACCCAACACCTTGAGTCAGAGAAAATTCTTAGTATTCATGATTTTTGCTGCCTGTTTTTGCTGTTACTTTTCCAATCATATTGACAAGACTCTTCTAAGTTTCACAAAGTGCATTTTTTTTTGTATTTCATATCGGCCATAATTGCTTGGAATCTTGTTGATGTGTTTTTATGTCCCTTTATTGATCATACCCAGGGCTCCCACTACTACTGGCATGGTGGTAGTTTTAAGATGCCACATAATTTTCAGTTTCTATTTCCAGGTCTTGTGTTCACTTATTTTATTGTATTCTTTGACTGATATATTATTATCTGTTGACACTGACATATCAATTAGAAGGCATGTTTTTTCGTTTATTGTCCTCAGTCACAAAATATTCGAGATGAATCTGTTGGTTGATATTGGAACTCAAGTCTTCTTTCTTATAACTCTGTTTGACACCCTGATGCTCTTTCAGGTCAAAGGAAACATCCACAACTCTTCTTTTTCTCTTTTCCTTTGCTTCTTTTTTTTTTTCCTTTTTTTTTCTTCATATTCTCTTCTTCCTCCTTTTACTTTATTTTCTTCGACTTTCTCTTCTTCGTTTTTCCTATTTTCTTTTTCCTTCTCTTGCAATATTGTCATAGCTTCGTGTGTTATTTGCCTTTTCTTTATTCGTTACTATTATTAACAATACAGGCTGTTTGGAAAGTCGCAAGAGAGTTTGTTTCTGCCCTTTAAGCTAACATCGTTTGCACGAGTTGCGCCCCGGGAGACCATTTCGCGACTTGTAGAAAACCTTATAAGTATTCCTCTAACCTTTTCGTCTATTATTTCTCTCTCTCTTTCTCTCTCTCTCTCTCTCTCTCTCTCTCTCTCTCTCTCTCTCTCTCTCTCTCTCTGTCATTTTTGCCATCCTCGTAAATTTTTCTTCGTTTCGTCCTTCACTGATTCTCATTCATTTTTGTATTTCTTCCACTTTTTCTCTTGACTTCTTTCTTCATATTCTCCTTTTCTTATCTTATCTGAGCACAGTCCTCAACACACACACACATACACACACACCATCCAAGCCTCTTATTGCTCAGCTGTTTATGAAAGCAATTCGCCCGGCGTCGGCCGAATAATTTCAAAGCGAACTGTGTTTCAGACATACTCGTCCCATTTCTGCCCATTTACCTTTCGGGTCGATATCTCAATGAGTTATGACTAACAGATTTAATACAACTCAGCAAGGGAGAAATTTTGCAAATACTCACTGTCACAAAATCTGAAATACTTTCGTTTGGTTTGAGTTGGTTGTGTTTAGTGACATATCAACCCTTCATGGTTATTAAGTGCCAAATTCGGTTTATATATACTGGACCATTGGTATAATGGTTACAGTGTTTGCTACTGGTCCGGTAGTCATACCAAAGATTCAAAAAATGGTACATGATGTCTCTTTACTTAACTCTCGGCATTATAAGGTATGGATCAAGGGTGAGTGGAGCAATCCAGGAAAAGGAGTAGCGCCCTCCCCTAAACCTCGGTGTTGTAGCCATTGAAAAAAGAGCCTTCGGGTTGCGCTCAACTACGCTCGGCCAACTTACTTAACTTAATATATATATATACATATATATAGGATTGTTAAGGGAATGGTTTGTTGGTGACATCCTTTTAAATTATTCAAAGCTCATCTGTTTGCACTCAGTGAAATGGTATAGCTACCGAACACGAATAAGTTTATTGAATGATAATCGTTTGTTTGATCACAATTAAATGGTTTCAAGTATTGCTATTTAATACTAATTCTATTTGACTCAAAGATGGGACCCTGACAAGTACTACTACCCCGAATCAGAGTGGACCTGAGAGTAATGGAAATGAAAGGATACGCTACATTCCAGAACTCGAGCCTCACGATCTAATGCAGTTTATTTTCACATCCAAGACATTCTTAGAGGATTCTCACCAATCTGCAGAGATGCAGTCGGTGTATTCAACAACCCCGAATGAAATACTTTGAGTCAGCCAAACCATGATAAAGTATCAAAAAAGGTAATAATAAATATTATACATGTTACATATATATGAACATATTGATATGGTAGGTTTCGTTTCGTTTCGTCCCTAAGTTTAAAAAACAAAATTTAAACAAAATAATGACAGCATTTTTAACTAGAAAAAAGACCCAAGAGAAACAAAACAAAAGCGTACACGAAAAAAATTAAAACTACAATAAGTAAGTAAAGTTAGCGACCATAGTCGAGGGTGACCCGAAGGCTCCCTTTTCGATAGCTACTACACCAAGGTGTAGGGGAGGGCGCTACTCCATTCCCAGGATTGCTCCACTTTTCCCTTGAACCGTACCTTATAATGCTGAGTGTTAAGCAAGGTGGTATCAAGTACCATTTTTAAAGTCTTTGGTATGACTCGACCTGGGATTGAACCCAGGTCTCCCGGGCCATTGGCGAACACTCTAACCGCTGGGCCAATAAAATGAGGCATTATTATTATTATTATCTTTGGAGAGTTTTTCACACCAGCAAACGCTGGTGGTTTGTCCCTGGAGTTTGTGTGACAGCAAGTTTCCTCAAGTCTCCAAGACTCTTCCCGCTTATTTCCTAGTCTTCCAGTCCCTGTACCAGTCCTTTGATGACCGTACCAAAACCAACATTTACAATTAGTATCTTCAACACTTTAGTGTTCCACAGTTTTTTCGGTTCCAAAGCAAGGTCCAGGTACTTATCTTTCTTTCTGGCTTTTTGCGTATACCATATATTCTTATAGTCAAATTTCAATATCTTGCACAGTTCCCAGTGGATCACCTTCCCTACCCAGTCGTGTCTAGTCATATATTTTTGTGCTAATTGCTGCATTCGCTTAGCATGTGATTGATCATTTTGTCTCTATCGCCACATAATCTATATTTGCTGTTTTGTTGCGTCTTATCTATTCTTGTTTTTATATAGTTGGTCCTTATGGCGTTGTTTTGTGCTAATTATTATTATTGTTACAATTATTATTATTTGCTGCGAATACTTGAAACCATATAACTATGTGTAAGTTATTTTAATTTAGAATAGTTACTTGTACTGTTGTTATATATTGACCCTCGACTGAGCCATCAATCAAGAGATGCACCCGTGTAAATAAGCGGAGGAACAGCGGAAGCAGGTGGATGTCAGACAATTATATAACCAGGTGCCACAGACGGCTTGGGTCTGTTCCAGTTGGAGTTGGAGTCAGTCGGGGGACAAAATGCCAGCGTGAGAATCAGCTTGCAGACTGAGGGCTTGCGGCCCTTAGTGACCCACGGCTGAGCAACCCCAACCAAGATGAGAAAGAAGTGCTGCTATGGTCAGAAGAACTTTGGGTCAATATGCAGCAGTCTGTCCCCGTCTCCCACTCACCTCTCACACACAACCAACATCAACCCTTTCGAGAATAAAGTGTGAGAGACATATTTTTATAAAGAAGTGTGTTCGTTCGTTCATTGAAGTTCGTAAATTATGTTTGATTATGTTTTTCATATATTTGTATATATGTATATGTATTATGAGTATACAACACTGTTATGATTGTTAACGAAGGATTTTGATTATAGTCTAGAGGTAGATAGGTACAATGAGAGAGAGAGTGTGTGTGTGTGTGTGTGTGCGTGTGTGTGCGTGTGAACAGAAAAACACGCCTTGATTTCATGAACATTCCTCGATTTCAAGTAGTCCTAACACACAAACTAACAAGAATATGTTTATAAATATGATATGATCATATACATTTACTCAAAATATCTATTTTTTTCACAAGCAAAATCCCTGTACACCCCTCCTACCGCTTGAGGGCTGTGGAATCCAGATTGGTGCTCATGTTGTATAGCCAGATGCATATACAAATAAATGCTGAACATAATCAAACATTATGACGATTTAAATGAACGAACGAACACACTTCTTTATAAAAATATACCTCTCACACTGTATTCTCGAAAGTGTGATGTTTCTTGTGTGTGAGAGGTGAGTTGGAGACGGGGACAGACTGCTACATATTGACCCCAAGTTCTGACCATAGCAACACTTCTTTCGCATTCTGGCTGGGCTGCTCAACCGTAGGACACTGAGGGCCCAAGCCCAAGTCTGGAGCTGGTTCTCACTTCGCTGGCATCCTATCTCCAACTGACTCCAACTGCAACTGGAACTGACCCAAGCCGTATGTGGCACCTGGTTATATAATTGTCTGACGTCCACCTGCTTCCGCTGTTCCTCTGCTCATCTACACAGGTGCATCTCTTAATTGATTGCTCGGTCGAAGGTCAATATATAACACTCAGCCCAAAGCAAGAATTTTTTTTGCCCTCACCCTGTAGAGAATACTAAATTGAAAGATCAAAGGTCCGATTAACTCTCTTGAGTGGTCAACGACTATCCTAGATACCTTGGTCATAAAGTGCAAGAAAAGTCTTTTTAGTATTGACTGTTGGTCTGGCTACTTACCCGCTGGGAGTAATGGATCCCAAATATGTCGAAGCATCATTCATTTAGAAAAACACTTTGATAAGAAATGATAGATCCCTAACTTTAGTCAAAGCATCCGTCGAGAAATAGAATACTCTTACGTAAAACCTGCAGCTTCAGTAACATCCAATGGTATAAGCTGTCTCTTCTTTTCGAATACATGCTGTTGACGCTTCGTGTGTGCGACTGACTCATTAAAACATTGTTTATCTCCCTAAAAAGCTTCCGGCATTCAAGTATTGCTTCACATCATGAATGTACCATGCTATGGTCGTAGGTGAATTCGAGGTGGCAGCTCTTATATATTTTAATTACCCACGTGGTTTGCAGCGACCCGGAATCTCCAGCTGCACTTGTTCACTTCATCTATATCCAATGAACCCCTCTGCGACCTCCAAGGATAAATCCTAGATACAGCTTTACCGTACACCCAAAATGTATTCCCATTGCAGTTTCTGGGAATTATTATTCCATTTTATCATCCGATGGATATGAAAAACCTTCAGCCTTGGTGAGGCAACTAGTCTAAGAGAAGGAAAACTCTGAATTCAAACCTGTTAGACTTCGCTAAAAAATTGACCTTGTGTCATATCCTGCCCGAGCGGAGGGTGTTGTATACCCACTTACATCTGCACGTATACATATACAAATATATGCGGAACATAATCAAACATAATGACGAACTTCAATGAACGAACGAACACACTTCTTTATAAAAATACCTCACACTTTATCCTCGAAAACGTGATGTTTCTTGTGTGTGAGAGGTGAGTTGGAGACGGGGACAGACTGCTATATTGACCCCAAGTTCTTCTTCGACCATAGCAGCACTTCTTTCTTATCTTGGCTAGGTTGCTCAACTGTGGGTCACTGAGGGCCGCAAAACCCTCAGTCTGTAAGCTGGTTCTCACGCTGGCATCTTATCTCCAACTAACTCGAACGTCCCCGGGCACCTGGTTATATTATTGCCTCACGTGCACCTACTTCCGTTGTTCTTCCGCTTATCTACACAGGTGCATCTCTTGATTGACGGCTCGGTCGAGGGTCAATGTATAACAAGGGGTTGGTAAATATGGAGAAATATAAAAAAAATAGAAAATACCATGAATTAGTTTATTAAAACTAATCTGCAAGCTATACTCTTACTTGTGTAGTGAGTTCGATCCTCCCTCTTAGCTCTTCTCTTAGGTCCTAGTGCTAGACTAACTTTACTATATATATATATATATATATATATATACATATATTAAGCTAAGAGCACTCCTTTTATTTGTTTTATTGTGTGCTTTTAATGAGAAAATGTAAAACCATCCTTTTAAAAATTCTGACAACTAAATGTATAAGTAAAATTAAAACTTCCATTCTATTCAGTTTGAAGCTGGACGAAGAGAAGAAAACACTATTTTCTTTGGTTGAATATTGTATTAATTATGTTCTTTTACAGACATTTGCTTTTATTCCCTCTTCCACAGCCTTGTTTTGAAAAGAGAGTATATTTTTTAAAAAAAACACAAAAAAGCGCCAATTCGAATAGAAATTTTTAAAAAATAAGATTAAAATCGAAACCATGATTAACATTAAAAAGGACAGTTTGACTAAGTAAAACTTATACTAAATTTGACTTATGCTTAGTTACAACCTAAAGTTTAAAATCGTAAGTATAAAACATTTTTGATGCCCGTTGCAGTGTATTCTTCCATGGAAGAATATCAGGTCACATCTGCGATAAGAGCACAGATAATAATCAACCATCTCATCTTTAAAAGTGGCGGCTATTAATGAAAGAAAAAAAGAAAGAAAACAGCCACCAAAAGATTACCAAGACTCTGTCAGGGAATTCCGTGTTATCTATACGACTTGATGATATATATATATATATATATATATATATATATATATATATATATATATATATAAAGTTAGAAGAGCGAAGATATCGAGTCCACAGTGCTTGATAATTTTCAGTTTCTCACCTATGAGTTCTTCATTAAATATACGATCTATCAATGGTAGTGAAAATTAAGAATACAGTAAACTAACAGTAGGCTAACTGAAAAAGTTTAACAGAAATAAGTTATTAATATTGTTAACCATAAAAACTGTAGGAAAAATTAGTAGCCTTAAAAAAACAAAATTCTAATAAAGATAAAAAGGCAGAATTTGACATTTACTAAGTTAAAATTCAAAAGCTTAAAAACATAAGTATAAACCTTTTTGTGACCTTCTGTGGTGTCGTTTTCCTTAGTAGAATAACCGATCCCATTTGAGACAGAAGCAAAGAAAATTATCAACCACCCTCATCTCTGAGAGTGGCGTTTATTGATAAGAAAAAGACGGCCATCGAAAGATTCCCATGACTATTTGTCAGAGAACTCCGTGCTATCAATATTCACTGGGTGCCCTATACTTCTGGCCTTGTGCCACATCTAAGATTAGCTTATTAATAACTATACATACTTTTGGACTAATACACTAGAAAATATATAAAACACATGATTATCCCTCTAGTTAAGAATTAAATTGTACTACTGCTATTCTTCTATAAAAATGGCTTTGGCATTAAATAACCCACGAAGGTTGATATGTTATTAAAAGATTAAAAAACTGAAACTCTACATATATACGAGGTGGGTTCAAAATGTACCAAGACTGAAAGTTTATTTAATAAGATAGAAATAAAAAATGTGTGAAACTTTTTTTCAAAAAAGCCCACTTGGCATTCTACACACGATTTCCAGTGAGTCTTTTACTGGTCGAAGTACTGCAGAAACTTCTCTTTTAATATGGTAGAAAGTTATGTTGTATTTCTTTGAATGTCCTCCACGTCCTCAAGTCTTATCCTTGCGATGAATTTTCCGTTTGCCTATGTGTGTGCGCACGCGCACTCACGGGAGCTGACACCAAAGAAAAAGAAAGAAGAAGGATATGAATACTGAGATAGCTACATCACTAGACAGACGATCAGCCCCAGGAATGGTTGTATCCTGTTTAAATGGGATTTAGGTTTCAGCTTTAAGGGAAACGACGCAATACTTCTTCATGTACGGTCTGATGCTGTTGTTTCATAGGTGTAATTAACTTTTTAGAATAATTAGGACTCCTACTGTAGTGAAAAACTTGGTGTGCATATCTTGCAAGCTGTTTATCTTTGGGGTTCTTTAAACGTAATAACTACATTGGCTTAGACTAAAAAATAATTAGAATATCTTATGATCAAATAACTAGTTCAATTTACTTAGGAGGTGCATACAATAAGTTTCCAGACGTTTTTCGTACGGGCATTTAAAATTGTCGTAGATTCTTGAAAATTCACTATGTTTTTGCTATACATCTTATGAGATGACGGACCAATTTTTATGATTTCAGGTTCAAATGAACACCTACAGCAGCAATTGGAATACACCCTACTAAAGCCTGATTGTCACAGCTGGTGAATTTCAAAGATGCAATCTGGATGTGAGGACACTTTAGAAGAACGATATGCAATAAAATTCTGTTTTAAACTTGGAAAAAATGCCACAGAAACGTATGGAATGCTTCAGACTGCTTTTCGACCATCTTGCATGAATCGAACATCAGTTTTTGAGTGGCATAAGATATTCAAGGAAGCCAGGGAGTCTGTGAGGGATGATGAGAGGTGTGGGAGGAGTAAGGAAGTCAATAGACCAGAGTTGATTGGCCAAAGGGTTAGGGTTAGGGTTACTATGTTGAGGTTTTAAGGGAGTTCAGCAAGAGATTCCTTGGGAAGAGGCCAGCACTCTTCAAATCGGGTCAGTGGCATTTCCACCAGAACAATGCACCAGTCAACAACTCCATCCTTGTCACAGACTATTTGACCAAGATGGGCATCAAGACAGTTCCTCACCCTCCCTATAGTCCATACCTTGCTCCCTGTGACTTTTGATTATTCCCTAAGCTAAGAGGCTGTCGTTATGAGACAATTGAGGAGATGAAAGAGGCTGTGACGAAGGTCATTGACACACTCACACAATAGGACTTCGATGGGGCCTTCCAGAAGTTTTTAGAACGGTACAACAAGTGCATTGCAGCTGGAGGGGGTTACTCCAAAGGGGACTAGAGTTTCATTTGTGTACTATCAATAAATGTCCCCATACGAAAAAAGTCTGGAAACTTATCGTATGCACTTTGTAAATGCAGCTTTCGCAAGACCAATACTGAATCCCATGATTTTCATAGAATTTTTTATCATAATTAATTCTAAAAAAATAAAGTGAATCTCTAAATGGTCATCTTCCTTGAATAATTAGAATGATTGGGCTGAGCGCGAATGCTGACCCTACAATATTTATATACTACACTTACCCATTCATATAATGATTTTTTCGTGGGTAGGGGTTATCCAGGTCTGCTCCTATATAAACAACAACCAGTCGTGTTGTAGATTTTTTTAAATATCATAAAGATTAATTTATAATATTCTATGCTAGAGGAATAAATAAACATTTGAATTTGATCATTGGATGTTGGAGATTAAACTTATATTTTTGTGAATAAAATAAATAATGAATCACCTGTATACACGTGTGCGTGCATAATCATCATCCTCAGTGAAGATCACAAAAGACCCCGATATATATATATATATATATATATATATATATATATATATATATATATATAAAAGTAAAGCTGGCGACCGGAGTCGAGGGCAACCAGAAGGCTCCTTTTTCATTAGATACTACACCGAGGTGTTGGGGAGGGCGCTACTCCTTTTCCTGGATTGCTCCACTTTACTCTTGATCCGTACCTTATATTGCTGAGTGTTAAGCAATGAGGTATCAAGTACCATTTTTAAAAATCTTTAGTAGGACGTGACCTGGGATTGAACCCCAGTCTCCTGGACCATTGGCGAACACTCTACCCACTAGACCAATGAGCCGGTTATATATATATATATATATATATATATATATATATATATAATCGTTTCATTGGCCTAGTGGGTAGAGTGTTCTCCAAGGGTCCAGGAGACCGGGGTTCAATCCAGCTCATTGGCCTAGCGGGTAGAGTGTTTGCCAATGGTCCAGGAGACCGGGGTTCTATCCCAGGACATGCCATACCAAAGACTTTAAAAATGGTACTTGATACCTCTTAAAGAAAGGATATCGCATGACGAGATACCATTTATCAAGTTTAATTTAGTTTAGAACAAAACCAGAAGTGAAGAGTACACAGTGAGAGTCGAACACACAAGTAATAGTGATCTGCAAGTATAGCTTTGTTATGGTGATATATCCCATGACGTCACTGCATAGGCACTATAAATAGTGACTGACTCGATAAACGAGTCAAGCGAGTCTAGTCAGTTACCGGTAATCGTTACTATCAGTATTTCCGTAAATATATACTGCTGTAAGTCTTACATCTCTTTGTGTTAGTTATTTATGGCCCTTCAAGGCCACAACAAGCTTGTTAACCATTACAACGGACGAGGCTCCCAAATCACATTGCTGTTTAGCTAACTTTTCTCATAAATTATATTCTACCAAACCTAAAAGGTCTTAACTCATACTCCCTATAGAACTAGCTCGGAAAGTGAATATGTCAAATGTCAGAGAAAATGAGGAGAAATTTATTGATTTTGAAGAATCTCTGAAGTATTTACATAAGTAGATTGTCAGTAGGTAGGCAGAGAAAATGCCAGGTACGGGTTAGGTATATTTATATTCAGATTACAAACGATTTCTTTCTCATTGATCTTCCTCAAAAACAAAAACTAAAAATGAAGTGAGGGGAAGAAACTGCCTTTTCGAAACAGCTGGGAAAGTCCTACTCCAAGAGACGTTGTCGTCCTAAGAACTTTTGAGACGGTTAAAGTTGTCTCCCTTAACCAAAATGGAAAGCACATCGCAACGGCAAACAGCTGTCTCGAAGAAAAATCTATAGAGTTGCTGTTGCCTTAGGAATGATTCGAAGTATTGTTCTAGCTATTCAACTGAAAAACGTTATCACTTATTTGCATCGATCGCACATATCTATATCAGCAGAATCAATCTTCACACATACATGCGTATATATATATATATATATATATATAAAGGAGAGATACTATGCCGATAAAATTAGAGAAAGACTTGAATTCAGAACAAACATACAAAATAATATAATTCGCAAAATGCCTACAAATACTACAAACACGAGATAGATAGATAGATAGATAGATAGATAGATAGATAGATCACACAATGAAAGAAAGAAAGAAAGAAAGAAAGACTAAGATAGATAGATAGATAGATAGATAGATAGATAGATAGTGGTTTCATTAGATAGATAATAGTAGTCTTCGATGAATTAGAACAGACTAAGACATATCTCTTTACATGCAAAATATTTGGTTGGCAAATTTCAGCGCGCGGGAGTTGTTAACAAATAAAAACGCACAAACAAGACGCTGACATTTGATGATGTTTGATAAAATACGAATGGCTTGAAAAGGAATCCGTAGTGTTTACTGGGGCTGAACTAAGCCGACCTGCGTTGTTGTCTTCATTACAACCTTACAATGATAAAATGAATTAAATACACTCGATCCTACTCAGACACACTAACAAGATTCTCTATTTGTCAATCTTAATTCAAACATAACCCCTCTCTCTCTCTCTCTCTCTCTCTCTCTCTCTCTCTCTCTCTCTCTCTCTCTCTCTCTTACACACACACGCGCATTCACACTTGTAAGGGCGAGGGTTTAGCTGGTAATGTTATTTTCCAAACACACGCACACACACGCACTTGTAGTACATTTAAATACACAAACAAAGCAAATAAACACAATTTCAGATACACACACACACACACACACACATGCGCACGTGCAAGCATACCCACATCGATTATACATGCATAAGATCACATGATGAAACTCTGGCAAGGATGGCAACAGATACAACAGCTTTTTTTTCTACAACTGCTTGCCTAATGAGAATTGTTGTCCAAGTGTTTCAGTAACCAGTCTCTTTTCTATCAATCATTGCGGCATTCCTGTGACCAAAACCTTTAAAATAAAATTTCTTTGAGACATAACGCAGGAAAATATGGAAAAGCTAGCACAAAACCGATACGTACCTCCGATTGCAACATGATTGTCATGTGTATACACTATGTGTGTGCAAAAGTTCCCCGCTCTTTTTTAAACTAAAGATTGAATACCTTGTTGATAAAACAGTTTCGAAACTTTATTACACATGAGTAAGTTGGCGACCGTTGTCGAGGGAGACCAGAATGCTCCCTTTTCAATAGCTACTACACTGAGGTGTAGAGGAGGGCGCTACTCCTTTTCTTGGATTGCTCCATTTTACCCTTGATCCGTACCTTATAATTCTGAATGTTAAGCAAGGATGCAGCAAGTACTATTTTTGGAGTCTTTGGTATGATTCGACCTGGGATTGAACCCAGGTCTCCCGGGCCATTGGCGTACACATAAAAAATATTGGGTCTCTTTTACTAACGTTTAGGGTAATTATTTGTATTTAAAGAATGTTTTATTTGTTTTTATCGTTTTATTACTGTGGGTTACTGCCATGTTTGCACCGAATGTGGCACATGGAAGACAGGTTCACTGGTGCTAAATATTTATGGAGAGTATGATGCATTTTTTTATTTAAGAAAATGTAATTTTCCTTTATTAAAGATATAAAACGGACTTATGGAGTTTGAAAGGAATTCAAAAGTCTTTTTAAAAGGTCAGTGAGTAACGAACCGAACTTTCAAATTGTCATAACAAAAAGTAAGCAGTTTTGGGGGTTTGTCGATACCTTGATCTATTTTAAATTACAACATCACTTGCCCACCTGTTGGGGTTAAAAATATCAAATCTTTGGATAGATTAATCAGATCTTTGATTTTTGTTTTGGTTAATGTGAAAAGAAATACTCACCCACAAAGTGTGGGTTGGGCTATTTAATTAACCAAGCCGCTATATTGTAGTTTGAATGGATGGCCAATTAGAATCTGATATATGAAAAGGATACTCTTCCCAGAGACGTAGATCGGCGCATTTGATTGGCTGACAAGTCAAAAAGTAGTCGAATACGAAATAATCTGTGATTGGTTTGCCAATCAGGGATGTTTGTTCCCGGGGGAATCCTCTATAAAAATGGATGTTTTTAGGATTAAATGAGGAACAGATCCGATGTCCATACCGAAGACAGGAGAATAAGAAAAGAAATTTCTCCAAGAACTAAAGCCTCTTCAGCAAAAGCCTCACTCATCTAAAAATTGAGTAACTAAGAAAAACCGCACCAGCTTGATACCTCATTTGTTTGTCACTCAAATACAATAAAAAGCGACAATTTCTATATATCGATATATTGTATGTATTATGGTTACACCACTATGTTTCAATAAATAGTTGTTGATTGTTGACGGAGAGTTTTGCTTGTCTTTGAATTACCATACCCAGGCAACTTGTTCCAACAAACTACCCCGGCCGTCAGAAGAAGTTTCGGATAGATTGTGTCATTCACCCATCTGTGGATCTTTCAAACACAACGCGGAAGGAGTTGATAGATCAAATAGCCGGAAATGTACGTGGTAGTTACGGAACTAAGGCCACAATCAAGTTCTGTGACTAGAATCGGATCACACTAACCAAGTGTAGTAGTATCTGTTGGTCAAATAGATCTGTTTAAACATTATTCTTATTTAATAGAAATATTTGATGCCTTTTAACTGTAAATTATTTGTATTAAGAATAGTTACAGAAGCTATAATTGTTTACTAAGGATTATTATTATTATAATAATTATTAGTAACTTGAAACCATATAATTATTAGTATTAGATAGGAATACTTGATATGTTACTGTGAGCGAAAAAAAAGTCTTTAGAAACAAATACACGAAAATTGTAAATATAAATGTACAATGAATGTGATTTCCTAATCCCTAAATATGAAAAAAAACCTCGACGAGTTGACATGCCGTTAAAATCAGCCCATCAATCAATCTCTAACGTAATTCCAATTGTAATATGTATCTATCAGCTATCAAAACAGTATAATGAATTTGCAACAAAAGCTTAATATCAAATCTTGAAGGTGGAAAAATCTCATTGGAAACGTCAGCATTTCTGTTTTCGCCACTTCTTTCATGATTTTTAATCAATATTACATATACTGTTTCATTGAGATAAAGTTTAAAACCTTTCAACGGGCAAGTTAGATTACGAACATCATTCATTCTAACTACCCTTGATTTTCTTTTCTTGCTTTTTGTCTGATTCAACATATTTTTATCTCGTACTTGTCTTTGTTGTTTTTTTATCAAGACGCTGTCTTCATCTCAAAACTAGCCAGACAGAATTCTTATCTCAAGTCATTTTCTCTTTTCGCTTCTACACACTTTTCTTGACTCCCTAATCGAAGCAGTAATACTTTCTGTGAGGTTCAAAGATGAATTAATTCTATTATTCTATAAAAGTCTGACTAGTATTCTCCTAAGATGGAACAAAGGCAACGGTAGGATTATTTGCGCTATGACTTTGTTTTCTTTCTGATATTGGGTCTTATAGCTTTTCACGTCGACGTTACTTTATAACACTCAGTGACATACGAGGACCATAAAATAAGTTTCCAGACTTTTTTCGTATGGGCGCTTTTATTGATAGTACACACATGAAACTCTAGTCCCCTTCCAAGTAATCTCCTCCGGCTGCAATGCACTTGTTGTACCCTTCCAACAACTTCTGGAAGGCCCCAACGGAGTCCTATTGTGTGAGCGTGTCAATGACCTTCGTCACAGCCTCTTTCATCTCCTCAATTGTCTCATAACAACAGCCTCTGAGCTTAGGGAATAACCAAAAGTCACAAGGAGCAAGGTCTGGACTATAGGGAGGCTGAGGAACTGTCTTGATGCCCATCTTGGTCAAATAGTCTGTGACAAGGATGGAGTTGTTGACTGGTGCATTGTCCTGGTGGAAATGTCACTGACCCGATTTGAAGAGTGCTGGCCTTTTCCTAAGGAATGTCTTCCTGAACTCCCTTAAAACCTCAACATAGTATTGCTTGCTGACTATGGGAATTCCAATGGGAATCTCATAAGACGTATAGCAATAACATACTGAATTTTCAAGAGCCTACGACAATTTTAAATGCCTGTACAAAAAAGTCAGGAAACTTATTGAAGGCAACCCAAAAAAAAACTGGACATCAGATTTTCATAAGAGCCAAACTCATAAAATGATCAAACTTAAAGTTTTAGTTTGGTTTGGTTTGGTTTGGTTTGGTTTTATGGCATATAAAACAATTTGTTGGCTATTTAATTCCAAATCCATTTTTATGCCTATAAACAGTTCTATTTCAAATAATTCAGTTTAGTGTAAGTACAGTTTTTTGTTTACACACAATTAGATGTAAAAATACTTGTGTTTCAAACAATTCAGTTTAGCATAAGTACGTAGTTTAAATGCCAAAACAGTTCTATTTCAAATAATTCAGTTTTGCATAAGTACACAGTTTGTTTGGGGGTTTTTTACCCATAGATAGGACCCTATCAGATGCTATCACTCCGAGCGAGAGTGGATCTGGGAGTGATGGCAATGAAGGGATACTCTGCATTGTCCAATGCTCCAGCATTACTGGAGCCTCATCATCAGATTGTTAAGTGTCATGTCAGGACACTCTTTAGAAGAGTCTTACCCTCTGCAGAGATGCAGTCGGTGTATTCTAAAGCCCCACCCGACTGGGCCAATCAAACTTAAAGAAAAAGCAATTTATAGTACAATTTTACATATAATTATAATTCATTTTGGGTAAATAGTAGGGCAGACTAGGTTCTTCAGCCTTGGTGAGGCAACTAGTCTAGGAGAAGGAAAACTCTGAATTCAAACCTGTTAAACCCCGCTTAAAAAATTGACCTTGTGTCATATCCTGCCCGAGCGGAGGGGTTGGTAAATAGGATTATAATTCATTTTGGGTAAATTTTTACCCTTTAACTCATCGGATTTTAACGAAAACTAAAATCAGATTTTATTTTTTTTTTTTATTTGTTTTTTTGTTTTTTTTGCGAATACATGTAAAATAGCCTGAAAAATCTCTAGTCGTGAATAATGCTTGCTGTTTTGGCTAAAAACAAAAGTAGAATCTGATTTTAGTTTTCGCTAAAATCCGATGAGTTAAAGGATAAAAATTTACCTCATTTTTAATCGTCCAAATTCTCGATACAAAGTAGACAACTATAAAGTTGTTCGTTTATTTCAAAATAGAAAAACCAGTACACCATCATGTAACTCAGTAAATTCAGGGACCGTGTAATTGGCACTTGAAAATGAATATCATGTTTGAATAAGATCATATGAAATATAAGAACCACTGAGATTCATTCCTCAAAAAACATTGAAAGTTCTATCATCTCAAAAAACTCAAAATGATCTGACAACAAATGTTCAGAAATATAATTAATATGCAAATTATCAATAAAGTCAAATATCGAAAGAAATATCAAAAGAATATTTTTAATCACAGAACTTGAGGGTTTTGTCACTACAGAGATTGAGAGTATACTTTTAATGTTTATGCTTCTTCTCATCCCTAAAGTGACTTGCCCAGTCGGCTGGGGGAGGGGCTGTAGAATACACCAACTGCTTCTCTGCTGGGGGGTAAGATCCTCCCAACAACGAGTGTCCTGGATATAACGCTAAATAATCTGATGCTGAGGTTCCAGTAATGCTGGGGCCTTGGGGAATACGGAGCACCCCTTAATTGCCATTGCTCCCAGGCCAACTCTGGCCCGGCGTGGTAACATCTGATAGGGTCCTATCTATGGGTTAAATAGAACTAACGACATACTTATGCTAAACTGAATTGTTTGACTAAACGGAATAGCTTAAAATAGAAATGTTTTTGACAATTAAACCGTACTTACAATTAAACTCCCTGCTTATGATAAACTGAATTATTTCAAATAGAACTGTTTTTGACATTGAAACTGTATTTACACAAAACTGAATCGTTTAACATAGAAATGTTTTGACAATTAAACTGTGTACTCATGCTAAACTGAATTGCTTTAAATAGAACTGATTATTTACAT
>OY757914.1:7411304-7426304 GCA_963585895.1 Sepioteuthis lessoniana | reverse complement strand
GAAAAAAATATTTTTTGAATAAAAAACAAGTCTGCTCACCAATTAGCCTAGACGAAAAGCCGCTTTAAACTAATTATCCTATTTACCAACCCCTCCGCTCGGGCAGGATATGACACAAGGTCAATTTTTAAGCGGAGTTTAACAGGTCTGAATTCAGAGTTTTCCTTCTCCTAGACTAGTTGCCTCACCAAGGCTAAAGAACCCACTCTGGCCTACTATTTACCCATAGCTGGGGGGAGAATAATTGGATTCATTCCTTTCTCAAGGGTATTAGTGCTATGTGAAATGTAATCAGGCTCGTACAGGATTTGAACTCGTGTCGTCGTGTCCACATCCTGCGACGATAACCATTACACCACGGGCACCTCCATTTAAACTAATTATCAGTGTTTGAAAAACACCAATACCACAAGATCATGGAAGTTAAGCAACGATGAGCTTATTCAGTACTTGGATGGGTGACTTTGTAAATACTGTAAACGATCGGAAGCCTTTGTGCCAAACTAAGCAAAGATTGAATTCTTTAGACTTCTTCCGGTAAAATCCTCACAGTTGACGCATGATTTTTAAATAGGAATTTCCAATTGTCTTAAGGGATGTTTATGACCCCCAGATTTAATTTAATAATGTCCTTATGCCTGAGTTTTGGTCAGCCTGTTTGACGAGAACCTTCTCTAACTTGAGAATACAGGATCCGTTTTGGCTGTCTATTCAAGTGGTCAGCCTATTTTGGGTTTGGTACATTCTGGGGAGTTTAGATTTCTCCAGGGTGAATTTATTTGGAAATTGCTGCCACCACTTGATATTTAGTATTTTGCGCAACTAACACATCATATAGAAGTGAAATCTTTGGGCATTCACTTTGTGTACCATCCAAGTTTCTGTGCCGTACAGGAGAGTTGAAAGAATTATGGTGCAATACACTTATTGTTTAGCTTTTATGGAGAGATCTTCGTTGAATCAGACTCACTTCCTCTGACAGTTTCATGCCTTGGAAACATTTGACGTCTTTGTCTTCGGGTAGCACGAAGTATCTGTCGAGCTGGTCGTAGAAACTACTTATTTTTTCTGGGCTGTTAATCACAGTCGAAGCATAAGCAGCAGTTAGGGTACAATATCTACTGAAGAATGGAAACCACAGCGTGGTAAGTTGATCACTAATTGGTTTGGAATCTTCAGACATACTTGGCAAAAGACAATTCCTGACCGCAAAAGCCACACCAGATTAATTTCTCTCTCTTGAAGTTTTCCCGCCTTAGTTGAGAGTGTAGCCTGATCTTGCCACTTTCAGCGAATCTGATCTCACTCAGAACCACAATGTTAATGCTGTACTTTTGAAGCACTTTAGATATTATAGTGCTCCTTTTATCGACTCTGTTTGAATTGAGTTTGTCCAATATTGTTCTTATATTTCTTGTTGATAGGTTGAAGTAGTACGTTTGTAGGACCTTTTTGCCTAAGACGACGTCCGGCCGGTATGGATATTTTTCTTTATTGGAGTACATATTGGAGTACAAAGTTAACTAGCGATGAGCCTACTCAATAAGTAGATGAGTGACCGCTTAAAAAAAACAGCTGGTACTCTAAGTACCATTTTTCCGCTATGCCTGACTAAACAAAGATGAATAAACTACAAAAATAGTTCGATTGCATTTGATTTTAATAAAAGCAATCATACTTCTTACATTTTCTTGGTGACATTTACTTCCTGATTTTTTTCAGCAGATCTACGTTATGCATAGCATGCGGTACGTTTGGTTTTGTTGGGTTTTATGGCTTATCAACTATTGTTGGTGACTTACTACCAAATCCTCTTCAAATAGATAGATAGATAGATAGATTTAGTTTCGTTTGATTTTATAGCATATCAACAATTGTTGGTTATTTACTACCAAATCCTCTTCAAATAGATAGATAGATAGATTTAGTTTCGTTTGATTTTATAGCATATAAACAATTGTTGGTTATTTACTACCAAATCCTCTTCAAATAGATAGATAGATAGATTTAGTTTCGTTTGATTTTATAGCATATAAACAATTGTTGGTTATTTACTACCAAATCCTCTTCAAATAGATAGATAGATAGATAGATAGATAGATAGATTTAGCTTCGTTTGATTTTATAGCATATCAACAATTGTTGGTTATTTACTACCAAATCCTCTTCAAATAGATAGATAGATAGATAGATAGATTTAGTTTCGTTTGATTTTATAGCATATAAACAATTGTTGGTTATTTACTACCAAATCCTCTTCAAATAGATAGATAGATAGATAGATAGATAGATAGATTTAGTTTCGTTTGATTTTATAGCATATCAACAATTGTTGGTTATTTAATGCCAAACATATACATATACATATATATTAACATATACATATATATTAACTATGTATATGATATGTAAATCCATTTTGTAGATGACATTTTAAACGAACCTGAGCTCTTTTTTGCGCACGATCAAATGCTTTCAATATTGCTATTAAATATGAATTGTTCAATTTAGTATTAATCATTTGTTCGCACACAGTTAAATGGTTTTAAGTATTGCTATATAAGAGTCACAATTTAATATCATACATTTGTTTGCACACATAGTTTGTTCTATTTGACCCATAGATAGGATCCTATTAGGTACTACCACTCCGAGTCAGAGTAGATATGGGGGTAATGGCAATGAAAGGGTACACCACATTCCTCAAATCTCCAAGGTGGAGCCATGTAATCAGATGATTTAATGTCATATCTAGGACACTCGTTGGGGTGGGGGAACTTACCCCTCTGCAGAGGTGCAGTAGGCATGTTCTAGAGCCCCAGCCGATTGAGCTTGGGCATGCAGTAGTTTATTTTGTTATACCGTGTTTTCCAGAATTAGATATGTTTTAAATATATTTTAAATATGGGAGTAAATAATGGATTGTAATCTGACAATATATAAAGAAAAATTGATTACCTTGTTATCAATTTTTCTTTATATTTTAAATATATAATATATTGAAATATATTTTATACATAAAATATCCAATTACAAAAGTAATGTCTGACATAAAACCAAGAGAACTAAGAACTTTTCTAAGTAATTATATAACTTCCTTTAACTATTTCTATTTTAATAATTTATAAACAACTATACTTTCAAGTAGTCTTACTACTTGTAATTTACTCACAGTTCTATGGTTTCAAGTATTCTTAGCAAATACAAATAATTTCCAAACAGTTGTATGGTTGCAAGTATTCCTAGTAAACACAAATAATTTGCGCACAGTTGAATGGTTTCAAGTATTCCTAGCAAATACAAATAATTTACACGCAGTTGTACGGTTTCAAGTATTCCCAGCAAATACAACTAATTTACACACTGCTGTATGGTTTCAATTATTCCTAGCAAATACAACTAATTTACCCACTGTTGTATGTTTTCAAGTATTCATAGCAAATACAAATAATTTGTACACAGTTGTATGGTTTCAAGTATTCCTATCAAATACAAATAATTTACACACAGTTGTATGGTTGCAAGTATACATAGCAAACACAAAAAATTTTAAAACAGTCGTATGTTTTGAAGTATTCCTAGCAAATATATTTAATTTTACACTGTTACATGTTTTCAATTATTCCTAGCAGATACAAATAATTTACACAGAGTTGTATAGTTGCAAGTATTCCCAACAAATACAAATAATTTGCACACAGTTTTATAGTTTCAAGTATTCCTAGCGAATAGAAATAATTAAATACATTACCATTTTTTCAATTATTCCTAGCAAATACAAATAATTTACACACAGTTGTATGGTTTTAAGTATTCCTAGCAAATACAAATAATTTTTAATATAGTTATATGGTTTCAAGTATTCCTCGCAAATATAGATAATGTACACACAGTTGTAATTTACTAAGCATTTTACTTAGATGTGGCACAAGGCCATATGAAAGGGGCATCCAATGAGACTCGAACTCACTCGTGTAGGTTTGCTAGTCGAGCTTGCTAACCATTACACCACCAGAGGCGCCCTAATAATGTACACACAGTTGCATGGTTCCAAGTATTCTTTACAAATGCAAACCATTCCTACCTAATTATATGATTTCCATTAATTATTCCTAATCAATAAGTATTTGCAAGCAATTATAACTTAAAGTAATTATTTTTAATGCAAATGATTGACGAATATTTATATTACTATCTAATAATAATGATTTGGACGTAATTATACACTTTTAAGCAACTGTTCCTTTTTAAAAGCTAATATGCATAAATTAACTATTCTTATTAAATTATAATATCTACAGTTTAAAACCAATCAAGTTCATCATCATTTTAAACGAGTAAGCACTTTATACTGAGTTGCAATATTATTGTTTTAGTGACAATGTGTTTCAAGATTATTTTAGACATAACGTCAAATTTTTGTATCGTGGTTTTTTGATTACGCAAAGAAAGACCCTTTCGCCGTAGTTAAACAGGATTCTGGAAAAAGAGAGAAACCGTAGACCTCTTGATCCGTTCGGGAACCATCATCAGAGAAGCCTTCATAAAAAAGCAACCTGGAGAAGGCATACGACACTACCTGGAAATATGATATCATGAGCGAAGCGGAAGCCTTCTTCTTAATCCTTGCTCATATGATCTAGGATTAAGAAGAAGGCTTCCGCTTTGCATCTGAAACTTTCTCTCCCAAAGAAATTTTAGGGTACGCGTGGGATCCACCCTTTCTGATAGACAAAATCAAGAGGAGGGTATTCCACAAGGATGCATCCCATGAGTCACTCTATTCTCAATAAAAAAATAATCAACAATATTATCAAATGCCTCAGCCCCACAGTCGACTGTGCTCTCTACGTCGACGATTTGGTCGTCTGCTATCGAGCTACTCACACGAACATAAAAGAACAATTACAACTGAACCTCAACAAAATAGATAAATAGGCATCGACAACGGTTTTAAATTCTCGAAATCCAAAACCCAATGTGTGCACTTTTGCTCTATGAGGAAAATACATAACAACCCTGTTATCAAACTTGAAGATGCCTAGATACCTGTCGTTGACGAATATAAATTCCTCGGGGTTATATTTGACAAGAAACTAACATTTATTCCGCACAAAAAATCCTTAAAAACGAAATCCACTTGAGCCCAACAACTTCTGCGAGTTGTTGCCCACATAGAATGAGGAGCCGACCGAAAAACGCTCCTTTAACTATACATATCACTGAGCTGCTCACAACTGGACTATGCCATTTTTTAACAGATCTGCCAAGGGGTCCTACCTCAAACAGCTCGACCCTACACACCACGAAGGCCCAAGACGTCTTACCCAGAAATTCTCCATTGACTGACTCTACGTCGAAGCTCATAAAGCACCTCTACAACTCAAATGTGAAAAACTGGCTTTCCAATTCTACACACAACTCAAACCTTGCCCATCCAACCCAGTTTATGACTGTATCCTCAACCCTAAATACAAGCAACATTGTGAAAGAAAAGAAAAATCAATAAAACCTTTTGACCTTCGGATGAAGTCTACTCTCCAAGAATCGAAAATCTCTCTAAATAATATACAAGAAAGTATCTAATCTCAAACACCACTTTGGATCATTAAAAACCCCGAAGTGACCTTCGAACTGAATAAACTCCCCAAAACAAAACCCCACCCCGACCACCTATATGTCTTCATGGATGGCTCTAAGGACAATGACAAAACGACATGCGCAGCTGTTCTAGATAAAACAATTATCAAGAAAGCTCTTCCAATGTAAAGCTCCATCTTCACAGCAGAAGTCTGTGCAATAGATCTAACACTCGATATCCTCGCGAAGAGAAAACTCAAGAAATTTATCATATTCTCAGACTCATCCTCGCTCTCACTATCATTAAGTAATAAAAAATTCAAGAACCCTTTAATCATTAAACTGTTGAGAAGACTAGACTCTTTGTCAAATTGTAAAAAAAAGACCTTATATGCTAGATCCCTAGCCACATTGGAGTGATAGGAAAGGAAAGAGCAGATTCGGCAGCCAAATCGACTTTAGATCTGACCTCTGACAAATTCAGGATCCGTATACTGACTTGAAACACAAAATCAACAATTTCCTTAACGGAAAATGACTACAACGCTGGAATAATAACATCAACAATAAATTCTTCCAGATCCAGCCCACTTTGGGAGAATGAAGACCCGCTTTCAGAAAATGAAGAAGCGAACAAATCATTATATCCCGATTGTGCATTGGTCATACAAGACTTACTCACTCTTTCATACTGAAACAGGAACAACAACCTCAGTATTTGTCATGTCAGATGTCTTGCACCGCTAAACACTTTCTCATAGAATGTAGCGCTTTCGCTCTCATCAGAAGCCGATTTTTCAAGATGAATCGTTTGAGCGATCTGTTCGAGGACGTCAAAATGGATGACGTTATGTCCTTCTGGAGAGAGACAGAGTGGTACCAAAAATATGAATTTAAACCATTTAACTGCGTGCAAACAAATGAGATCCTGCTTATCTAAATTGTTATCTAAAAAGTATTAGTTTAGAAATCTTTGGTTAAACACACACACACACACATATATATATATATATAATTTGGCAATTTAATAATCTATGAAGTTTGATAGTGTTATGTTTTGACCCTTCGACCCGGCCCAAAAATGCTATTCCAAGGTGATACACCGGAAGGAAGTGACACATTCCAATGGCCAGTAATCGAAAGAGATCGCGTGGGCGGATTAAGGCATATGATATGGGACAAGGTGAAAGTCCCATTGTGCCACTACAGTGATGCACCGGAAGAGAGTAACCTCTGAACTGCATGACAGTTATTTCCGCTTGATGACGATTAAACATCCGATTTCAAAGATCCAGTTGGCGATCATGTGGGCGTTGAATTATTATTTAACTCAGTTGAGTTTGGGGTGCCAAAGCAGTTGCCAGTAGAATTCCAGATACCTAGAGACCAGATGTGGTAGGGAAAGCCACACCCGACCGAGGGGGCCCTCGGAAAGCCCCGATGGAGTTGACCCCAACATCAGGAGAACAAGAAAGACACAACGTGACGGTCATAACAGTGGGGTCAAAATATGAAGTTTATGTTCGGTCTCCAGCACCCTCTCACATGCAAACCTTGAACAACCCTTTCGAACCCTTGCAATAAAGTGAGCGGTGAATATTTTTCTAAAGAAGTCTTTTTGTGTCTTCCTTCTTGCGTCTTTATCATGCGTCGGTTATTCATGCGTCTGTCTTTGATATTGTGTCGTTGTGATGCTGAATGATGATGTAGATGACTATATAACAATAGGCCATAAAACCCAACCAACCAACCAACGTGGTTTATCACATTTTACAGCTGACTCCGAGCTGTGCCAGGCTGGCTTACTCTCTCCTCGCACTAGGCTCACAGCTTACTCTAGGCTCGATCACTGCTGTTCGTTTGTTCCCTATGGTAACTTTCAACTTTATATTGGGGAGGATAAGTCCACCCCAACACAAATAGATCTATTTGATCTATAAACGGAACTCGAACTGTTAATGTTACTCCGTGTCGGAAAGGATCTGGGAATAATGGTGGCAAAAGAGTGATTTTTTTCTTTGGTCGCCATTATTCCAAGATCTCTAGAATAGGAGCCTCACCTGCTGAGCAGTTTAGTGCCATACCTCAAACACAAAGGAATGAGAATCAAACTCATCGTAAATTAGTCTTCAAAGCTAGCTGGCTAACCTAATTTACTAATCCCTCCGCTTGGGCAGGATATGACACAAGGTCAATTGTTAAGCGGAGTTTAACAGGTTTGAATTCAGAGTTTTCCTTCTCCTAGACTAGTTGCCTCACCAAGGCTGAAGAACTCAGTCTGTCCTACTATTTACCCATAGCTGGAGGGAGAATAATTGGATTCATACCTTTCCCAAGGTATGTGAAATGCAATTAGTCTATGTGAAATGCAATTAGTCTCGTCCAGGATTTGAACTCGTGTCGTTATGTCCATTTCCTACGACGATAACCATTACACCACGGGCACCTCCAGCTGACTAACTTGAGAATCTTATTTTTGTATCACATAGATTCTCAAGTTATAGATTCTCAAGTTATTATAACACGGTGAAATTGATAAATTTATTATTTCTCAAGAGAGATAATTATTTGATGCTAATTGTTAAGTACTTTTTCTTATTTTCAGTTAATTACTGTATGAATTCTGATTGTAAGATTTGACTCAGTTGGAACTTAAGGCGGCTTTTAAGTGAGATAAATATTAAAATTATTCATTTTCTTAAGTCTACGAATAGCAGAGGATTTTCATTGTTTTGGTTTAGTTTAGTTTAGTTTCTTCGTTTAAACGGATATCAACTTTCGTGGGTTATTTAATGCTAAATCCAACCATGTAAAATAACATGAATGGTAATAATTTAACCCATTGCCCGACGTATAAAAGGGGTTATATTTTTCCAGGGGGTATTAGTTCGAAAGTGAATATAATAGCACGACTGGAGCTCGAACTTGCTTACTAAGATCTCACAGTTCAACACGTTAGCCACTACGCCAAGGGGAGTCTTTCCTTTCTGAGTTTTAAAAGCTTCTGAATTATTCAAACGTTTAACTGTTTATTTATTCAAGTGTGTGCTCATTTCAAAGATAATTTTTGTATATAAGTAAAATATAAGTATTCGCTTTGTTCTTGGGTACGATCATTAATTTTTTTTTTCCTTTTAATTAGTGTCCATTAATTGATAAAGAGCCATACACTGAGTATTGCGATAAGATAAAATATGACGGTAAGCACTGATGAGTTCCTGTGCCAAATAATCAGTTTCTGGCAGGAATTTTGCTTCCTTCAAAGAGGGTTTAACTTCAAACGAGCGAAAAGGATCTTCGTGGCATATGACGGGATTTTGGCGGCCTTTTCATGTTTGTCGGAATTAATCATATCGTTGGACAAGTGATTAAAGAAATGTTTCATTGGTTTTAATTAATTGCAGAAATGCCCTGTCGTTACTCGTACCATTTTTATTGCTCACATATTTTTTCCGTACTGTCATACGAACGCACACACGCACGCACGCACGCACGCACGCAACTTAATTTTTTTCATACAAAATATTTTTTTTGCGTACACAAAGTACACGAAAACTGGGGACGCACTACATGGTTGATTTTCATATGAAAAAGAAAAAATATTGCTTATTTCCACACAAGTGTATGAACATTTGTTATAATACCTGATAGGGTAGATCAGTGGTTCTTGATTTTTCTGTAAACTCGTTTGCCTACATCTCTATACTGAAGTTACTTTACTTATTAGTTGATTGATTTCAACAGAATATCAACACGTCCAAGACTATTTAATGTTAAGAGGTTAGGAAAATTATACGAGGTGCATGCGATAAGTTTCCAGACTTTTTGTCGTATGGGCACTTTTATTGATAGTACACACATGAAACTCTAGTCCCCTTCGAAGTAATCTCCTCCGGCTGCAATGCACTTGTTGTACCGTTCCAACAACTTCTAGAAGGCCCCATAGAAGTCCTCTTGTGCGAGTGTATCAATGACCTTCGTCACAGCCTCTTTCATCTCCTCAATTGTCTCATAACGACAGCCTCTGAGCTTAGGGAATAATCAAAAGTCACAGGGAGCAAGGTCTCGACTATAGAGAAGCTGAGGAACTGTGTTGATTCCCATCTCGGTCAAATAGTCTGTGACAAGGATGGAGTTGTGGACTGGTGCATTGTTCTGCTGGAAATGCCACTGACCCGATTTAAAGAGTGCTAGCCTCTTCCCAAGGAATCTCTTCCCAAGGAATCTCTTCCTGAACTCCCTTAAAACCTCAACATAGTAATCCTAACCCTAACCCTTTGGCCAATCAACTCTGGTCTATTGACTTCCTTATTCCTCTCACACCTCTCATCATCCCTCGCAGACTCCCTGGCTTCCTTGAATCTCTTATGTCACTCAAAAACTGATGCTCGATTCATGCAAGATGGTCGAAAAGCAATCTGAAGCATTCCATACGTTTCTGTGGCGTTTTTTCCAAGTTTAAAACACATTTTTATTGCATATCGTTCTTCTAAAGTGTCGTCACGTCCAGATTGCATTTTTGAAATTCACCAGCTGTGACAATCAGGCTTTAGTAGGGTGTATTTCAATTGCCCGTACATCTATATTTACACCTGTGTAATTGTTTCTGAACAGTTATATGGTTTCAAGCAATTATTTTCTTAAATAATAATTTGTTGGTTGGTTTCTTGGTTTAATGGCATATCAACTATTTTAGATTATTTAATGCCAAAGTCATCCTTCTGGAAGAGTAGTATTGGTACTATTTAACCTATCCGGGGATAAAGGTGGTTCATACCTTTCCCAAGGGTATTTGTCCGAAAGTCAACGTAATAGCGCGACTGGAGTTCGAACTCGCTTACAACAATTTCGCGGTCCATTACCATTAACCATTACACTACGAGGACACCCTAATAATAATTCGTTAACACACATTCATATGGTTTCAAGCAACTAATAAAAATCCCAGTAAACTATTATTACTTCAATTAACTATTTTTAATTCAAATAATTTACAATTATATGACTTCAAATATTCCTATCGAATACGAACACTGTTTGAATAGATATATTTGTCCCCGAGATGGGACCCTAAAAGGAACTACAAATCCGGATTAGAATGGGATTAATGACAATGGAAGAGTTCTCAACACTTCCAAGATTTCTAAAAAATTTAGGCCTCACCATCCGATGCCTTTTAGTGTCATACCCAGGATACTCCACCAAGCGAAGGCTTATTCCTCTACAGTGGAAACTGTCAGCGTAATCTAAGTCCTGCTGACTGGGTGAATAGTGACCTCAAATTTTTTTTTTTTATTTTACTAAAATATATAGTTACATTGTGAAAAATTCGGGTAAAATTTAATAGATTTGTTTTTAAGTTGATATCAATTGGAAATTTAAGTTTAGTGGAGTTTGTAGATTCTTATAATATTGTTTTGTGTGGCTGATAAAGCAGCTGGCATTTCTTTGTCATTTTGAAACGTTCTCTTTTTTTATCTTGAGGTTAACCAAAGTGAGAAACCAGATTCGCAGAAATAACTTGATGCAAACGGAAGCAGAATTACCAAGATTTTCTGGTTATTGCTGGATACTGAAATCTTAAAGAACGGATTTTGCCTTCTTTTTATTTTTTTTTATTTTTTATTTTTTTTTTGCTAATTTTGTTATTTTGAAAAATCTCGCAATACCTATAACAACTTTCTGCAAAAGCCCAGAGTGTCACAACACTCTGATTAAAAAGGACTAGGATAGATGGTTGTGAACGTGAGCATGGTCTTTTTAAAGGTCATTACTCATCGTGTAAGTTAGATCCTTACTGTGTGTATCATTATTATAACCCCCTGCTTACCTAAGTTTAAGATAGATAGGTATGGACAGACTGCGATAGATAGATAGATAGATAGATAGATATGAACAGACTGAGATAGATAGATAGATCTATCTGTCCAGCTAGTTATAGATTCCGTTGATGCAAATGTTTATATCATTTTAAAGAGAAACAAAACATTAGATTTATATAAATTCATATCATGTATTTCGATCACCTTATACTAATCTTTTTTAGATAAAAGAACAATTGATCTGATGAGGTCTCCATGGATTTTTTTATATATTGTTGATATCCCGAAATTGTTGGGACCGTTTACCAAAAAAGATTACATAGATGGACACAATTGATAGTTTGAAAGTGACAGGTTCAGAGAAAACGACGTCAAAACGTGTCGAGAAGTTATATTTACCAAGCGGAAGACCCCATGACGTAGTAGCAGACGAGCTGGCCTGCGACATCGTAGGAAGTGAGTTCGAATTTCAGTCGCGCCATTACTCTTGGTAAAGTTATAAACCCCTTTCACCTACCCCAAATAAAGATTAAATAGATTCACTGCTGTTATTCTGCAAAAATGGCTTTGGCACTAAATAACCAACTAAGATTGACATGTCATTTAAAAATGAAGTCAAACCAAACAATTAACCAAGACAGAAATAGTTACCTTGGCATAAAACACGCTTTTGGAGCGAGTTTTTCATTGGTCGAAGCGCCTCTTGAATTTATCTTTTAATGTGATGTGAATCTGCGTCAGAAGTTTCTTTTAATGGCCTCCAGATCTTAAAATCTTATCCGTAAGACGAACAGTTGGTTCCATAAGCAAAGAATTAGATTTGGTGAATATGAAAGACGCTGCATTTGCATAATCCTGTGTTTCATCAAAAATTCATTGTATAAGTTGCTTAGCAAGATAAGCGTCTAGACAGCAATCTAGACGTCTAGATATCATCCTTTTATTATATAAGTTGTTCAGCTGGGCAAATATATAGACAGCAATCTAAACGACTAGACATCGTGCCTTTATTATATAAGCTGCTCAGCTGGGCAAGCGTCTGGAAAGCACTCTAGACGTCTAGACATCATCCCTTTATTAGAGGAGTTGCTGGGCAGGGTAAACGTCTAGACAGTAATTTAGACATCAAGACATCATCCCTTTATTACATAAGGGGATCTGCTTGGTACACATCTTCATTTAAATGATTAAACTTGGAACTCAAAAACAAAAAATTCAGTCTTGATATTTTTTTCAATCATGTATAGAAGAAACTTCCTATCTTGGTCTGATGTGTTGTATTTTCAGCATAAAAATGGACACAGCAATCGACTTTCTTGTACAGAAAATGTCCGTTCCAATACAGTAATATTATGCAGTAACAGTTTTGTCGAGTTTCCAGTAATTCGTTATGATAAAAAAAAAATTCTTTTTTAATCCCACCAAACACGAAAAACATTTTTTTCGCTAGAAGATATGTTGGATATCTATTCTGGATCTTGACACGATTTTATCTGTCCAGGATTCTTGTAATAAAGTATTTTTCATTGTCAATAACCTGTCTTGTCCAAAAGCAAAAAAATAAAAAAAGATAAAAAAAGATAAAAAAAATAATTGTATAAGCGATGAGCGATTTTTTTTTTTTCTGTATGTTTCATATGGAATCCCTTTTTTGACTTCTGAATGTTTTACAAGGGTTTTAAATGACGTTTTGCAGTTGACTTATTACACAAGCAATAAAGAGAGTAGTAAACTTCAAAGACATTTCTAAGACAAGATTTCTTTAACATCCTGCAACAGATGGCTCAGAGGGATATATATATATATATATATATATATATATATATATATATATATATATATATATATATATAATGTCAATAAACGAAAACACTACGGACAGTTACTATAGCATGATAAATTTATTTCGACGAAATTTATAGTGCCACAATAACTGTCCGTTGAGTTTTCTTTCATTGACATTATAGATATATTCGTTTAGTGTGTGAGTGTTTATATATATATATATATATATATATAATATATATATATATATATCCTGATATATATATATATATATATATATATATATATATATATATATATATATATATATATATCATCATGTCGTGCCGCTACCATGGATATCCCTGACCCTCTCTCACTACTTTTCCCTATCGTTCATCGCCTCTGGCAGGTCTTCAGGGCTACTTCCCGTATCCTCACATAGCTGCTTTATGTATGTTCTAGCTGGTCGTCCTGCTTTTGCTCGGCCATATGTGGGAGTCCATAGGAGTATATCCCTTATGAGCTCGTCCCTGCTTCTACAGCAGTGTCCTGCGTGTCTGGTTCGTCTAACTTGGATAGTTTTCATGATGGAAGGCAGGTGGGCGTATAGTTGGTGCTTTGTGGGGTGTTGCAGCCAGGACTTAAACTAGTAGACAAATTCACCTAACGAGGAAACAGTGTCTCATCGACCAAAAAAAGACATCGACACGCGGCTAACGAAGGCATAGACAGCTATCGATAAGTTATCGATCATATAGAAATCAAACCAGGCCGATAAAATGAAACGCGGTTTCTTCCAGGCAGCGGTCGTGTCGATACAGCTGTATGGATGCACCACTTGGACGCTTAAAAAACGGCTGGAGAAGAAGGTATATATATATATATATCGAGCACTCCTGTAGAATTATATCAAATTTCTCATATACCCTGCAAATGAATAATTCCAAACACATAGTCCCTGGATATTAATTAACAGTCTTTCATTTAAGTAAGTTTGATTAAATAATAAAGACACATTTTGTCTATATAATTCTATTAGGATCCTTTTAAGTTTCCTGACAAGTGTTTTGGTTTTGGTTTTAGGTTGGAGTTGGTAGATGAATTTACCGAAATTATCCCGTGCGCTTTCGGACCTTGCAAACAACCCCTGATGATGGCCTATGAAAGGTCCGAAAGCGCTCGCAATAATTTTGGTAAATTCATCTACCAACTCCAACCAAAAGCCAAAACATTTGTAAGGAAACTTAAAAGGATCCAAATAAAATTACATAGACAAAATGTGTCTTTATTATTTAATCAAATTCACATCACTGAATTTTATACTGACGATCTTCAGTTGAGACTGAACAGACGAACCAAGTTTACCAGAGGATCGGCCACATGAAACTCATAGTTGTGAACTTTTACCGTTTCATTTTATATTCAAAATAAATTCAACAGACTTCAGACGGGCCAATACATGCTCAACTAATGATCGGTCATGTGAAAGTCAGAGTCGTAAGTTTTTAACCTGTTTTATTCTTTTTTATTCTCCAGTTGAAATACCGTGATATTGCTTTGTATTTTAGTGCGTATAGCACTGTATCGTACAGATTTAAAACGCATTCAGCGGTAAATTATATATATATATATATATATATATATATATATATATATATTATCAATTAATAATATTCATACAAAATCGCAACGGCATACGCACACGCGTATATATATATATATATATATATAGAGAGAGAGAGAGAGAGAGAGAGAGCGATCACCTGGCCCATGATAGATAGATTGATAGATAGATAGATAGATGGCCTACAATATATATATATATATATAT